>JAQISU010000245.1:0-600000 GCA_029339505.1 Unio delphinus
TAACTCTTTGATGTCTCTATTATACGCTAACTCTTTGATGTCTCTATTATACGCTAACTCTTTGATGTCTCTATGATACACTAACTCTTTGATGTCTCTATTATACGCTAGCTCTTTGATGTCTCTATCATACACTAACTCTTTGATGTCTCTATTATACACTAACTCTTTGATGTCTCTATTATACACTAACTCTTTGATGTCTCTATCATACACTAACTCTTTGATGTCTCTATCATACACTAACTCTTTGATGTCTCTATCATACACTAACTCTTTGATGTCTCTATCATACACTAACTCTTTGATGTCTCTATTATACACTAACTCTTTGATGTCTCTATTATACACTAACTCTTTCATGAATCTATCATACACTAACTCTTTGATGTCTCTATCATACACTAACTCTTTGATGTCTCTATCATACACTAACTCTTTGATGTCTCTATCATACACTAACTCTTTGATGTCTCTATTATACACTAACTCTTTAATGTCTCTATTATACACTAACTCTTTGATGTCTCTATTATACACTAACTCTTTGATCTCTCTGTCATACACTAACTCTTTGATGTCTCTATCATACACTAACTCTTTGATGTCTCTATCATACACTAACTCTTTGATGTCTCTATCATACACTAACTCTTTGATGTCTCTATCATACACTAACTCTTTGATGTCTCTATTATACACTAACTCTTTGATGTCTCTATTATACACTAACTCTTTGATGTCTCTATTATACACTAACTCTTTGATATCTCTATTATACACTAACTCTTTGATGTCTCTATTATACACTAACTCTTTGATGTCTCTATTATACACTAACTCTTTGATGTCTCTATCATACACTAACTCTTTGATGTCTCTATTATACACTAACTCTTTGATGTCTCTATCATACACTAACTCTTTGATGTCTCTATCATACACTAACTCTTTGATGTCTCTATCATACACTAACTCTTTGATGTCTCTATCATACACTAACTCTTTGATGTCTCTATTATACACTAACTCTTTGATGTCTCTATCTTACACTAACTCTTTGATGTCTCTATCATACACTAACTCTTTGATGTCTCTATTATACAGTAACTCTTTGATGTCTCTATTATACACTAACTCTTTGATGTCTCTATTCTACACTAACTCTTTGATGTCTCTATCATACACTAACTCTTTGATGTCTCTATTATACACTAACTCTTTGATGTCTCTATCATACACTAACTCTTTGATGTCTCTATCATACACTAACTCTTTGATGTCTCTATTATACACTAACTCTTTGATGTCTCTATTATACACTAGCTCTCTGATGTCTCTATCATACACTAACTCTTTGATGTCTCTATTATACACTAACTCTTTGATGTCTCTATTATACACTAACTCTTTGATGTCTCTATTATACACTAACTCTTTGATGTCTCTATTATACACTAACTCTTTGATGTCTCTATTATACACTAACTCTTTGATGTCTCTATTATACACTAACTCTTTGATGTCTCTATTATACACTAACTCTTTGATGTCTCTATCATGCACTAACTCTTTGATGTCTCTATTATACACTACCTCTTTCAAGAATCTATCATACACTAACTCTTTGATGTCTCTATCATACACAAACTCTTTGATGTCTCTAATCATACACTAACTCTTTGATGTCTCTATCATACACTAACTCTTTGATGTCTCTATTATACACTAACTCTTTCATGAATCTATCATACACTAACTCTTTGATGTCTCTATTATACACTAACTCTTTGATGTCTCTATTATACACTACCTCTTTCATGCCTCTATCATACACTAACTCTTTGATGTCTCTATCATACACTAACTCTTTGATGTCTCTATCATACACTAACTCTTTGATGTCTCTATCATACACTAACTCTTCGATGTCTCTATTATACACTAACTCTTTGATGAATCTATTATACACTAACTCTTTGATGTCTCTATCATACACTAACTCTTTGATGTCTCTATCATACACTAACTCTTTCATGTCTCTATTATACACTAACTCTTTGATGTCTCTATTATACACTAACTCTTTGATGTCTCTATTATACGCTAACTCTTTGATGTCTCTATTATACGCTAACTCTTTGATGTCTCTATGATACACTAACTCTTTGATGTCTCTATTATACGCTAGCTCTTTGATGTCTCTATCATACACTAACTCTTTGATGTCTCTATTATACACTAACTCTTTGATGTCTCTATTATACACTAACTCTTTGATGTCTCTATCATACACTAACTCTTTGATGTCTCTATCATACACTAACTCTTTGATGTCTCTATCATACACTAACTCTTTGATGTCTCTATCATACACTAACTCTTTGATGTCTCTATTATACACTAACTCTTTGATGTCTCTATTATACACTAACTCTTTCATGAATCTATCATACACTAACTCTTTGATGTCTCTATCATACACTAACTCTTTGATGTCTCTATCATACACTAACTCTTTGATGTCTCTATCATACACTAACTCTTTGATGTCTCTATTATACACTAACTCTTTGATGTCTCTATCATACACTAACTCTTTGATGTCTCTATTATACACTAACTCTTTAATGTCTCTATTATACACTAACTCTTTGATGTCTCTATTATACACTAACTCTTTGATCTCTCTGTCATACACTAACTCTTTGATGTCTCTATCATACACTAACTCTTTGATGTCTCTATCATACACTAACTCTTTGATGTCTCTATCATACACTAACTCTTTGATGTCTCTATCATACACTAACTCTTTGATGTCTCTATTATACACTAACTCTTTGATGTCTCTATTATACACTAACTCTTTGATGTCTCTATTATACACTAACTCTTTGATATCTCTATTATACACTAACTCTTTGATGTCTCTATTATACACTAACTCTTTGATGTCTCTATTATACACTAACTCTTTGATGTCTCTATCATACACTAACTCTTTGATGTCTCTATTATACACTAACTCTTTGATGTCTCTATCATACACTAACTCTTTGATGTCTCTATCATACACTAACTCTTTGATGTCTCTATCATACACTAACTCTTTGATGTCTCTATCATACACTAACTCTTTGATGTCTCTATTATACACTAACTCTTTGATGTCTCTATCTTACACTAACTCTTTGATGTCTCTATCATACACTAACTCTTTGATGTCTCTATTATACAGTAACTCTTTGATGTCTCTATTATACACTAACTCTTTGATGTCTCTATTCTACACTAACTCTTTGATGTCTCTATCATACACTAACTCTTTGATGTCTCTATTATACACTAACTCTTTGATGTCTCTATCATACACTAACTCTTTGATGTCTCTATCATACACTAACTCTTTGATGTCTCTATCATACACTAACTCTTTGATGTCTCTATTATACACTAACTCTTTGATGTCTCTATTATACACTAGCTCTCTGATGTCTCTATCATACACTAACTCTTTGATGTCTCTATTATACACTAACTCTTTGATGTCTCTATTATACACTAACTCTTTGATGTCTCTATTATACACTAACTCTTTGATGTCTCTATTATACACTAACTCTTTGATGTCTCTATTATACACTAACTCTTTGATGTCTCTATTATACACTAACTCTTTGATGTCTCTATTATACACTAACTCTTTGATGTCTCTATCATGCACTAACTCTTTGATGTCTCTATTATACACTACCTCTTTCAAGAATCTATCATACACTAACTCTTTGATGTCTCTATCATACACAAACTCTTTGATGTCTCTAATCATACACTAACTCTTTGATGTCTCTATCATACACTAACTCTTTGATGTCTCTATTATACACTAACTCTTTCATGAATCTATCATACACTAACTCTTTGATGTCTCTATTATACACTAACTCTTTGATGTCTCTATTATACACTACCTCTTTCATGCCTCTATCATACACTAACTCTTTGATGTCTCTATCATACACTAACTCTTTGATGTCTCTATCATACACTAACTCTTTGATGTCTCTATCATACACTAACTCTTTGATGTCTCTATTATACACTAACTCTTTGATGAATCTATTATACACTAACTCTTTGATGTCTCTATCATACACTAACTCTTTGATGTCTCTATCATACACTAACTCTTTCATGTCTCTATTATACACTAACTCTTTCATGTCTCTATTATACACTAACTCTTTGATGTCTCTATTATACACTAACTCTTTCATGAATCTACAATACACTAACTCTTTGATGTCTCTATCATACACTAACTCTTTGATGTCTCTATCATACACTAACTCTTTGATGTCTCTATCATACACTAACTCTTTGATGTCTCTATCATACACTAACTCTTTGATGTCTCTATTATACACTAACTCTTTGATGTCTCTATTATACACTAACTCTTTGATGTCTCTATTATACACTAACTCTTTGATGTCTCTATCATACACTAACTCTTTGATGTCTCTATCATACACTAACTCTTTGATGTCTCCATCATACACTAACTCTTTGATGTCTCTATTATACACTAACTCTTTCATGCCTCTATCATACACTAACTCTTTGATGTCTCTATCATACACTAACTCTTTCATGTCTCTATTATACACTAACTCTTTGATGTCTCTATTATACACTAACTCTTTGATGTCTCTATCATACACTAACTCTTTGATGTCTCTATCATACACTAACTCTTTGATGTCTCTATCATACACTAACTCTTTGATGTCTCTATTATACACTAACTCTTTCATGCCTCTATCATACACTAACTCTTTGATGTCTCTATCATACACTATCTCTTTCATGTCTATTATAAACTAACTCTTTGATGTCTCTCTTATACACTAACTCTTTGATGTCTCTATTATACACTAACTCTTTCATGAATCTATCATACACTAACTCTTTGATGTCTCTATTATACACTAACTCTTTGATGTCTCTATTATACACTACCTCTTTCATGCCTCTATCATACACTAACTCTTTGATGTCTCTATCATACACTAACTCTTTGATGTCTCTATCATACACTAACTCTTTGATGTCTCTATCATACACTAACTCTTTGATGTCTATTATACACTAACTCTTTGATGTCTCTATTATACACTAACTCTTTGATGTCTCTATCATACACTAACTCTTTGATGTCTCTATCATACACTAACTCTTTGATGTCTCTATCATACACTAACTCTTTGATGCCTCTATTATACACTAACTCTTTGATGTCTCTATTATACACTAACTCTTTGATGTCTCTATCATACACTAACTCTTTGATGTCTCTATTATACACTAACTCTTTGATGTCTCTATCATACACTAACTCTTTGATGTCTCTATCATACACTAACTCTTTGATGTCTCTATTATACACTAACTCTTTGATGTCTCTATTATACACTAACTCTTTCATGAATCTATCATACACTAACTCTTTGATGTCTCTATTATACACTAACTCTTTGATGTCTCTATTATACACTACCTCTTTCACGCCTCTATCATACACTAACTCTTTGATGTCTCTATCATACACTAACTCTTTGATGTCTCTATCATACACTAACTCTTTGATGTCTCTATCATACACTAACTCTTTGATGTCTCTATTATACACTAACTCTTTGATGTCTCTATTATACACTAACTCTTTGATGTCTCTATCATACACTAACTCTTTGATGTCTCTATCATACACTAACTCTTTGATGTCTCTATCATACACTAACTCTTTGATGTCTCTATCATACACTAACTCTTTGATGTCTCTATTATACACTAACTCTTTGATGTCTCTATTATACACTAACTCTTTGATGTCTCTATTATACACCAACTCTTTGATGTCTCTATTATACACTAACTCTTTGATGTCTCTATTATACACTAACTCTTTGATGTCTCTATTATACACAAACTCTTTGATGTCTCTATCATACACTAACTCTTTGATGTCTCTATTATACACTAACTCTTTCATGAATCTATCATACACTAACTCTTTGATGTCTCTATCATACACTAATTCTTTGATGTCTCTATCATACACTAACTCTTTGATGTCTCTATCATACACTAACTCTTTGATGTCTCTATTATACACTAACTCTTTGATGTCTCTATTATACACTAACTCTTTGATGTCTCTATCATACACTAACTCTTTGATGTCTCTATTATACACTAACTCTTTGATGTCTCTATCATACACTAACTCTTTGATGTCTCTATTATACACTAACTCTTTGATGTCTCTATTATACACTAACTCTTTGATGTCTCTATCATACACTAACTCTTTGATGTCTCTATCATACACTAACTCTTTGATGTCTCTATTATACACTAACTCTGATGTCTCTATCATACACTAACTCTTTGATGTCTCTATCATACACTAACTCTTTGATGTCTCTATTATACACTAACTCTTTGATGTCTCTATCATACACTAACTCTTTGATGTCTCTATCATACACTAACTCTTTGATGTCTCTATCATACACTAACTCTTTGATGTCTCTATCATACACTAACTCTTTGATGTCTCTATTATACACTAACTTTTTGATGTCTCTATTATACACTAACTCTTTGATGTCTCTATTATACACTAACTCTTTGATGTCTCTATTATACACTAACTCTTTGATGTCTCTATTATACACTAACTCTTTAATGTCTCTATTATACACTAACTCTTTCATGTCTCTATTATACACTAACTCTTTGATGTCTCTATTATACACTAACTCTTTCATGAATCTATCATACACTAACTCTTTGATGTCTCTATCATACACTAACTCTTTGATGTCTCTATCATACACTAACTCTTTGATGTCTTTATTATACACTAACTCTTTGATGTCTCTATTATACACTAACTCTTTCATGTCTCTTTCATACACTAACTCTTTCATGTCTCTATTATACACTAACTCTTTCATGAATCTATCATACACTAACTCTTTGATGTCTCTATCATACACTAACTCTTTGATGTCTCTATCATACACTAACTCTTTGATGTCTCTATTATACACTAACTCTTTGAGGTCTCTATTATACACTAACTCTTTGATGTCTCTATTATACACTAACTCTTTGATGTCTCTATCATACACTAACTCTTTGATGTCTCTATCATACACTAACTCTTTGATGTCTCTATCATACACTAACTCTTTGATGTCTCTATCATACACTAACTCTTTGATGTCTCTATCATACACTAACTCTTTGATGTCTCTATCATACACTAACTCTTTGATGTCTCTATCATACACTAACTCTTTGATGTCTCTATTATACACTAACTCTTTGATGTCTCTATTATACACTAACTCTTTGATGTCTCTATTATACACTAACTCTTTGATGTCTCTATTATACACTAACTCTTTAATGTCTCTATTATACACTAACTCTTTCATGTCTCTATTATACACTAACTCTTTGATGTCTCTATTATACACTAACTCTTTCATGAATCTATCATACACTAACTCTTTGATGTCTCTATCATACACTAACTCTTTGATGTCTCTATCATACACTAACTCTTTGATGTCTCTATTATACACTAACTCTTTGATGTCTCTATTATACACTAACTCTTTGATGTCTCTATCATACACTAACTCTTTCATGTCTCTATTATACACTAACTCTTTCATGAATCTATCATACACTAAGTCTTTGATGTCTCTATCATACACTAACTCTTTCATGTCTCTATTATACACTAACTCTTTCATGAATCTATCATACACTAAGTCTTTGATGTCTCTATCATACACTAAGTCTTTGATGTCTCTATCATACACTAACTCTTTGATGTCTCTATTATACACTAACTCTTTGATGTCTCTATTATACACTAACTCTTTGATGTCTCTATTATACACTAACTCTTTGATGTCTCTATCATACACTAACTCTTTGATGTCTCTATCATACACTAACTCTTTGATGTCTCTATCATACACTAACTCTTTGATGTCTCTATCATACACTAACTCTTTGATGTCTCTATCATACACTAACTCTTTGATGTCTCTATCATACACTAACTCTTTGATGTCTCTATTATACACTAACTCTTTGATGTCTCTATTATACACCAACTCTTTGATGTCTCTATTATACACTAACTCTTTGATGTCTCTATTATACACTAACTCTTTGATGTTTCTATTATACACTAACTCTTTGATGTCTCTATTATACACTAACTCTTTGATGTCTCTATTATACACTAACTCTTTGATGTCTCTATTATACACTAACTCTTTGATGTCTCTATTATACACTAACTCTTTGATGTCTCTATTCTACACTAACTCTTTCATGAATCTATCATACACTAACTCTTTGATGTCTCTATCATACACTAACTCTTTGATGTCTCTATTATACACTAACTCTTTGATGTCTCTATCATACACTAACTCTTTGATGTCTCTATTATACACTAACTCTTTGATGCCTCTATCATACACTAACTCTTTGATGTCTCTATCATACACTAACTCTTTGATGTCTCTATCATACACTAACTCTTTGATGTCTCTATTATACACTAACTCTTTGATGTCTCTATTATACACTAACTCTTTGATGTCTCTATTATACACTAACTCTTTGATGTCTCTATTATACACTAACTCTTTGATGTCTCTATCATACACTAACTCTTTGATGTCTCTATCATACACTAACTCTTTGATGTCTCTATTATACACTAACTCTTTGATGTCTCTATCATACACTAACTCTTTGATGTCTCTATTACTAACTCTTTGATGTCTCTATTATACACTAACTCTTTGATATCTCTATTATACACTAACTCTTTGATGTCTCTATTATACACTAACTCTTTGATGTCTCTATTATACACTAACTCTTTGATGTCTCTATCATACACTAACTCTTTGATGTCTCTATTATACACTAACTCTTTGATGTCTCTATCATACACTAACTCTTTGATGTCTCTATCATACACTAACTCTTTGATGTCTCTATCATACACTAACTCTTTGATGTCTCTATCATACACTAACTCTTTGATGTCTCTATTATACACTAACTCTTTGATGTCTCTATCTTACACTAACTCTTTGATGTCTCTATCATACACTAACTCTTTGATGTCTCTATTATACAGTAACTCTTTGATGTCTCTATTATACACTAACTCTTTGATGTCTCTATTCTACACTAACTCTTTGATGTCTCTATCATACACTAACTCTTTGATGTCTCTATTATACACTAACTCTTTGATGTCTCTATTATACACTAACTCTTTGATGTCTCTATCATACACTAACTCTTTGATGTCTCTATCATACACTAACTCTTTGATGTCTCTATTATACACTAACTCTTTGATGTCTCTATTATACACTAGCTCTCTGATGTCTCTATCATACACTAACTCTTTGATGTCTCTATTATACACTAACTCTTTGATGTCTCTATTATACACTAACTCTTTGATGTCTCTATTATACACTAACTCTTTGATGTCTCTATTATACACTAACTCTTTGATGTCTCTATTATACACTAACTCTTTGATGTCTCTATTATACACTAACTCTTTGATGTCTCTATTATACACTAACTCTTTGATGTCTCTATCATACACTAACTCTTTGATGTCTCTATTATACACTACCTCTTTCAAGAATCTATCATACACTAACTCTTTGATGTCTCTATCATACACAAACTCTTTGATGTCTCTAATCATACACTAACTCTTTGATGTCTCTATCATACACTAACTCTTTGATGTCTCTATTATACACTAACTCTTTCATGAATCTATCATACACTAACTCTTTGATGTCTCTATTATACACTAACTCTTTGATGTCTCTATTATACACTACCTCTTTCATGCCTCTATCATACACTAACTCTTTGATGTCTCTATCATACACTAACTCTTTGATGTCTCTATCATACACTAACTCTTTGATGTCTCTATCATACACTAACTCTTTGATGAATCTATTATACACTAACTCTTTGATGTCTCTATCATACACTAACTCTTTGATGTCTCTATCATACACTAACTCTTTCATGTCTCTATTATACACTAACTCTTTGATGTCTCTATTATACACTAACTCTTTGATGTCTCTATTATACGCTAACTCTTTGATGTCTCTATTATACGCTAACTCTTTGATGTCTCTATGATACACTAACTCTTTGATGTCTCTATTATACGCTAGCTCTTTGATGTCTCTATCATACACTAACTCTTTGATGTCTCTATTATACACTAACTCTTTGATGTCTCTATTATACACTAACTCTTTGATGTCTCTATCATACACTAACTCTTTGATGTCTCTATCATACACTAACTCTTTGATGTCTCTATCATACACTAACTCTTTGATGTCTCTATCATACACTAACTCTTTGATGTCTCTATCATACACTAACTCTTTGATGTCTCTATTATACACTAACTCTTTCATGAATCTATCATACACTAACTCTTTGATGTCTCTATCATACACTAACTCTTTGATGTCTCTATCATACACTAACTCTTTGATGTCTCTATCATACACTAACTCTTTGATGTCTCTATTATACACTAACTCTTTGATGTCTCTATCATACACTAACTCTTTGATGTCTCTATTATACACTAACTCTTTAATGTCTCTATTATACACTAACTCTTTGATGTCTCTATTATACACTAACTCTTTGATCTCTCTGTCATACACTAACTCTTTGATGTCTCTATCATACACTAACTCTTTGATGTCTCTATCATACACTAACTCTTTGATGTCTCTATCATACACTAACTCTTTGATGTCTCTATCATACACTAACTCTTTGATGTCTCTATTATACACTAACTCTTTGATGTCTCTATTATACACTAACTCTTTGATGTCTCTATTATACACTAACTCTTTGATATCTCTATTATACACTAACTCTTTGATGTCTCTATTATACACTAACTCTTTGATGTCTCTATTATACACTAACTCTTTGATGTCTCTATTATACACTAACTCTTTGATGTCTCTATCATACACTAACTCTTTGATGTCTCTATTATACACTAACTCTTTGATGTCTCTATCATACACTAACTCTTTGATGTCTCTATCATACACTAACTCTTTGATGTCTCTATCATACACTAACTCTTTGATGTCTCTATTATACACTAACTCTTTGATGTCTCTATCTTACACTAACTCTTTGATGTCTCTATCATACACTAACTCTTTGATGTCTCTATTATACAGTAACTCTTTGATGTCTCTATTATACACTAACTCTTTGATGTCTCTATTCTACACTAACTCTTTGATGTCTCTATCATACACTAACTCTTTGATGTCTCTATTATACACTAACTCTTTGATGTCTCTATTATACACTAACTCTTTGATGTCTCTATCATACACTAACTCTTTGATGTCTCTATCATACACTAACTCTTTGATGTCTCTATTATACACTAACTCTTTGATGTCTCTATTATACACTAGCTCTCTGATGTCTCTATCATACACTAACTCTTTGATGTCTCTATTATACACTAACTCTTTGATGTCTCTATTATACACTAACTCTTTGATGTCTCTATTATACACTAACTCTTTGATGTCTCTATTATACACTAACTCTTTGATGTCTCTATTATACACTAACTCTTTGATGTCTCTATTATACACTAACTCTTTGATGTCTCTATTAAACACTAACTCTTTGATGTCTCTATCATGCACTAACTCTTTGATGTCTCTATTATACACTACCTCTTTCAAGAATCTATCATACACTAACTCTTTGATGTCTCTATCATACACAAACTCTTTGATGTCTCTAATCATACACTAACTCTTTGATGTCTCTATCATACACTAACTCTTTGATGTCTCTATTATACACTAACTCTTTCATGAATCTATCATACACTAACTCTTTGATGTCTCTATTATACACTAACTCTTTGATGTCTCTATTATACACTACCTCTTTCATGCCTCTATCATACACTAACTCTTTGATGTCTCTATCATACACTAACTCTTTGATGTCTCTATCATACACTAACTCTTTGATGTCTCTATCATACACTAACTCTTTGATGTCTCTATTATACACTAACTCTTTGATGAATCTATTATACACTAACTCTTTGATGTCTCTATCATACACTAACTCTTTGATGTCTCTATCATACACTAACTCTTTCATGTCTCTATTATACACTAACTCTTTGATGTCTCTATTATACACTAACTCTTTGATGTCTCTATTATACACTAACTCTTTCATGAATCTACAATACACTAACTCTTTGATGTCTCTATCATACACTAACTCTTTGATGTCTCTATCATACACTAACTCTTTGATGTCTCTATCATACACTAACTCTTTGATGTCTCTATCATACACTAACTCTTTGATGTCTCTATTATACACTAACTCTTTGATGTCTCTATTATACACTAACTCTTTGATGTCTCTATTATACACTAACTCTTTGATGTCTCTATCATACACTAACTCTTTGATGTCTCTATCATACACTAACTCTTTGATGTCTCCATCATACACTAACTCTTTGATGTCTCTATTATACACTAACTCTTTGATGCCTCTATCATACACTAACTCTTTGATGTCTCTATCATACACTAACTCTTTCATGTCTCTATTATACACTAACTCTTTGATGTCTCTATTATACACTAACTCTTTGATGTCTCTATCATACACTAACTCTTTGATGTCTCTATCATACACTAACTCTTTGATGTCTCTATCATACACTAACTCTTTGATGTCTCTATTATACACTAACTCTTTCATGCCTCTATCATACACTAACTCTTTGATGTCTCTATCATACACTATCTCTTTCATGTCTCTATTATAAACTAACTCTTTGATGTCTCTCTTATACACTAACTCTTTGATGTCTCTATTATACACTAACTCTTTCATGAATCTATCATACACTAACTCTTTGATGTCTCTATTATACACTAACTCTTTGATGTCTCTATTATACACTACCTCTTTCATGCCTCTATCATACACTAACTCTTTGATGTCTCTATCATACACTAACTCTTTGATGTCTCTATCATACACTAACTCTTTGATGTCTCTATCATACACTAACTCTTTGATGTCTATTATACACTAACTCTTTGATGTCTCTATTATACACTAACTCTTTGATGTCTCTATCATACACTAACTCTTTGATGTCTCTATCATACACTAACTCTTTGATGTCTCTATCATACACTAACTCTTTGATGCCTCTATTATACACTAACTCTTTGATGTCTCTATTATACACTAACTCTTTGATGTCTCTATCATACACTAACTCTTTGATGTCTCTATTATACACTAACTCTTTGATGTCTCTATCATACACTAACTCTTTGATGTCTCTATCATACACTAACTCTTTGATGTCTCTATTATACACTAACTCTTTGATGTCTCTATTATACACTAACTCTTTCATGAATCTATCATACACTAACTCTTTGATGTCTCTATTATACACTAACTCTTTGATGTCTCTATTATACACTACCTCTTTCACGCCTCTATCATACACTAACTCTTTGATGTCTCTATCATACACTAACTCTTTGATGTCTCTATCATACACTAACTCTTTGATGTCTCTATTATACACTAACTCTTTGATGTCTCTATTATACACTAACTCTTTGATGTCTCTATTATACACTAACTCTTTGATGTCTCTATCATACACTAACTCTTTGATGTCTCTATCATACACTAACTCTTTGATGTCTCTATCATACACTAACTCTTTGATGTCTCTATCATACACTAACTCTTTGATGTCTCTATTATACACTAACTCTTTGATGTCTCTATTATACACTAACTCTTTGATGTCTCTATTATACACCAACTCTTTGATGTCTCTATTATACACTAACTCTTTGATGTCTCTATTATACACTAACTCTTTGATGTCTCTATTATACACAAACTCTTTGATGTCTCTATCATACACTAACTCTTTGATGTCTCTATTATACACTAACTCTTTCATGAATCTATCATACACTAACTCTTTGATGTCTCTATCATACACTAATTCTTTGATGTCTCTATCATACACTAACTCTTTGATGTCTCTATCATACACTAACTCTTTGATGTCTCTATTATACACTAACTCTTTGATGTCTCTATTATACACTAACTCTTTGATGTCTCTATCATACACTAACTCTTTGATGTCTCTATTATACACTAACTCTTTGATGTCTCTATCATACACTAACTCTTTGATGTCTCTATTATACACTAACTCTTTGATGTCTCTATTATACACTAACTCTTTGATGTCTCTATCATACACTAACTCTTTGATGTCTCTATCATACACTAACTCTTTGATGTCTCTATTATACACTAACTCTTTGATGTCTCTATCATACACTAACTCTTTGATGTCTCTATTATACACTAACTCTTTGATGTCTCTATTATACACTAACTAACTCTTTGATGTCTCTATCATACACTAACTCTTTGATGTCTCTATCATACACTAACTCTTTGATGTCTCTATCATACACTAACTCTTTGATGTCTCTATTATACACTAACTTTTTGATGTCTCTATTATACACTAACTCTTTGATGTCTCTATTATACACTAACTCTTTGATGTCTCTATTATACACTAACTCTTTGATGTCTCTATTATACACTAACTCATTAATGTCTCTATTATACACTAACTCTTTCATGTCTCTATTATACACTAACTCTTTGATGTCTCTATTATACACTAACTCTTTCATGAATCTATCATACACTAACTCTTTGATGTCTCTATCATACACTAACTCTTTGATGTCTCTATTATACACTAACTCTTTGATGTCTCTATCATACACTAACTCTTTGATGTCTCTATCATACACTAACTCTTTGATGTCTCTATTATACACTAACTCTTTGATGTCTCTATTATACACTAACTCTTTCATGAATCTATCATACACTAACTCTTTGATGTCTCTATTATACACTAACTCTTTGATGTCTCTATTATACACTACCTCTTTCATGCCTCTATCATACACTAACTCTTTGATGTCTCTATCATACACTAACTCTTTGATGTCTCTATCATACACTAACTCTTTGATGTCTCTATTATACACTAACTCTTTGATGTCTCTATTATACACTAACTCTTTGATGTCTCTATTATACACTAACTCTTTGATGTCTCTATTATACACTAACTCTTTGATGTCTCTATTATACACTAACTCTTTGATGTCTCTATTATACACTAACTCTTTGATGTCTCTATCATACACTAACTCTTTGATGTCTCTATCATACACTAACTCTTTGATGTCTCTATTATACACTAACTCTTTGATGTCTCTATCATACACTAACTCTTTGATGTCTCTATTATACACTAACTCTTTGATGTCTCTATTATACACTAACTCTTTGATGTCTCTATTATACACCAACTCTTTGATGTCTCTATTATACACTAACTCTTTGATGTCTCTATTATACACTAACTCTTTGATGTCTCTATTATACACAAACTCTTTGATGTCTCTATCATACACTAACTCTTTGATGTCTCTATTATACACTAACTCTTTCATGAATCTATCATACACTAACTCTTTGATGTCTCTATCATACACTAATTCTTTGATGTCTCTATCATACACTAACTCTTTGATGTCTCTATCATACACTAACTCTTTGATGTCTCTATTATACACTAACTCTTTGATGTCTCTATTATACACTAACTCTTTGATGTCTCTATCATACACTAACTCTTTGATGTCTCTATTATACACTAACTCTTTGATGTCTCTATTATACACTAACTCTTTGATGTCTCTATCATACACTAACTCTTTGATGTCTCTATCATACACTAACTCTTTGATGTCTCTATTATACACTAACTCTTTGATGTCTCTATTATACACTAACTCTTTGATGTCTCTATCATACACTAACTCTTTGATGTCTCTATCATACACTAACTCTTTGATGTCTCTATCATACACTAACTCTTTGATGTCTCTATCATACACTAACTCTTTGATGTCTCTATCATACACTAACTCTTTGATGTCTCTATCATACACTAACTCTTTGATGTCTCTATTATACACTAACTCTTTGATGTCTCTATTATACACTAACTCTTTGATGTCTCTATTATACACTAACTCTTTAATGTCTCTATTATACACTAACTCTTTGATGTCTCTATTATACACTAACTCTTTGATGTCTCTATCATACACTAACTCTTTGATGTCTCTATCATACACTAACTCTTTGATGTCTCTATCATACACTAACTCTTTCATGCCTCTATCATACACTAACTCTTTGATGTCTCTATCATACACTAACTCTTTGATGTCTCTATCATACACTAACTCTTTGATGTCTCTATCATACACTAACTCTTTGATGTCTCTATCATACACTAACTCTTTCATGCCTCTATCATACACTAACTCTTTCACGCCTCTATTATACACTAACACCCTCTGATGCTTTCAATTACACTAACATTCACTGATGCCTCTGATCATACAATAACACATTGATACCTCTTACATACACTAACACTCACTGATGGCTCTATCATGCATTAACATTCATTGATGTCTCTGATCATACACTAACACTCACTGATGCCTCTAATCATACACTAACACTCCTGCACATACACTAACACTAACACTCATTGATGCCTCAGATCATACACTAACATTCATTGATACCTCTGATCATACACTAACACTCACTGGTGCCTTTGATCATACATTAACACTCTTAATCATATATTAACACTCAATGATGCCTCTGATCATACACTAACACTCACTGATGTCTCTGATCATAGGCTAACACTCCTTATCATTCACTAACACTCACTGATGTCTCTGATCATAGGCTAACACTCCTTATCATTCACTAACACTCACTGATGCCTCTGATCATACACTAACACTCCTAATCATACAATAACACTCACTGATGCCTCTGATCATAGACTAACATTTAATGATGCCTTTGATCATACACTAACATCTTTATCATACACCAACACTCACTAATGCATCTGATCATACACTCTCACTAATACCTCTGATCATACACTAACACTCACTAATACCTCTGATCATACACTAACATTCACTGATGTGATACCTCTGATCATACACTAACATTCACTGATGTCTCAGTTCATACACTAACATTAATTGATGCCTCAGATCATACACTAACACTCAATGATGTCTCTGATCATACACTAACACTCCTGCACATACACTAACACTCACTGATGCCTCTGATCATACACTAACACTCAATGATGCTTCTGACCATACACTAACACTCCTAATCATACACTAACACTTCTAATCATACACTAACACTCACTGATGCCTATAATCATTGACTAACATTCAGTGATGCCTTTGATCATACAATAACACTCACTGATACCTCTGATAATTCACTAACATTCATTGATGTCTCTAATCATTCACTAACACCCACTGATGCCTCTGATCATATATTAACACTCAATGATGCCTCTGATCATACACTAGTGCTCCTTTCACTAACACCCACTGATGCCTCTGATCATATATTAACAGTCACTGATGCCTCTGATCCTACACTAACATTCACTGATGCCTCAGATCATACACTAACATTAATTGATGCCTCTGATCATACACTAACACTCAATGATACCTCTGATCATACACTAACACTCCTGCACATACACTAACACTCACTGATGCTTCTGATCCTACACTAACACTCACTGATGCCTCTGATCATACACTAACATTCCTAATCATACACTAACACTCACTGATGCCTCTGATCATACAATAACATTCCTAATCATACACCAACACTCACTGATGCCTTTGATCATACACTAACACTCCTGCACATACACTAACACTCACTGATGCCTCTGATCATAGACTAACACTCACTGATGCCTCTGATCATACACTAACTTTCCTAATCATACACTAACACTCACTGATGCCTCTGATCATAGACTAACACTCACTGATGCCTCTGATCATACACTAACATTCCTAATCATACACTAACACTCACTGATGCCTCTGATCATACACTAACATTCCTAATCATACACCAACACTCACTGATACCTCTGATTATACACTAACATTCCTAATCATACACTAACACTCACTGATGCCTCTGATCATACACTAACATTCCTAATCATACACCAACACTCACTGATGCCTCTGATCATACACTAACACTCACTGATACCTGATTATAAACTAACATTCCTAATCATACACTAACACTCACTGATGCCTCTGATCATACACTAACATTCACTGATACCTCTGATTATACACTAACATTGACTGATACCTCTCATCATTCACTAACATTCATTTGATGCCTAAGATCATACACTAACAATCATAGATGCCTCAGATCATACACTAGCATTCATTGATGCTTCTGATCATACACTAAGTGTTGATAATATAGAACACTTTCATGCTTCTGCAACATCATAGCAACATGTTTCTGCAAAGATTCATCTTGTGCGATTTCTTGTGGGTCTAATAATGTTTTCTGTTTTGGTTCTGCAATTTTAGAATCTAATTCTTCATTGGTATTTTCACTTTGTGTTTCACTTTTAGGTTGGCTTTTGTGTCTGTTCAAAAAAATTAACACATTCAAAATCATTTGTATTGCTTTCATGATAAGAGTGTATTACTGGGTCATCATATAAGCAATCAATAATATTGCTTTCATGATATGAGTGCATTACTGGGATGATCATGTCTGCATCCATCTGTATTCCTTTCATGATATGAGTATATTACTGGATCATCATATATGCAATCATCTATATTGCTTTCATGATATGAGTGTATTACTGGGATCATCATATCTGCAATCATTTGTATTGCTTTCATGATACGAGTGTATTACTGGGTCATCATATATGCAATCATTTGTATTGCTTTCATGATACGCGTGTATTACTGGGTCATCATATATGCAATCATCTATATTTATTTCATGATACGAGTGTATTACTGGGATCATCATATCTGCAATCATTTGTATTGCTTTCATGATACGAGTGTATTACTGGGTCATCATATATGCAATCATCTGTATTGCTTTCATGATATGGGTGTATTACTGGGTCATCATATATGCAATCATTTGTATTGCTTTCATGATATGGGTGTATTACTGGGTCATCATATATGCAATCATCTGTATTGCTTTCATGATATGGGTGTATTACTGGGTCATCATATATGCAATCATTTGTATTGCTTTCATGATATGGGTGTATTACTGGGTCATCATATATGCAATCATCTATATTGCTTTCATGATACGAGTGTATTACTGGATCATCATATATGCAATCATTTGTATTGTTTTCATGATACGAGTTTATTACTGGGGTAAAAAAAAATGTTACATTTTATTCCCTATCCACCTGCTAGTGAAGGTCTGCTTCATTTACTAATAATAAGTGGCACTACAACAAGGCTGAATCAAATAATGGATGCAAATGTTTATGCAAACTGCAAACTACAATTCTTTTCATCAATATTAATGAGACCAGGGATTGAAGTCATCTCAGTAAGGTACTTGACTCTGGTTGAAAATGTATAAATTAAGACCATAACAATCTGGTTACAAAGTTATTCCTACCCTATCAACCTAGTAAAATTAGGAATAAGCTAATGTATACCATTATTTCCAGATGACATCATACCACATGGAAGAACATCTCAAATGAGCAAATGTGGCCTTTTGCAAAAAGTGCAAGACAAGAAATCTAGCCACTGACAAGTTTATGTCAACTGAGCTTCAAAGACACACATCATCTCTCAATTAGCCAAAGACACACCCACACCCCATCTCTCAATTAGCCAGAGACACACCCAAACCCCACCTCTCAATTAGCCAGAGACACACCCATGCCCCATCTCTCAATTAGTCAAAGACACACCTAAACCCCATCTCTCAATTAGCCAAAGACAAACCCACACCCCATCTCTCAACTAGCCAAAGATACACCCACACCATCCCTCAATTAGCCAAAGATACACCCACACCATCTCTCAATTAGCCAAAGATACACCTACACCCCATTTCTCAATTAGCCAAAGACACACCCGCACCCCATCTCTCAATTGGCCAGTGACACACCTAAACCCCAGCTCTCAATTAGCCAAAGACACACCCACACCCCATCTCTCAATTAGCCAAAGACACACCCACACCCCATCTCTCAATTAGCCAAAGACACACCCACACCCCATCTCTCAATTAGCCAAAGATACACCCACACCCCATCTCTCAATTAGCCAGAGACACACCCAAACCCCATCTCTCAATTAGCCAGAGACACACCCATGCCCCATCTCTCAATTAGTCAAAGACACACCTAAACCCCATCTCTCAATTAGCCAAAGACACACCCACACCCCATCTCTCAACTAGCCAAAGATACACCCACACCATCTCTCAATTAGCCAAAGATACACCCACACCATCTCTCAATTAGCCAAAGATACACCCACACCCCATTTCTCAATTAACCAAAGACACACCCGCACCCCATCTCTCAATTGGCCAGTGACACACCCAAACCCCAGCTCTCAATTAGCCAAAGACACACCCACACCCCATCTCTCAATTAGCCAAAGACACACCCACACCCCATCTCTCAATTAGCCAAAGACACACCCACACCCCATCTCTCAATTAGCCAAAGACACACCCACACCCCATCTCTCAATTAGCCAAAGATACACCCACACCCCATCTCTCAATTAGCCAAAGATACACCCACACCCCATCTCTCAATTAGCCAAAGACGCACCCACATCCCATCTCTCAATCAGCCACTAACAAACTGAAGCAGCATCACCACTTTTTCAAATATATAATTTTCACAGAGTCATTTTTAGGACTGGTGGCATCTCATTCAGAACCGTTTAAAATACACAAAACAAAAATAATAGTGGGGCTATGTATGTCTCTTAATACATGTTCTTTTTCTAAGTGACTAAGGGATTAAGTCTGGGGTCAGAAATTGTACTAAAATTATTGATCAAATATGGAATAAAGCAGTGCTAAAACAGTTTATGGGACCATTTACAATTGAAATGGATCCATTTTTAGCCCCGAGAACCAATACAAAATCTTATTAATACAATAAAATGAATATAAAATTCCTTACCTCCTCAATATTCTTCACATAGTCCTTGAACCAGTCTTCTCTTCTAGAGCTGCTATCTATGGCCTTGTAACGAGGGTCAGAGTCGATTTTTCGCTTGATTTCACTCCATCGTGAGTGTCTTTCAATATCAGTCTCCTTCAGTAGCTGAATGAAGTCGGTTTTTAACTGCAAACAGAAAAAAACATAATCGTATTGAAATTGAGAATCAAAATTTTTTCCCAACCTGAAATGAATATTCAGTTAAATAAAAGGACAAATCTGCCGTCTCTGACTACCCATATTATTTTCACATCATGCCAAAGCAATCAATCTTTGATACATTTGTCTTGACAGCAAATTTGTCCAATAATGATCAACCATGATCACAGATCTAACTGAACAGTTAGATCAAAAATGTATAAGGACTAGAAATGTCAAACAATTTTGACGAACACAAGATTTCTATCAAAATTACAGGAAAAGACCAAATTTACAAATAATATTTGCAGCAGTGAGTATGATTTTAAATTATTTACGAGTTATTCCACACTGAGTTTTTGCAATGACTAAACAAAGAGTATGCATTATACTAAAGAAACAGTGAAAGATATTTATCCTACATTTAAATCCATTAAGGGCTGTTCCATTTAAACATACATGATACCCAGGGAAGGCAGGTGTTTTCAACTATATTACATGCTTAAAGAGTTCAGCATTAAAATGGCACAAAAGTCAGAATTACAACCAGGTCAAGGACTCCATAGTAAAAGTGCCTTCTTTGTGTTCCAAGTATATTCAACTGGAATCGCCCTAAGATTGATTTATAGGTCAAGTTAATCATGGTTGATCTTCCTGAAACAGAGACTGGTATTTTAATTAGGATGATGAAATAAGCAATAAACATTGAAAGTTGACCACAATGTGAAAATATTTATCTGTACTGATTCTCACCAACTTGAAAACATGTTTACACTCCTGAATGCAACAAACAATAAACACTGATTAACAAATGGCATTAGAAATTAAAATTACAGGTATGTTTGATACTGATATTAAAATTGTCCATACACACACAAATGACAAAGTAACACATGTACAATATAATCTAAGGTTACATAAGGACTGATATCAATCTTAACAAAATTATTTGTTCTTTTTATTGACTGTACAATATAATCTAAGGTTACATAAGGACTGATATCAATCTTAACAAAATTATTTGTTCTTTTTATTGATTAAACATTTTACATCAAGCAATAACTGTATAAACATTTGCCATGATACTTTTAAAAAGCGTTATTCAATCTAATCTGTCTTCAACATTTGATATTCAATTATTTTATCATGAACAACAACAATCAAAACTAAAGACATGTTTCATATAATGTAAACTAGTATGGACTTATCCACAGGTAAAACAAACAAAAAATGACATTTCTAAGATTAATATGTATGATCTAACAAATTAATGTTATTATGCAATTTTAGATCAAGACAAATCACTGTTCTTTTTTCTGTTTTCAAAATTGAAAACTCATTCTGTACAAAAGTCAGTTTCTCTTCACAATGGTTGAAGGATTGAAAGACAGGTTTAGGGTAAGGGAGAAAGAAAAGAGACAGCGAGTAAGAATAGATTGCATCAAGTAGATTCAATGAAAAGTAATGAAGTCTACCAATATTTATACCTTTACAGAATTACTTAACAATGTCACCATGATTGAATAAATTTAATACTGAGAAAAAGTATGATGTCTATCAGCTTTACCTTCTGATATTTTTAAAATCAAAACTGGATAATGTTAAATTTCTACTACATAAGAAGTTAACGAAAATCAATGGTTAACTGACAATATGAAAAGAACACTGTCATAATATCTTGAAAAGAGAAAAGCTGATAGAATAAATTCAAAGTGACACATCAACCTGAATTTTTAAATATTTATCAAAACATTTCCTAAATAAACTCTGTTGGTGAGGGAATAAAAACAGAAAATACCTGGACTGAAAAGATATTAACCTCAAACTCAAACAGGTGTTACAAATTAAATGTTTTTCACGTTTTAAAAGAGCAGATTGATAACATCACTTTGATACCATACCATGTAAAAATATTGTAATTTAATTTCAAACTGAAGTTCTATAAATGCTAAAGCATATTAAGTATTTTTAAATGTATTTTCTGATTAATCAAAATATAATTTGAGAATTCTGCACACAATGTTAACTTAAATTTTGTTGTTTTGATATACTTTGTTTTAAATATTAATAGAACTTCAATGTGAAAATACAGTGGTTGTAAAATTTAATTTTTGTTAAAAATCAGCTCTTTTTATCCCACTCCTATCATAAGTCGGATTACTGATGGATTTTCGCATTATACTTGGCCTTACATACATATATCTAACTACATACAGCAATAACTCAGAAGTTTGAAACGAAGTACCCTTGCGACTATACCGGAAGTGCTTGCACTTGAAGGCAAGTTTGTGGGTTTCGCAGCATCGAATAAGATGTGAATCCTGATATGTGATCAAGACAGCTGATGAAGAAGAGATTTCAACCTCGGGACCTTAAACACGGAACTTGGAGAGCTTTCTTCTTTCCAAAATGGACATAGATCGATTAGTTAACACAATAGAATCAATTTTGCTACACATGAGACTTAAATTATTTTACTTTGTTTCAGTGTTAACTTATCTGTTACTGGTCTAAGATTAAAAACTGAAATCTTGAAACTTTACAGCTTGTTCTCTGATATCTGGGAACTCAGAACTTGAATCCATCAAAGAAAATGAGATCTTACAGATTTCATAAATTATGTCCAGAAATGTGTAAAGAAAATCTGTTGTGAAAATTCTGTTTTAATTATGCACACACAGTTGGATGTAAGTTAATATATGCTAAACGGATTTTAAATAAACGGCTTTATTATTTAAGTTCAAAATATCAGGATCTTTTACAAAGATAGATAATTACTGATATGACACAAGTTATGCTTTTAATCCTGATCAAGGTCTTTATTACAACAGAATAATAATTGAATTGTTATTAATAGTAATTCACATACATTAAGATGAATAAAGCAAATTTAAAATAACTCATTATCTTCAATATTCATATTTACCCTGTCAAATAAAAAGTTATTAGCTCAAGTCAACAAGCATTACAACAAAGATGGCAATAAAATGGTTTCTGATGGATTGAAAAATAATTTTATCAACATCTACTAATCGACATAAATAATAAAGTCATTCAATTAGAACATGTAACCAAATAAAACATTGATAAAAATCCATACTGATGTATCATTTCTGTACTATTGGAAAAAAATGGCTATTCCCAGATTTTACAAGACTGCAGATAAATGAATTACAATGATATAAAATTTCCATGAAACAGTCAATTGCACAAATTAACCCATCTCTTGAAAGAAAATGCAACCAAAAGTTCCAGACTATGGCAGATATACATTTATAAACATTATTCAACAATTATAAATGTCTTAATGGAACCTGGATGTCCCACCAGTGCCGAATATAACCTAAATGCAAATATTAATAAAAGTATGGAAAGACAACGAGTAACCCCTGCCAATATCAAAGTAAGGATATAAAAACTGTTTGTTACCAGCTAATTATTCTGTTAAACCAATTACTAACATCATAACAGATCCAAATTATTTATTTAAAAGTCCATCATAGCTAAAAATAGATCATATAACACTGATTACACAAAACTGTCTCTTAATAAATGGTTTTTCCACAAATTGTTTCATTATTGTGTCAGTCAGCCATATACATGTAAGAATAACAACAAAATTTAATTTGAATCAGGCACTAGACCTATTAAACAATTATTCAAGTGTCATCAAGACCCTTTCTTTAAAATCACAGAATGGAATGCTTTGATACTTACTATAGTGTAAATCAATTTGTCTCCAGTATTTTGGCAACCAAAAATAAGTTGTATAGCTTTTTATTTTGATTTTAATAACAATTTTATCAAACCAACATGCTGCCTCTCTCATTAAGAGAATTATAAAAGATTAACAACTGCACTGTGAATAACACATTATATGCCCCCTCCATCTTTAATAGGCCTCTATGTAGGCAACAGAAGGGTACAGTTGACTCGGGAGATTACTGACATATGGACTGCAGTGACCTTAATCTCTTGTCAGATCACATAATCATGAATTAAACTATTATATTCTTATCAGAATAACCTTGACTGTGACCTCTAACCCTTAGATTCCACAATCTATCACAAGTCTAATTAATGGACTTGCTCATGAATAAAGGTCATTCTGAAAAAACCGGTTTCTTTGAGCCTAAAAGGCCTTGACCTTGGTAAACAAAGCTTCTTCTTTATCTTAAGACGTTAAAACCTGAGCATTTTGTGGTCTAGAAATAAGTTCTTAAAAAATTGTTTCTTTTATCAGTATCAGTGACCCTATTCTTTTGAAGCCAAAGTTAGAAGGCATCTTTGTTACCATCCATAAACTTAGCCAACAACTGATATTTTGTGTAGAAACTATTTTTCTCTTTCAGTTAGTGATCTTGGCCTTCGGGCTTCAAAATTGATGGGCTTCTTCCTTACCCCAAGTGGAGGGCATCCCAAAAGGGTCTAGTTCAGGTCTGAAATAATGTTATTTTATGCAAACAATTTTTCTCCTTTCAGTGATTATGACCGGGATCTTTGACCTTTTGTTCCCATAACTGAAGCTTTTTCCTTACTACAAATGCATATTATGAATAAAGTTTGGTACAGATATGTGATGCCAAACTAATTTTATTCTGCATAAATCATTTTCATTCTTCCAAACAGTGACCTTGAACTCTAACCTTTTCACCCAGAAATTGATAGGGTTGCACCTTATCCCATAAGCAAACATACATAAAGTTTGGTAACTGGATTATGGAGAATTCCAGTTCTTGTATTTATGTAAATTTAATCTGTATTATTTGTTCATTTTTCTTCATGATATGTTATATGCATTTGTAATTAATACCTTTGTCCATAATCAAGGTCATGGAGTACCTGATTAGTAACAATTGCTTTGTAAACAACATAATAAATTGCTAATATTTCTCTGTGTCTGGGTTATTCATATTAGTATTAATGGAGATAAACGTGTTCGAGTCTGGGTCTAGAACATCAGATGTTCTCTTGTAAATTTAATAAACTTGTTGACAACTGTGAATGTTTTATAAAGGAGATTGACCTATATCCTGGCTCTATTATTGTCTTAGCTTTTTACTTACTGTTATTAACTGGAAAAATTAATCATTCATACCTGAACATTTGAAGCAGAATTAATCTTAAAGTTCGGTTCAGTTTTTCATTGGGTAAATTTTTATTTACTGGAATTGCAAAGTAATCATAATATTCTTGCGCTAAATTATTAATTTGGAATTAAAGTGAATTCACACAAGAACATTTTGGATTATATTACTGTAATACATATAAAAAAAAACACATCACCACATTCCAGGCTATTGGTAAATCAGCATGTTTGAGATTACAGGCACATCAACACCTTCAATATTGTAACTTTTATGGAATACCACTAGAATTCATTTGGAATAACACTAGAATTCATTTGGAACTTCCAACATTTGGATTTGCAATAGAATTTTTAGGACTATTTGGGATTAAATTTACAATACAGTTAAGTTCTTTTAAAAATTTGACTTTGTATGATAGGGAAATAATTTTGTTGAATATTAGCAAACTTTTCTGGTTTTTGCTCTTTTCTGTAACTAAGATGAAGACCACAGAGTTGTAGGAAACCATTTTTCTTCCTTCAGTCGAAGTGATCTTGATCCTTGGTCTTTTGATCCCTGGATCTACAAGATTCTTCCATACCTCATATGCATGTCATTTATGTAGTTTGGCAACTATTAATGGTAAACAACTGAAGTTTTGAAACAAAATTAGCAATAGGCAGAGAGATGGATAGACAGCATCATAACATAATATGTTCTGCCTGATGGTGAGCATATACAAATAATAATCTCCAACCTGCCAACTTGAACAAGGCGCTTTTAATGTAAGTAAGACCAGTTTTCAGTAAGGTGTAATAAAATATCAGTACTGCCAATATCAAATTGGAAAACATGCATTAAAAATGTTACAAAGCTGTATCTGAGGCAAATGCAACAATAGTAAACATTATTGTCCAATTAAAAAGCTTGTAAAGTACACTTAGACCTTAATTACATCAAGAAAAGTTTTTTCACCATCTCCCACAATGAGATGTGCTCATATTAACAATAGATCAATAAACATGTGTTGCCCTTCCTGATTTTTGCCCACTAAGAATAGGATTATTCCATCTTATTTTTTTGTACTAATAATACTTTTTAAGAGGCTTATTTTCCATTTGTCTTAAACATAAAATCATCATGCAGATGTTTTGCATTAAAAAATATGTGCAGTTTAAAGCATCCAAGGTAATCCTGTTAACTCAAATTGGTTCCCTGACCAATACCATTAAACCAAATACGTAACTGGGATCCAAATCACACAGATGAGCCAGGTTCCAGATTTTACTTCAAGAATCACACCATTGTAATTTTTGCTTTTACTGTACAAGTCTGTATTTTAAAGGCTGTTTTCATACGATTTACAGTCAAATTGTACAAATTGGCAGGTCTGAAATCTTTATGTGTCAAAAAGATAATGTTGAAGGATTTAGAAGATAATCTTTACCCAGATAAAAGCATACAATCTCAGTACTGAACTATCTCTTCTTCTGAACTGTTATAATGCATGAAAATTTCCTCCCAATGCAAACTTGCTAAAATGAATGAAAATTTTGATAAGTATGTTATATAAACCATGTATTAATCGTTCAATTTGCAAAAGAAATGTGTCCTGATAAATGAAAGTGAACAAAACATCAAAGAGCTGAAAAAAATGGGTTGAGAGAAATGATTTAAAAGATTTGAATTAATTTTAAACATAAAAATCTCCTGGTAATGATACATTCTAAAATTCTCAACTTTATTTAAACAGCAACAAAAGATTATGTTACATTTATTAAAGAACTTAATATTCAATTTACTTCCTAGCTGGCATAAAAGATGTTCCAATAAAATTGACATGGGCTTCTCATAGCCACTCAAGTAATTCAGAATTCATTATAACTTACTGCATCCAAGGTTCTAGTGATGTATATGTTAAATTGCCCTTCCATGATGCCATTTAGGATTTAGTTATATAACCTTATGATTCCAAAGCAATAATGTCATACTCTAAAAGAAATGTGATGATCCAGACTTTCATATTTTTCAAACTTTTTCGGTCAAAATTACTTAAGATCCAACTATTGTAATCTAACAAAATTTGAAACTGAGTCATCAAAAGAGGGGTCAGAGTTCCCTTTATGCATTCTGTCCTTTGTGTACTTTTTTTTTCTTCAGTTAACAACACAGAACAAAATATAACTTATAAAATATAGCATACTAAATTCTAGAATATAATGCACTTGATTCATTATACAATTTGATTTCAATTAAAGAACAATTTGATGAGCATATGACACAAGAAAAAAAATTCAAGTAACAATTACTAAATATTTGATTCCATTAGGCAACACCTCTGAAATAGAATATTATTATGTGGTGATAGTATGGAAATCAAGAGAAAATTTATGACAGAAGGATGGCAGTGACTACGCTATCAGCAACAAAATGTTTCTTTATCTTCTGCAAATTATCAACACTCTTACAAATGAAACCTTCAAAGTCAGATGTTTCCAATGTGTCATATTTCTGAATGTAAGCACAATGTCAATTACAATTATGACAGCTTGGGTTGGTTTTCTTTCCCAAATATTTTCAAATATTTGACTCAAGAACCCTAACCCCTACAAACACATTGATCTACCCAATTCCCTGTAGTTCGCTTTAATGTCAGCCTTTCTGAATGGTCAACCATTGATTCAGAGATACAGGAAAAATTACTCCTTGATAATTTTTACAGGAGCCAAGTAAGACTTTGTTGGGATAATATTGCAGTGATTCAGTCAGGTTTGAAAAAAATAAAGGAGGTAAATTGAATGCTTAATTTTGAGAAAAGCTCATAAGTGGTGTGATCCTAACTGGCCAACCTAATAAAAATATGATTTATCATTTAAATAGTCTGTTTTACATGTTATTTGCACACACATAAAAAAAGACAAACAAATTGCCATCTTTATTTCAGGATTTTTTCTCATTGATGCTATTAACTACACTTTAGCAGCATGGAATAAGTAAAGTCTACAATAATCTGTTTTTGCAAAGTTTCAGCTTTTAATAAATTTATTGCAGGGGCGATAATTTTTTTTCTCCATTGTTTGTTAAATTGTTATGTAATTCAAACTTCATTAGAAGGTTTACTTCTGTTTGGTTTTATGTAGGTTTTTTGTTTATTAGTGAATTAAGGTACGATACTCTCATGCAAGCCATTATGTGATAGTCTTTACTAATTGCCGACATATTCTTATTCCATTTTACAAGGCAAAGATCTAAAGACATCATTGAGAATAACAACATGTACCTACAGTACCTCAACATTAAAACTTCCACTACTTTGTACAATGTCTTTATGGAGTGAGTATCAAATGTTCACTTGGTTTAGTTATTCTGTTCCAAGGCAATTAGTTTCTTGTTCACACTATGGCACCTAATCCAAGCTGATGGAAGAATTTTAACCAGCACCCATCTAATCCCAAGTTGGCCTGCTTATGGTTCCTGCCTGTATTAGTTACATACATTAGTCACATTGTACAACTTACAGAAGTGCGCACTAGTCCTATTATGCGTTTCATAGCCCCAAGTTTAAACTAGACAATGTTCTTACCATGGCAAGTCATGACTCCTACTGACTGATTAATTTTGAATAGTTTGTTCTGCTGGACTGCATGGAGCGCTCAACCAATGGAACAATATGCTTTATGCATATCACATGTAAATGGATGAATTCACAAAATTTGTGACAATTATTTTCACTGCATTATCTGGAAATGTCTTCAATAATTCAGTGTGCCACCATGAATAAAAATGCAGCATAGATTTAACGTTGTTTCCTTCCAAGATGAGAATGCCTTCAAACAGGTATTTGCAGAAAAATGTAAAAGTGCAAATTTTTCGTTAATGATTAATAAATTATGCACATTTGTTGAAATCTGAATGTTTTGAAGGTTATTCAAAATATGAAATTTTCAAAACTGGGGCCCTATCGTGAAGTTTTATGCATGGATTATTTCTTTCATTAATTTTTAAAATCTCTGTCTTGAAAGACTACAAAAGCCATCCAATATTTATTTTGTGGTACAAAGAAGTCAAACTGAAACCACCGAATATAACAGATGGATATTAATTTGCCTTCTGAATGCAGATTTCTCTCGATACAGCCTCCTCACCACCGATATACCCACCTCCCCACCAAACTAAATTTCCAAACACATCACTGTCCAACATGAAAACAACTGACTTTGGACTAGATTCAAAGTAGCAGCATACAACTGGATGCCCCTGAAATAGCCTCAGAATAGGTAACAACTTCAGCAAACGCTTGTTGTAAAGAGCATACACAGAAATGAAATATTTGATATAAAAAACTTACAATAGTCATGTATATTCATCGCAACTCATGACAATACCATTATTTTAATACAAACAAAACTGAGACGCAGTTTTACACCAAGTCTTCTTGTAAGGGGCCCTTACCTTTTGCTGATTATTTATTACAAGGATTTTCAACAGAACTAGGCAACTTGTTCCCTTCCAAAAATGTGAATGCCTATGATGTAAGCAAACGTTTCCAATAGATTAATCTGACATACATGGCACAGCAGAATTTTTAAGTTAGCAAAGAGTGAACTAGTAACAAGTTCAGTCGCAGTAATTGTGGGTGGAATAATCAACATACATGTAGGTTAATTTGCTAAAGTAAGTACTACAATAAGTTCCTTAATTAGGACACTTAATCATTACCTATTTCGATAAAATTTAATACATCTTACTGCAACAGGAGAAAATTTTCCAACAACTGGACAATGATTTGCAAAGGTAAAATCTGTTACGATGAAATTAATTAATTTTAATTTAAACATTTCTTTGGATCTAAAAATTTAAAAAGAAAACTTGCAATTCTACAAGCACACCAATCATTGTTACATTGAATGAGTTTAGTATTCGGTTACATCATTACAATTAACTTGCTTATCAAAGCAGGAATGGATTCTGATTGATGAGAACCTTCACTCATCACCCATATGATAAAATTGTATACATCTTTATGGAATTGCCTAATAATCATGACACACAAGATGGCCAAAAACACGGGTAGAATATATGCACACCATTTCAAATTAAATGTCAAGAAAAGCTACACAAGTGCATCCTGAAGAAAACACTTGAGAAGCCTGCAAAATCATACTTAATTACCACATGAGCAATGATGCATGCAACTGCTTCCCTTATCAGTTAATAATCTTTCTTCAATTACAATGTGTCATCTTGTTCATGTGAAAAACCTGAAACTTTTACTTATTTTATATTGACTAGAAAGAATGAAATTTAAAAATAACTATTGTGACCTATTTTGAGGCAATAAAGGTGTCCAGAGATACTGCTAAAGATATATAAATATTTGAGATAGATTTTTGGTTACAACAAACCTCTACTTCTCTGAACACATACCTTTTCCTTTTGCTGGGATTTCTCTTCCTTCTCCTTACGTCTTACTTCTGCAACAAAGTCACTGAAAAGATTTTCACGCTCCCTCATCTTCTCAATTCCTTTGAATTTCTCATCTTTCCCATACTTGCTGGCAAAGTCACTAAAGGATGACCTGGAAAGGAAGACAATAACGGCACTATAGTATTGATGTATCACTACTATCCCAAAATAGAACAGAAACAGAACCAAAAGTCTGAGAAATATTTAACCCTAACATGAACAATTATTTTGGAATTGCCATGAAATCAGTTTTATTAAGTAAAATTAGGTAACCTAATCTTTAAACCATTTACAATAAATGCCTAATTCTAAGTAACAATTATTTTAATAGTAAAATTACTTACCACATTATCTATAATACATTAGGAATGTATCAACTATCTCACAAATCCAGCTTTCCAAAAAGTACATCTTTGGCTAGTTTTAGAAAGCTCTCAGTTAAGCATGCCAGTAAATTCTTAAGGTGGATGTCAGAAGAGAGTGGTATTGTTTTGTATCAAGTGACTGATGCCAAAATTCCACTCATGCAAATCAAGTACAAGTCAAGTAACTGTTCCAAAACTGCTGATTTGCCTCTGAAGCTTTCCTGCTGATATAGGTCTCATTTGAGATACAATATCTCAAAACCCTAACCTGCTGACATAGGTCTCATTTTCAGGTTAAACTGAATCATATGAGATACAACATCTCAAAACCCTAACCCTAACCATAACTGGTTTCCCATATCATGTAAATCTAATATGAAGCCTGTATCCAAAATCAAACAAGTCATTTATCTGAATTTGACCACAACCATCATCTTTCTGTAGCTTCTGCTTATATTCCCATAGTCTGACATTTTATGGATCATTTTCATAAGACTTACAGTCAAATTGTAAGGGTTGGCAGATCTGATAATCAGGAAGATTCATTCTTATCCTAGGTACAATTCATGCAAAAAGTTTCTGACACATTTGTCTTTCCTTCTGGTGGTGACCTTGACCTTTGGATCCCCAAATTCAACAGGCTATTTCCTGAATACATGTGTAATCCATTCCCAAAGTTTGTAATTGTAGATGATGTGCAGATATGAAATTGGTATCAATGGATAGATGGCCAACAAAACATACTCCACCTGATGGACGTTATATCAAACTAAACACTGACAGACCGATATACACATGAATGACACAGTGATTATCATGTCAAGCATCTGCCAAGGCAAACACAACAAAACAAGATTTTTTTTCGTTTTTATTCCTTGGAATTTTAATGCTTGAGCCTGACTAAATTACAGAGAAGACTTACTTTCCATGCAGTTTTGCTTCCTCCAACAACTGCCGGAAAGCATCCTTTTTTTCCCGTAGTCTCCTGTGCTTCTCTCGTCGCTCTTCCTCTGCTCTCTCCTTCACGTACTGCTCAAAGACCTGTTTCCTCTCCTTGGACGTCAGCAGGAGGTAGCGGGGATCAAACACAATCTTGTGCAACTCCTTCTCCCATGTTGAAAATGCTGAAACCTGAAAAATCAGCAACCACTATGAAAATTCTTCTGTGCAATGAATCAGTATTTTTAAGCAATTCTGAGGAAGAAAGTAGGGCTCCAATTCTTAAGCAGAAAACATAACTCATCATGAGATTCATTCACACTGCAATTAAGATGGCAACAAACCAAGGAAGCTTAATCTTGAAGCCTTGACGTGGATAGACTTTAGATAATACTATGGAAAGCAGGTAAAAATGAATTTAAATATATGACACATCATTATCTCAAGCTGCTCCCATCCAACAGATATATGAAAATGTAACAGATGTATCCAAATAAAAGTTACAGCCCAGTTTAGTTTGGTCTGGTCTGGGATACTTCAGCACATCAACACAAGTAGGCAATCTGAGTAATCAAAGCCTTGCCCAAGAATTTAACATGGTATAAGCACACAACATGGTATAAGGACATAGCATGGTATAAGCACACAACATGGTGTAAGCACACAACATGGTATAAGGACATAACATGGTACAAGGACATAACATGGTATAAGGACATAACATGGTATAAGCACACAACATGGTATAAGCACACAAAATGGTATAAGCACACAACATGGTATAAGCACACAACATGGTATAAGCACACAACATGGTATAAGGACATAACATGGTACAAGGACATAACATGGTATAAGGACATAACATGGTATAAGCACACAACATGGTATAAGTACACAACATGGTATAAGCACACATGGTATAAGCACACAACATGGTATAAGCACACAACATGGTATAAGGACATAACATGGTATAAGGACATAGCATGGTATAAGGACATAACATGGTATAAGCACACAACATGGTATAAGGACATAGCATGGTATAAGCACACAACATGGTATAAGCACACAACATGGTATAAGCACACAACATGGTATAAGCACAAAACATGGTACAAGGACATAACATGGTATAAGCACACAACATGGTATAAGCACACAACATGGTATAAGCACACAACATGGCATAAGCACATAACATGGTATAAGCACAAAACATGGTATAAGGACATAACATGGTACAAGGACATAACATGGTATAAGCACATAACATGGTATAAGCACACAACATGGTATAAGGACATAACATGGTACAAGGACATAACATGGTATAAGGACATAACATGGTATAAGGACATAGCATGGTATAAGGACATATGGTTTAATACCATTTTTAAGCAAAATATAGGCTATACATGGCGGCCAGTATTAATGGTGGAGGAAGAACCCAGAAAAAAAAAACGGAAAGAACCACCAACCCACGAGAAGCTACTGGCAAGCTTTCTCACATAACTACATCAGCCGAATCTTAGACTCGAACCCACGCAGACAGAGGTGAGATGGCAGTGATCCGTAATGGACAGCGCTTTAGACCACTCGGGGCCCCTCGTATAAGGACATAACATGGTACAAGCACATAGCATGGTATAAGCACAGACATGGTATAAGGACATAATATGGTGGCTAGCCAAGGCTGGTCACATGCTAGGAGTCAAACCTATAATCTGGCATACTATACTCAGAGCTACAGTGGCTCCCTGCAGCTAGGGCGGTGAGAAAAGACAGATGGATATACTGACACATTTACGAAAGTAAATCCTGTATTCTGTCCACTTATATACTAAACAGCCATATTTAGTATGAAAAAATTATCGCTCTCAAATCAGATGGTTGCTAAATACAGGTTCATTTCTTTCCAAATCTTGATGTAAGGACCTGAGTAAATGTGGATGACTAGTACAGAGAATTGTCAAAACCAAAACAGATAAAAATGTAATCATATATAAAATCTTACCATTGATGACAACAATGCTGTCACCTTTGGAAACTAATACCATAATGCTGAAAAATGACAAAAATTAAGCTGCCAGATTTTTCTGAATATGGCAAACAATGCTGACTTACATCCTTTTCAGCAAGCATGTCCCTAAACTGTTTCATTCGGATCTCCAAGGGCACAACAGCACGCTGCCGGGCTGCCGCAACTTCTGCTTCAATAGCCGCCTCCTTCCCAACATCTATCTGTTTAACTTCCTTCTTCTCCTCTTTATCTTCCTCTTTTTCCATTCTGATGAAAAGAATTTTTGTTTGAAACGTATTTTTAATAAATGCATGTAGAAGGACTACTAGTAACTGTTCACAATTAAAAAAACAGTAATCTACATGAAAACCATACTAGTCATTCAGTCTACATGAAAATCATTCTAGTCATCCAAATCGATATGAAAATTGTACTAGTCAGTCAGTCTATATAAAAATAATACTAGACATTCAGTCTACATGAAAATCATTCTAGTCATTCAGTCTATATAAAAATAATACCAGACATTCAGTCTACATGACAATCATTCAAGTCTATATGAGAATCATACAAGTCATGCAGTCGATATGAAAATCATACTAGTCAATAAAGTCTACATGAAATAATATTAGTCATTCAGTCTAATTGAAAACCATACTAGTCATGCAGTTTATATGAAAATCATACCAGTCAAGTCTACATGAAAAACATACAAGTCATAGTCGTTATGAAAATCATACTATTCATTGTCTACATGAAAATCATACTAGTCATTCAAGTCTACATGAAAATCATACTAGTCATTCAAGTCTACATGAAAATCCTACTAGTCATTCAAGTCTACATGAAAATAATACTAGTCATTCAAGTCTACATGAAAATCCTACTAGTCATTCAAGTCTACATGAAAATAATACTAGTCATTCAAGTCTACATGAAAATCATACTAGTCATTAAAGTCTACATGAAAATCATACTAGTCATTCAAGTATGTGAAAATCATACTAGTCATTCAAGTCTACATGAAAATCATACTAGTCATTCAAGTCTACATGAAAATCATACTAGTCATTCAAGTCTACATGAAAATAATACTAATTCAGTGTAAATGAAAATAATACTAGTCATTCAGTCTACATGAAAATCATACTAATCATTGTCAATAATGAAAATAATACTAGTCATTCAGTCTACATGAAAATCATACTAATCATTGTCAATAATGAAAATAATACTAGTCATTCAGTCTACATTAAAATCAATACTAATCATTGTCAATAATGAAAATATTACTAATCATTCAGTCTACATGAAAATAATACTAGTCATTCAGTCTCCATGACAATCATACTAATCATTGTCAAAAATGAAAATAATACTAGTCATTCAAGTCTATATGAAATTCATACTAGTCATTCAAGTCTTTATGAAACTCATACCAGTCATTTATAATCTTAGGTTGTCCAGCAATACCATTCATTAGAGCATATTTAGAAAACTGTCAACAAAAAACAAAATCAAGATAATAATAATAATAATAACAACAATAAAAATAATATTAATAATAAGAATGAGGACTTTGCATAGTGCCTAATCTTTGGAAGCTCTAAGCGCTTTAAAAATAAAATTAAAAAAAAAGCCAAACACATTAGGGCTTTAAGTTTGTTCCTGCAATCGAATATAGAACTGACATATTCAATTGCTATTAGTCTAACTATAACACAATTTCTTCAAGGCGTCAAACACTGCATTTGGTGATGGGGACAAAAATTCACCTACTTCTTCTTTTTAGCTTGAGGTTCTTCTTCTTCCGGTTCTTCCTCTTTCTTCTCAGCTAAATAACAAATAAAAGGGCAATTTTCATTACTATGTTAGACATAGTGATGTCACAAATTAATGTTCCAGTCCAAGACTATTAAGATGAGCACCATGTATTTCCAGTGACTAACATTTTGAACAACTAATTAGACAGAATTGAAATAATGAACATACAGTCTGATTCTGCCTTAGATGTTAAATGCAACAACGAATAATCTCTCTACAGTAAACTATATTAAAAAAAAAGCTCAAACACAAAAATAGAACCAATATGAGGGTCAAAAGTTTATTTCTCGAAAATTCTAAGTTGTCAAGAACAATCTGTTACTAAAATTATAATAAAGAACATGGAAAACATTAGGAACAACATGTTTATCCATAGGGAATACCAGTGTACTAGACTCATAATAAAATAAACATGTTTACATTAATAACAATTTGAATATTTAATCTACAATCATAGGAAAAATATTCTATATAAAGAATACTTTTCCAAAGAATATAAATGCAGACAATTACCCATAATATATTTGTAATAGAAGTTAGATTTTGTAACCACTGTTTCATGAATTGGTCATGTCACACTTAAGAGTAACAAATAAAAAGACCTGTGTGTTGTTTTCAAGGATATAATGCCAATGCATGTATTGTGTAAAACTCTCTTAAACATCAATAAGCTGGCAGTGATTTGTGTTATTTGCAGTGTGATAAAAATACTTTGCAACAGAATCAAGTGATTTCATTTTATTTTAGCATGAAGCCAAACTTTGTTATTATATACACTACATAAAAATATATGGATCACCGAACTATGCATAGGGTGGTGATTCAAGAAATTGTATTCAATATCTGTTTACGAGGATATTTTTAAAATTTAAAGAATTCTAAAATGGTAACAAGAGTGCCATGAAGGGCACACTATATTATATGCATGTTCTGTACTTAATAATCCTCTATGTAGGTAACCGAAAGTTTTCAACAGAAAAAAAATATTGCTTCCTTCATTTAGTGTCTGTGACATTTTGCCCACAAAATCGACTTCTCTCATAACCCAAGAGCAAGCCATTCACATGGGCGAGTGATACAAATTTGGAAGTAATGTTATTATGCAGAAATCATTTTTCTTGTTTCATCAACACCGACTTTGACCATTTGGACCTCAAGGTTTCTTTCATACTCAAAGTGCAATCCATCTTAAGAATTGGTCACTAACTGATGATGGACAATTTGTTTGGTCACCGACTTTTTGATCCTAAAATCATGGGGATTCAAGCTTACACATAACTTGGTCAATGCTAGCTGATTAACTCATGTTATTATGCAAACACCACTTCTCTTCTTTCAGTCAATGACCTTGATTTTTGACAGAAAAGTTGTAGGGGTCTTCTTTATACCAAATGTGCTAGCAATAAACAAAATTCAAAGACATCAAATATTATTGTGTTGTTGTAGGGTTTAACGCCATTTTTCAGCACACGATAGGCTATACATGGCGGCCAGTATTATTGGTGGAGGAAGAACTGGGAAAACCCCTGGAAAGAACCACTGACCCACAAGAAGCTAATGGCAAGATTTCTCACATAACTACATTAGCCAAATCTTAGACTCAAACCCACGCAGAGGTGAGATGGCAGTGATCCGTAACGGAGAGCGCTTTAGACCACTCGGGGTCCCCAAATAAATATTGTGTGGAAACAGTAATAGTGGGATAGATACATACTCCTACTTTTGGCTGGCACATAAAACCATTGCCACCAAAAATGTATAGCTTTGCCAGCTGCAGCAATTTTCTAAAATTCTAAGCTGCTGATATGCTGAAATTAAACTCTAATTTTGATTAATATGAAATTTCACTAAAAGAAATGAGAATGGCATTAAATTGTAAACTCTTATTTAGTTGCAAATTAAGTGTTGCAATTTTTTTATAATATTTAAAATATTATTTATTATTATGATAATAGAAGACTTCATTTTTTTAAAAATTTTATAATATAACATTCAGAACACAAAACAATATTTTAAAAATTAATGAAGTATTAGAGGTGTAATTTTCTACCTTTTGAAATTGTTACCATCAGCTTCTAATGAACACCACTTTGAATTTTAAGTGGAGAGAGAATGAGTCATATGTACTAAATAGTATATGTGCAAGTTTTGACACCAGGAAATATATAATTTCCATGGAAGCATGCAGATGCATCTAAAACATCATCATCCACAACTGACCTTTAAAATGCAGCATGGATAATGTAGATGTTTTGTAGGTCAGACCAATGTTATATTAAACAAGGTCAAAGGCATGAACATAACTTGAGAGATACAATTATCATATTCCCCTTTAATGATTCTGTCTACTACATAGAAGCTGTCAAAGTATATCACAGGAGGTCCTAAATGAGTCTAGTTATCTCCCTTTACATAACTAGACTCTTTTAGCAAGACCAAAGGACCAATTAGGACTAAACACAGGAAAGTGCCAATTATTAGAAATACAACGATGTTTAGCAATACATATGCCATAAGCTTGACAGATATATCCCTCCAAATCAAAATTTCTTTTTGTTTTCAGTGCTGCACATCCTTCTCGTTTTATTCTTCCCAATTTTCCCCTTAAGCAAATATGTGTACACTCATGCTTACTGTTGGCTTCACTTGAAACTATGGTAGGTTTATTTCTGTTTGGTTCAATTGAGTAAATTTTCATATCATTCAAGACTGTATGCTGAACTGTAAAAGTGGTGAGAGCTGAAAGATACAAATGAAGCTATGCAGGAATTTGAATAAACCACCATATGTAAACTTACTGCTAACTACAGTCAATTTCTCATCAGATATTTTCAGACAAAATAAATTGGTCAAAATCTGTCGATATGCTTTGTAGTAAGCCTATTGTAAATGGTGTCATCAATGGATTAAAGACAGACTATACCATGACTCATCTAAAAACCTAATCCATTAAAACATAAAAGTCACCACGTACTACTGATATATCTAATCAATCAGTACAAAACCGGAACTAAGTGTACTCTTTTCTCATTTAGCTTAGTATTTATTTCTTGAAATTTTTTCAAGGCAGTTTTAGACATTTTCTTTGTTATGATTCTTTGTTATCAGTAATATTACAAGTTTTCTTCCTTTTGAGTAATCCTAATGCCATCTAATGCCATAAACTTAAACTATTAACATTTGGGACTATTTATGTGAAGAATAAACAAAAAAGAAAGAATGAAGAAAGAAAAAAAAACACAAAATGTAATCACAGTACAGACCTGCCAACCATAACAAGATGGTCTCGGTCAGGCAGTTGATTTTTTTCCCTTAAGCTTGACCAGTGTTTAGTTAGGTGTAAATAAATTATATACTGCTATTGTAAATTTGGAAAAAAGTATTTAAAGAGTTCAGTATTTGAAACTAATGCAATGTTGATTAAAGTACACATAGACTGTATTTACTTCAAGTGCAGTTACTTGTCTGTTCCAAACCATACACAGCTCAATGGCTTGTTTCAACTTGATGTAATTCTTGGCACTTTTTTCCATTTCACATGACGACAGCAATCATATCTCCCACCATGAGATATACTCAAACTGACATGTCCAATAAACAAAGCTGTCACTTACTGCTTTTATTTTAAAAAAATCTGAATATTTTTTTTTTATTCTGTACTAATTAATAATGTTTTATTATTCTGTACTGATTATTCATTTCTTATTATTCTGTACTGATCATTCATTTTTTACTATTCTGTACTGATTATTAATTTGTATTATTTTGTACTGATTATTAATTTTTATTATTCTGTAATGTATTAATTTGTATTGTTCTGTGCTGATTATTAATTTTTATTACTTTGTACTGATTATTAATTTGTATTATCCTGTAAAGATTAATTATTATTATTCTATACTGATTATGTTTATTATTCTGTACTGATTATTTTTTAATATTTTGTACTGATTATTAATTTTTATTATTCTGTACTGATTATTAATGTTTATTATTATGTACTGATTGTTAATTTTTTAAAATCTGTATTATTAGTTTTTCATTCTGTACCAATTAATAATTTTCATTATTTTGTACCAATTATTAATTTTTATTAGTCTGTATTGATTAATTTTTATTATTCTGTACTGTATTAATCTGTATTTTTCTATTCTGATTATAAAATTTGTATTATTCTGCACAGATTGTTAATCTGTATTATTCTGTACCGATTATTAATTTTTATTTTTCTGTACTAATAATTAACTTGTATTATTCTTCATCGACTTAATTCTTATTATTCTGTACTGATTTTTTAAAATTTATTTTTATTCTGTACTGATTATTATTTTTATTATTCTGTACAGATTGTTAATTTTTATTCTTCTGTACTGATTATTAATGTTTATTATTATGTACTGAAAGTTAATTTTTATTATTCTGCATGGATTATTAATTTTTATTATTCTGTATGGATTATTAATTTGTATTATTCTGTACTAATTATTAATATTTATTATTCTGTACTGATTATTAATTGTTCTTCTTCTGTACTGATTATTAATGTTTACTATTCTGTAATGATGGTTAATTTTTTAAAATCTGCACTGATTAATTTTTTTTATTCTGCACTAATTAATAATTTTTATTATTCTGCAATGACAATTAATTTTATTATTCTGTACTGATTGTTAATTTTTTAAAATCTGTATTAATTATTAGTTTTTCATTCTGTACCAATTAATAATTTTCATTACTTTGTACTAATTATTAATTTTTATTAGTCTGTATTGATTAATTTTTATTATTCTGCATTGACTATTAATTTTATTATTCTGTACAGATGGTCAATTTTTAAAAATCTGTACAGATTAAATTTTTTAATTCTGAACTGATTATTAATTTGCATTATTCTGTACTGATTGTTAATTTGTATTATTCTGTATGGATTATTAATTTTTATTATTCTGTACTAATTATTACTTTTTATTATTCTGTCTTGACTATTAATTTTATTTTTCTGTACTGATTATTAATTTTTATTCTGTACTAATTATTAATTTTTATTATTCTGCATTGACTATTAATTTTATTATTCTGTACTGATTTTTGTTAATCTGTACAGATTAATTTTTTATTATTCTGTACTGATTAATTTTTATTATTCTGTACTAATTAATATTTTTTTTTTATTCTGAACTGATTATTAATTTTTATTATCCTGTACTAATTAATAATTTTTATTATTCTGCAATGACAATTAATTTTATTATTCTGTACTGATTGTTAATTTTTTAAAATCTGTATTATTAGTTTTTCATTCTGTACCAATTAATAATTTTCATTATTTTGTACTAATCATTAATTTTTATTAGTCTGTATTGATTAATTTTTAATATTCTGCATTGACTATTAATTTTATTATTCTGTACTGATTATTAATATTTGCTATTCTGTACAGATGGTTAATTTTTTAAAATCTGTACTGATTAAATTTTTTAATTCTGAACTGATTATTAATTTGTATTATTCTGTACTGATTGTTAATTTGTATTATTCTGTATGGATTATTAATTTTTATTATTCTGTACTAATTATTACTTTTTATTATTCTGCCTTGACTATTTATTTTATTATTCTGTACTGATTATTAATTTTTATTCTGTACTAATTATTAATTTTTATTATTCTGCATTGACTATTAATTTTATTATTCTGTACTGATTATTATTAATCTGTATTGATTAATTTTTTATTATTCTGTACTGATTATTAATTTTTATTCTTCTATACTGATTATTAATGTTTACTATTCTGTATTGATGGTTAATTTTTTTAAAATCTGTACCGATTATAATTTGTTTTTTATTCTGAACTGATTATTTTTATTATTCTGCATTGACTATTAATTTTATTATTCTGTACTGATTATTAGTTTTTATTCTTCTGTACTGATTATTAATGTTTACTATTCTGTAATGATGGTAAATTTTTTTAAAAATCTGTACGGATTATTAATTTTTTTATTCTGAAATGATATTTAATTTTTATTATTCTGTACTAATTATTAATTTTTATTCTGTACTGATTGTTAATTTGTATTATTATGTACTGTTTTAATTTGTATTTTTCTGTACTAGTTAATTTATTTTTATTATTCTGTAATGATTAATTTTTAGTATGTACTGTATTAATTTGTATTATTCTGTACTGATTATTAATTTTTATTCTGTACCATATTTTTATTATTCTGTACTGATTGTTAATTTTTATTATTCTGTACTGATTATTAATGTTTATTATTCTGTACTGATTGTTAAGTTTTTCAAATCTGTACTGATTAATAATTTTTTATTATTCTGTATTGATTGTTAATTTTTATTATTCTGTACTGATTATTAATTTATATCATTCTGTACTGATTATTAATTTTTATTCTTCTGTACTGATTAAATTTTTATATTATGTAATGAGTATTAACTTTTTTAACATGCATATTTTCCATTACGCCTTCAACATGTATTGCTTGTTCTACACCATTTAAAAGTTCTATACTCAACAATTTGATCATGCATAAGCTCAGCATGAAAAATATGTGCTGTTTAAAGCATCTATGGTACTACTCTACTACTATAAAGTTACCCTGGTACCGTGGCGAACTCTCCTAAATCTAATGTGAAACCCAGATCCAAATCAAACATGTATGAGCCAATTATCAGGATTATACTGCAACAATCACATTTCCATAGCTTTTGCTTTTATTCCAAATTGTGTATTTTAAGGGTCGATTTTATAAGACTTTCAGCAAAAGGTTGGCAGGTCTGACAATATACCATTGCTAGTCTGTTCACAGAGATGGAATGTATAAGGAAAACTCTAGCCTCTCCTAAGTAGTTTTGATATATATGGTATGTCTGTGATAAACAGACCTTTCTTGTTAACATCTGGTGGGTTTTGTATCATCTTATCAACATCTGCCCTCCCCTGAAGATCTTCTGGACGATCCCAGACAGAACTACGAGTACTGGGGTTGTAGAAGAACACTCTGCTGTCTCCAGTCCAAACAACACACCTGCAAGTAATATGTCAATATATTAAGAATACACTATTCTCTGATCAACTGTCACATAGAAACCATTGATGAATGGACTACTTTCACATAAATACTTTATCACATAAATTCTATTTCAACTGTGTTATTTTAACTGGTGCCTCTAGTCATTTTGCAATTATTATTGCTTATTTCATTTGGCAAATTATGGAATGTCATCTTTCCTTCAGAACAAAACCACTAAATTGAAGACTTCAATTACAAAGACTTGAACCCATACCATTCAATCTTGTTTATTTTTTATCTTTCACCATTTTGAAAATACTAATCAAAACTGTTCATTAACATTAAACATGCTTGTGCAGTGAACTCTGGGTAATTACATACATGCCAACCCCTGACGAGGAAAAAGCATAATCCAAGTGGTCAAAAAGCGGAATCCAGACATAAAATGCTAAAATTGAAATAAAGCAATAATTTATTTGCCCCTCGCATCTTTTAACATCCTTTACTGTTTAAAGTTTTCATATGTAGCACTTTTATCTTTACACACATCAACTAGAAACCATCTTAAGACTTAGCGCCAAATATTAAAATTCCTTCCACATGGCCGGAAATAGATATCACGTGATCCTGCACTCTTGTCTTAATATTTAGAGGATTCTGCTATTTTTTGTTTCAGTTTTTTGGGAGGATTGCCTGTTTCTAATTTATCGGGGAGATTTTTAAAACTATATTTTTGCTCACTTAAATGCAGTGACTAAAATAAAATATACTTATTAGCGCCAAATATCTTTAGACTGGTTCTGCAGCAAATATGAATTAGAACATGAAATCTGCGCATACAGATTAAATTTCGAAACCAGTCTGCTCTCTCTTCACTAAGCATACAGATGCTATGAAAAGAATTTGAGGTCTACAGTAGAACCAGGTTAGCTATAAATAGAACATGATACTGTAAGAAAAGTCCATGGTGAAGCATACTCTTATAATGTAGTTACGTACAAGCAGTCTTTTCTAAACTATGGTCTGTGGGATAAAATGTTAATAATAACGAGAAAACAAATAATTGATTTTTTGGAGAGGTTGATATACCAAAAAAGCATAATCCATACATATTTAAGCATAACGCGTAATTTAGTTTTAAAAAAGAGCAATGATTATGTCAAACGCGTAATGGTTGGCATGTATGTTATTATATGTGATTTTCTGGCGAATCATACTGTATCAATCTCACAAATGAATGTTACCAAGACATTGCCTGATGCATTACTTGAGTGTATCAATCTCACAAATAAATCATACCAAGGCACTGGCTGGTGCAATTACTTGAATGTATCAATCTCACAAATGAATCATACCAATACACTGCCTGATGCAAATACTTGAATGTATCAATCTCACAAATGAATCATACCAAGACACTGCCTGGTGCAATTACTTGAGTGTATCAATCTCACAAATGAATCATACCAAGGTACTGCCTGGTGCAATTACTTGAGTGTATCAATCTCACAAATGAATCATACCAATACACTGCCTGATGCAAATACTTGAATGTATCAATCTCACAAATGAATCATATCAAGGCACTGCCTGGTGCAATTATTTGAGTGTATCAATCTCACAAATGAATCATACCAATACACTGCCTGATGCAAATACTTAGTCTATCTCACCAATGAATCATACCAAGACACTGCCTGGTGCAATTACTTTAGCGCAGACATCGCTACACAAGAAAATGTTTCTGAGGGATGCCACAACCATAAATGAGGGACAGAGCATGAAATTAAGAAATGCATGTTGGCTAGGGCTGTCAATGGGTACTCGGGTACCCGGGTACCCGACCGTATTGAAAAACCCGGGTATTGAAACGTAAACGCGGGTACCCATAAAAAAAAACGCCACACTCGCCAACACTATAAAAAAAACTCATATATCGTCAGCAGTACGCTTGTCTCAGTTACAGCTCCAGGATATATTTAGGAGTAGGACCGCCCGTTATGCATCAGAGGCCCACTACTAAATCGTTACACACGAAACCACTTCAAACAGGTGTGACAGCTATGACTTTAAATTAGAAACCAGATCCCTGCTTAATATAAATAAACAATACATCCGAGAGTCTGTTTGGATTAATAAAATTCATTGGCATTGTGCAACAGGACGAACCGTTATACCCGAGGCATTATATACCAAGGTTAAAACATAGCATTGTTCTACAGGTAATAAACCTCTTTGTAGACGATAACTATTGATTGTGGGTGCTAAATGATCGGTACATTGCGTGCTCTTTTAATGAAATCCAGATGGATACCTTTGATTTCCGAACACACATGTCAAAGAAATCCCACAGTTTATATTATGAACAATTATCACCTAGACACCTTGAAATCTTTGTAATGCCTCAAAGTAATCTTTGAGCAGCTCGCTGTTTTCCTAGTCGACTAGCTCTGCTAATTTTGGACACGTAATAAACAGGAAACGTGCATCGCTGTCACCAGATACGGTCGATATGTTAGTTTTTTTTTAAACAGAAACTGGAAAATGTGTGGCGAACAAATGATCATGTACTTGTTGACTATGACAGACTGGCATTATTGAGATTTGCTAAATTCTTTCTGAGTTTTTCTCATAAAAATAAAAACATTTACAAACATTATATTATCTAGTTTGAATTATTACTATTGTGTAGTGAATACAGTTTATGGTCTTCTCTCTCTCACTCTCTCACTCACACACACACAGACGGTTTTAACGCATTACTCTTGACATGTGGTAAAGCTGCTTTACACGCATGCGTGGGTAATTCAAATCTGCGGTCAAAAGCCGATGAATAAACGTGGTCTGTTCTAACAAAGACTTATACTTTAAAAATGGAGAGTGTTCTAAAGGATTTAACGCGACTGATCACAGTGATCATTAAAAGTTGGATTATACCTACCATCGGTGTACAAAGGTCATTCTAAATAAATTTATTAATTAATAACGTGTGGTCAGATCATTCGCAGCTACATCGGTGCGGACGCATCAAACAGAGTAGTGCATTACACGGTTAGCCTCTATCGCCAGACAAAATATTAAAGAAATGGGGATAAAAATTAGTTGGTCTACGGTTGTACATGTCATTCATGTTCTAACGGGTACCCGTTAAATTTCGCAACGGGTACCCGGGTTGGTTTTTCGTGATTTTTGACAGCCCTAATGTTGGCGTTAATAAACATAATAAACCCTCAAAACGTTATTGAATATCAGTAATGCATATTTATAACAAATATTTATGTATAAAATTCATGTCCAAAAATTGGTTGTACATTCAGTTATGAAACACCGATATACATTATACTCTTTGCATAAATAATAATAATAATAATAATAATAATAATAATGAGGACTTTGTATAGTGCCTAATCTTTCGAAGCTCTAAGCACTTTACACCATCAATAATGATATGACTACACTTCAGAAAAACAAATGACAAAAACAATGAAATTGGAAAACATAAAAACATGCTGAAAACATATAAGATACAAAACACAATTAAGTCTCTAAGTTTGTCCCTGCAGTCGAAGCAGGTGAGTTTTAAGAGCACTCTTACAAGGGACCACTGAGTCTTTGTGTCTAATTTCAATGGGCAATTCGTTCCATGTCACCAGGCACTGGTATGCAAACAAACGTTGTCCATATGACTTTGTTTTCACCTTTGGAACAATGAGTATACAATTATCAGAAGAAGAGCGTAAGTATCTAGCTGGTGTATACACATGGGTGAGGCTGGATAGGTATGTTGGACTGGAGTCTGTCATTGAAACATAGCACAGAGAACAAATTTTGTGTTTGATTCTGTATCGAATCGATAGCTACTGTAGGGTACAGAGCAGTGGTAAGGTAAGCTCTGATCAAGGTACTCTAAAGATGATCTGTGCAGCTGTATTTTGAACTTTTTGAAGTTTCTGGAGTAAATATTGTGACGAACCAGACAGAATTGAGTTACAAACGTCCATTCTTGAAAGTACTAATGAACACACAAGTGTTTTAGTGGCATCAACTGAAAGATATTTACGAATGGAACTGATGCATCTCAATTCAAGATATGCAGCCTTGCATATGCTCATGACATGTTGGTACAATGTGAGAGTACTTGCATCAGGCAGTGTATTGGTATGATTTATTTGTGAGATTGATACACTCAAGTAATTGCACCAGGCAGTGTCTTGGTATGATTCATTTGTGAGATTGATACATTCAAGTAATTGCATCATGCAGTGCCTTGGTATGATTCATTTGTGAGATTGATACACTCAAGTAATTGCACCAGGCAGTGTCTTGGTATGATTTATTTGTGAGATTGATACACTCAAGTAATTGCATCATGCAGTGTCTTGGTATGATTCATTTGTGAGATTGATACACTCAAGTAATTGCACCAGGCAGTGTCTTGGTATGATTCATTTGTGAGATTGATACACTTAAGTAATTGCACCAGGCAGTGTCTTGGTATGATTCATTTGTGAGATTGATACACTCAAGTAATTGCACCAGGCAGTGTCTTGGTATGATTTATTTGTGAGATTGATACACTCAAGTAATTGCATCATGCAGTGTCTTGGTATGATTCATTTGTGAGATTGATACACTCAAGTAATTGCACCAGGCAGTGTCTTGGTATGATTCATTTGTGAGATTGATACACTCAAGTAATTGCACCAGGCAGTGTCTTGGTATGATTCATTTGTGAGATTGATACACTCAAGTAATTGCATCAGGCAGTGTCTTGGTATGATTCATTTGTGAGATTGATACACTCAAGTAATTGCATCATGCAGTGTCTTGGTATGATTCATTTGTGAGATTGATACACTCAAGTAATTGCACCAGGCAGTGTCTTGGTATGATTCATTTGTGAGATTGATACACTCAAGTAATTGCATCATGCAGTGTCTTGGTATGATTCATTTGTGAGATTGATACACTCAAGTAATTGCATCATGCAGTGTCTTGGTATGATTCATTTGTGAGATTGATACACTCAAGTAATTGCATCAGGCAGTGCCTTGGTATGATTCATTTGTGAGATTGATACACTCAAATAATTGCATCATGCAATAAGAAACCACTGTTAGGTTAGGAAACACTTGACTGTATCGCATAAAGCAGGTGACTTTTTAAAAGAAGAAATTTCATGGATGGAAATGAAATGGCTGTTATGACCAGGTGTCCACTAACCATATATAAGGTGATTCACCAGAAAATCACATATAATAACATATATGCCAACCATTACGCGTTTGACATAATCATTGCTCTTTTTTTAAACTAAATTACGAGTTATGCTTAAATATGTATGGATTATGCCTTATTGGTATATCAACCTCTCCAAAAAATCAATTAGAGTAACTCCTAGGTTTCATACTGACCGAGATGTTGGTGTTGCTGATATTTATTGTCTGAGGTAAAGGATGTGAATGAGAAAGTCTTTCTGTTGTGATTGGAATAGCCTCAGTAGTGTGCCACAAATTTTAGTATTGGGCATGGAGCAGAAATGATGTGAGGAAGCTGAATAACCGACCACAATGACCTAATAAATATTATAAGAAAACTCCTTTTAGACAATACATGTTGGATAATAGCTGCTCAAATACAAAATGTAAAAATTCTTCCCAAATGATATTGTTGTAGAGATCTGAACTACTCACCATGGTGTTCCAGGAACTGGTGTACTGGAGACAGGACGTGCCTTCTCAGCAGCCTTCTGTTCTTCACTTTGTTCCTCTTTCTCTTCCTTCTCTTTCTCCTGAAAGTGTTACGATATATATAAAAAATACCAATACTGGCAAAATATTACCAATCAACATTAAAATAACTGGAACAATGCTAAACAATGTATTTGTAAATATTTTCCAAAAAATTAGACTTCTCCTTCCGTGGATAAACTTCTGAAATGTACAGGTTATTTATTTTGTGAATGGTTATATTCCTTCAAATTAAAAGCACATATTCTCAGTGTAATGTAGCAATGCACATTTATAATTATAATTTGTCAAATTGAAACAGGCTTACCAGATTAGATGGTACCTCTTTCTTTTCCTCTTCCTTTTCTTCCGTTTCCATGGCACTCTCTTCTGTATGATTGACCTTAGCTTGCTCAGCAATGGCAGCAGCTTGCAACTGGGCAAGTTTAGCTGTCAAAAGAAAGTGAATTACATGGGGTATCAGTCTGTAGACTCTGTTCTGGTGACTGCTAATCAAAAGAAAGTGAATTACATGGGGTATCAGTCTGTATACTCTGTTCTGGTGACTGCTGTAATTACAGCAGTCATATTACTTTAACAGTAAGGGAAGAAAATAAATGGAACAATGAAAAAATGATGTTGTACTTGTATATAAAAAATACTTTCTCAATGGTATACATATCCAACCTGTCATTTAATTAGCATGAAAGTAAACAACTTTAACAATGAGCTTCATCTAGCTTCAAGATTAATAACTCTAATCTCGAGTGTGAAGGGACGGATGTGCAGGCAGAAACAGAGGCCCAAGTCAGTGCTACTAACAAAAAAATCTAATGCAAATGATAACATAGATGAGACTAATGCAAATGATAACAGGGAGATGACACTAAAGCAAATGATAACAGGGAGATTAGACTAATGCAAACAATAAAGGAGATGAGCTCAATTCAAATGAAAACAGATATAAACATAATGCAAATGATAACGGAGATGAGCCTAATTCAAATGATAACAGGGATATGAAACTAATGCAAATGATAACGGAGATGAGCCTAATGCAAATGATAACAGGAAGATGAGTTTAATGCACAGATATGCATCAATCACTCAAGTATATAATAATAGGTCAGTGACCTTGTTTTCACCAATGGCAGTAGTAGTAATCATGAAACATTTATCAAGTCATGTTACTCTACAAGCAATGCGTAATAAAGGGACCTAAATACAAACCCAAACTTCAGTGATGATACCAGATGGATAGATGGCCAGACAGATAGATATCCATTTTTTCTTAAGCTCAAGTTCGCTTGCAATGCAGCCAAAAGCTAGAGACATTATGTACTTGCAACTGCTATCTTCATTCAAGACATAAAAAATAGATTTTTATTTGGGCTAAGACATGACGTGAATGTGTGATTTGTGTGTGTGTGATTTAGATAATTAACATTGCATTACAAATATTCCAGTCACATCACTACTATATCTGCAATGTTGCAGTTTATAGTGATGTCTAGCACTGGGGCACTAATGTCGCAAACATGTAGCACCATGCCCCACCCAGTCACTTTATCCTGACTCCATGCCAAGCAGTCCTAATATTTACTTCTTAATGCTGAGCACCTAACGAGGCAGCTATAAGCAACATTTTTTTGTAAGTGTTTGGTATAACTTAACCGGGGTTCAAATGTGTGACCTCCAACATCCGAGGCAGACAATCTAACCACTAGGCCACCGGAGCAGTTTATATGACAATGAAATGTGTCATCAACAAAATTCTGCACAAGTACTGTAAAACTTGCCTTCCCAGTCAATGAGAGCCTGTGGCTTTTCCCATGTGGATTCCATCGTCTTGGTGTTGTAGTAGTAAGATCTCCCATCCGAGTTTTTGTGTTCTGACCACTCTGCCACCTCAGGTGGCTTGGGAGTCTGCTTAAAGTAAAAAGTTGTCATGGTATTAGTATTAGGATTCAACACAGGACATTAATCTGTTAATTTTTTCATTCAATATATGTCAATTTTTTTCAGACACTAACACCACATTCTAACATTAAATCTGGCTCAAATTAGAGGACTCCACTATCTCAATTACTATCAGTAAACTGGGAGTAGAAAATTATCTAATCTGATAGATTAGATTACTGACCTGTGTCTGTGGTGGCTTCTGAGCCACAACTGAGGAATCCTGGGATGGTGAATCGACCTGTCCATTAACCTGAGACTGTTGACTGACAGACTGACCACTACTGCCATCTTGCTGCTGGCTTTGCTGCTGCTGTGTTTGTTGTGCTTGCTGCTGACCTGCTGCAAACGGATTGTTGAAGGTGGGTGGCAGCATGGATGGATTAAATCCTGCAGGCATACCTTTAATGTAAAGACATGAAATTCTATCAAGGTTTCTTCAACTAACTGGCTGGATACGTCAACATTACTGCATTAGTATACTTAATAAATTCATTACAAAGTACAAGTCTTTGGTATCCTTATTGCTTATTCTAGATATTGTTTGTATACCATGAGTGCCACACACAAAAATCACATGCCACTAAGAAAATCTTTACTGCTCCAAGGTGATGCATAAAATCGATCCACTCTTAGTAATTGAAAACTAGTAAATACCTTTCTTTTTTTTTCTTTTACATTATTAGGACACTAACTGAAATAATGCATGTCAGCAAGACAGACATTGTTGTTTTAGAATTTAACGCCATTTTGCAGCACACAATAGGCTATACATGGAGGCCAGTATTACTGGTGGAGGAAGAACCTGGGAAAACCCCGGAAAGAACCACCGACCCATGAGAAACTACTGGCAAGCTTTCTCACATAACTACATTAGCCGAATCTTAGACTCGAACCCACACAGACAGAGGTGAGATGGCACCGATCCGTAATGGAAAGCACTTTAGACTGTATCACTTTTCATTAGCTTTCACATTCTAAATGGAACTTTAATAATAATAATATAATAATGATGTGGACTTAGTACATCGCCTGAGCTTTAGAAGCTCAACATGCTTTACAACATTTGATAACACATTATAAACATATACAATGACAAGATTACAAAACCAAACACCATGAAACTGCAAAGCAAAAACATGTTGCCAATAATTAAGGTGTCCTTCCTAGATGGGGTATATACACATAGGTGAGGTCAGATAGGTATATTGGACTTGGTCAAGTCAATGAAAGATATAGCACAGTGACAGATTCTATGTTTGATTCTGATCAAATGGGTAGCCAGATGATGTTACAGAGCAGGGAGGGAGCGATTCTCAAATCTGAGTACTCTAACGATAATCTGATCAAATGGATTATTAACCTTTTCACGTTTCTGTAGTAGACACAGAGAGGAACCAGACAAACATAATTTCAATGGTCCAGTCTTGAGGTCAGATAGGTCAGGTCAGATAGGTATATTGGCAGGGTGAGGACTGGAATCCTTCCACTATCCAAAGCAGAGAGGTCATTAACTATACATAAGGGTTAAATGATGTTAATTTATATTCTTTATCACAACTTTACAGTGATGATGAGTCAAACGAACTTGTGTATAAACAGTGGCAGGCTCAACAATAAGGTAAACATGCATTATTATTTTTATTTAGTCTTATTGATCACAAACCAGCCTGCAACAAGTACAGACCAAAAACCTGACCATGAACCAGCCTGCAACAAGTACTGACCAAAAACTTGACAATGAACTGGTCTGAATTAAATCTGCTTAATGTTAGTCAATGAAAACATTTAGCAAGTGTCCAAAAGCATAATATAAACCCATAACAGTAAGCATCATACCTGTATTTTGTGTGCTGACAAAATGTTTCTTCTTTCAGAATAACCTTGACCTTTCTAAACTTTTGATCACATAATAGGTTTCTTCCTTATCCTAAATACAAGACAATCACAAACTTTAGGCAAGGTCAATCGAGTGCAGTTCAAGGTCCTTGTCATGTAACCAATGGCTGCTGAATATTTATCTATTGTTAGATCTACATATAATATTTTCTATTTCTAGTAACTGTACATGAAATGCTTCCAAGAAAACAGATGGATTTCTTCAATGCATAAACCATGAGTCACAAATTCATTTTACAGGTGATCCCACTGTAGCACCTTCCCTTGTAACACAAATTCTGAAACAATATGGTTGTAGTGTGCCTCCGCTCCCCCGAAAAAAACACAAAAAAGTCTTTCTTCAAAGTATGAAGAAAAAAAAGTAAAACATTTATCATCATTTTGGGTATGAGAAAGCATATAAATAATACAAGATGATGTTGGCATGGGTCCTGAAATTTTTAATGTATTTTTTCTCGTACACGAATAGTTTTTTCTTCTTAAAGTACAAAAAAAAAACGTGTAAATGTTTATTCAGGGATCATGCAGGGCTTCGCTAAAGTCGTGAATTGCTATTTCTTTTTCTTATTAGCAGCCAAATATACCATCTGCCGATATTTTTTAAATTGCTGGCGATATTGTTGGCTGTTTAAACATGTATCAAAATCATTCGTCTGGAGTGGAGAAATTCATGAATCTTGCAATTTCATGGCCTAGAATAGCCTTAAATAATCATGAATCTTGCAATTTCATGGCCTAGAACTGACTTAAATAATCTTTACTCCTGTGATTTCATGGCCTAAAACTCCTAGAATAGACCCTTAAATAAATCATGAATCTTGCATTTTCATGGCCTAGAATACTCTTAAATAATCATTAATCTTGCATTTTCATGGCCTAAAATACTCTTAAATAATCATGAATCTTGCATTTTCATGGCATAGAATACTCTTAAAAAATCGTGAATCCTGCAATTTCATAGCCAAGAAAAGACTATTAAATGTATTTGTAAAAATTATGTCTTCATAATATTTAGACTAGTGACAAGTTTAGTTCAAAATTTATCTGTATTTCATTATCTTAAAGAAATTTTTAAAATTAGAAATATTTCTTAAAACACAAATTGTTATTCAGTACTTGGTCTTCAATAACAGGTTCTTCATTTTGGATAATAAAAAAGTAAAATTCATTCTTACTATATGTTCAAAACAATATTTTGTTATTAGATAAAATATACTACTTTTTTGGATACATTTATTATCAAATCTTGAAGCAACTACTAGCCAAAAAATGAAGAAAATGTTGCTGAACATGCCAAATTCTTAGTTGCCCTTTGTTAAAATCATATTGGGCTCTATTCTTAATTGCCCTTGGTTAAAATCCTCATGTTCCAGTGGTTACATCAGCCTTAGTCCTAAATTGATGTAGCTACATAACTAAAAGTGAAAACTGCAGTAAAGCAGCATGTCACCATATATTTCTTAGCTCTTCCTTCCACCATCACAGCCCTCATTCAACCACCCACATCCTACAGCGTGGCCTCCAAGTGTTGAACAACAAACTTCAAAAACATTTCTGTACCACTGCAACGCACACCAAATTATCTCATCAAAACATAAACTCATGCATGCATAGAAAGCTAAGCCCTATCGATCAGATTTAGATTTTGTGGGTTTAATGAACATGATAGGCTATACATTACAGATAGAATATTTGCTGGAGTAATAACCCAGAAAACCACCAGGAAGAATCATATTCAGACTTTAAGCTAGTGGCAAGTTTTCTCACATATAGACATTTACTCTCTTCAACATGTACACACAGTAACATGAACACACAGTAATAACATGTACACACACATGCTAGTTAATACCTGGGAAAGTCTGTGTACTGGGAAACGACTGCTGACTACTTTGTGGCTGTGTTACTGCAGGGGTTGTCTGAACTTGACTACTGGCAGCTTGAGCTGAATAATATGACCAAAGAAAATTAAGGAAATGTCACTCTCAGCTGATGTTTCTATCAGTTGATTATGCAAAAACTTCTGATCATCAAAACGAGTTTCTTAAATGGACTGGTTCACTAATGGCTGGAAAGAACTTCAAAGAGATTAAGATGGGACCATTCTTCCTAACTGACAACTAGAATATTCTTCAGCAAATACAAAATTTGCAACTTAGCCACAATGGACGTCAGCATTTTCATTTAGGACTTACAAGACATCATAGGAAGTCTTGAGGTAGAAACCCCATCCTAATAGGACTTTCCATTAGGTATATGTAACAATCATAAGATGTTCAAAATGGCTGCCATAAGGTCAACTATTCATTGCAAGAAGTCTTTTGGTGAAATATCACTAGGAGCAAACCATAACAAGGCTTTCAAGCTGGTCATTGTGACAGTTATATTTGAAGTCAGATTAACACAGTTATATTTAAAGTCAGATTAACACAGTTATATTTAAAGTCAGATTAACACAGTTATATTTAAAGTCAGATTAACACAGTTATATTTAAAGTCAGATTAACACAGTTATATTTAAAGTCAGATTAACACAGTTATATTTAAAGTCAGATTAACACAGTTATATTTAAAGTCAGATTAACACAGTTTTTGTTTATAATCAACTAGTTGTTATAAAAGTCTATCAGTCAAAACCCCATGCTGATATTAAAATTAAATCAGTAGTTATAAAAGTGTATCAGTCAAATCCCCATGCAGATATTAAAATTAAATCAGCAGTTGTTATAAATGTCTATCAGTCAAAACCCAATGCTGATATTATATATCAGTCAAAACCCCATGCTGATATTAAAATTAAATCAGTAGTTGTTATTAAAGTCCATCAGTCAAATCCCCATGCTGGTATTATAATTAAATCAGTAGTGATTAAAGTTTATCAGTCAAAACCCCATGCTGATATTAAAATTAAATCAGCAGTAGTGATAAAAGATTTTCAAGGTGGCCATACTGAATGTCTGATGTCAAAACATCAAAAGTCTTCGAATGAAAACTGCATGGTAATATTGCTTTTCATTCAAGGAGTAATGATTAAAATATTTTCAAGATGGCGTCTATGGTGGCCATTTTGGAAGTCAGATGGTCATGATTTTCACTTCAGACGAACCAGGCATAAGAAGTCTTCAAGTGAAAAACCAAAGCTGATATGGCCATCCATTCAGTCTTCAAGTAAAAAACCAAAGCTGATATGGCCATCCATTCCATCTTCAAGTGAAAAACCAAAGCTGATATGGCCATCCATTCAGTCTTCAAATAAAAAACCAAAGCTGATATGGCCATCCATTCAGTCTTCAAATGAAAAACCAAAGTTGATATGGCCATCCATCCAGTCTTCAAGTGATAAATCAAAGTTCATATGGCCATCCATTCAGTCTTCAAGTGAAAAACCAAAGTTGATATGGCCATCCATTCAGTCATCAAATGAAAAACCAAAGTTGATATGGCCATCCATTCAGTCTTCAAGTAAAAAACCAAAGCTGATATGGCCATCTATTCCATCTTCAAGTAAAAAACCAAAGCTGATATGGCCATCCATTCAGTCTTCAAGTGAAAAACCAAAGCTGATATGGCCATCCATTCAGTCTTCAAGTAAAAAACCAAAGCTGATATGGCCATCCATTCAGTCTTCAAGTGAAAAACCAAAGCTGATATGGCCATCCATTCAGTCTTCAAGTGATAAATCAAAGCTGATATGGCCATCCATTCAGTCTTCAAGTGAAAAACCAAAGCTGATATGGCCATCCATTCAGTCTTCAAGTAAAAAACCAAAGCTGATATGGCCATCCATTCCATCTTCAAGTGAAAAACCAAAGCTGATATGGCCATCCATTCCATCTTCAAGTGAAAAACCAAAGCTGATATGGCCATCCATTCAGTCTTCAAGTGATAAATCAAAGCTGATATGGCCATCCATTGTCTTCAAGTGAAAAACCAAAGCTGATATGGCCATCCATTCAGTCTTCAAGTAAAAAACATTCAGTCTTCAAGTGAAAAACCAAAGCTGATATGGCCATCCATTCTGTCTTCAAGTGATAAATCAAAGCTGATATGGCCATCCATTCTGTCTTCAAGTGTTAAATCAAAACTGATATGGCCATCCATTCTGTCTTCAAGTGAAAAACCAAAGCTGATATGGCCATCCATTCAGTCTTCAAGTGAAAAACTAAAACTGATATGGCCATTCCGGATGATAGGTGTCAAAAACTTTATATATAAGACAAGACATGCAGCAACCATATCAGAAATCAGATTGCACCATTTACAAGACCAACTAAAAAAAAATCAGATTGCACCATTTACAAGACCAACTAAAAAAAAATCAGATTGTACCATTTACAAGACCAACTAAAAAAAAATCAGATTGCACCATTTACAAGACCAACTAAAAAAAAATCAGATTGCACCATTTACAAGACCAACTAAAAAAAAAATCAGATTGCACCATTTACAAGACCAACTAAAAAAAAATCAGATTGCATAATTTACAAGACCAACTAAAAAAAATCAGATTGCACCATTTACAAGACCAACTAAAAAAAAATCAGATTGCACCATTTACAAGACCAACTAAAAACTGTGTCTTCTAGTCTTAATATGACTTTCAATTCAGAAGAGCAGCAATAACAAGACCTCCAACATGGCTGCCATGGTAGCTTTACTTTATATCAGAATGGCACCATTTTCTTTCATGACAAACCAGAGATCATAAAATTTTAATTGAAAATCCCAAGTTCATATAACCATCAATTAATGAGCAAATGTGATGAAAAGATTCTCAAAAATATCGTAAGAAATCTTACCGTGAAAACTTTTTTTTTTTTTTTATGTCGATATGACTTTCTGGTCTTATTTTCAAGGCTGCTGCCACAGTGACCATACTTACATCAGATCGGCACCATTTTACATTGACGGACAAACAAGACATTATGTTTTTATTTTGTTGCGACCAATAATTCAGAAGAAGCGACGATAAAATTTTCATTATGGACGCTGTGGTAGCCATATTCAATGTCATGTATAAAAAGTTTCATGCAAAAAACCAAATGTAAAAGAATGAAAATGATAATGTGAGACTGCCACCTTTCCTCTGCCACTATCAATGTTATCATTAGTGTTGAATTCAATGTTGTTACCTGTCACTGTTATCATTAGTGCTGAATTCAATGTAGTTACCTGTCACTGTTCTCATCAGTACTGAATTCAATGTTGTTACCTGTCACTGTTCTCATTAATGCTGAATTCAATGTTGTTACCTGTCACTGTTATCACTAATGCTGAATTCAATGTTGTTACCTGTCACTGTTCTCATTAATGCTGAATTCAATGTTGTTACCTGTCACTGTTCTCATTAATACTGAATTCAATGTTGTTACCTGTTACTGTTACCATTAATGCTGAATACAATGTTGTTACCTGTCACTGTTCTCATTAATACTGAATTCAATGTTGTTACCTGTCACTGTTATCATCAGTACTGAATTCAATGTTGTTACCTGTCACTGTTATCAACAGTACTGAATTCAATGTTGTTACCTGTCAATATTATCATTATTGCTGAATTTAATGTTGTTACCTGTCACTGTTATCATCAGTACTGAATTCAATGTTGTTACCTGTCACTGTTCTCATTAGTACTGAATTCAATGTTGTTACCTGTCACTGTTCTCATTAGTACTAAATTCAATGTTGTTACCTGTCACTGTTCTCATTAGTACTGAATTCAATGTTGTTACCTGTCACTGTTCTCATTAGTACTGAATTCAATGTTGTTACCTGTCACTGTTATCATTAATGCTGAATTCAGTGATTATACACCGCATCAGCAATCTATGAGAACATCACCTATTGTACATATCAAAGGTTAATTCCTACATGTACAAATGTTTCAAAAGGGGAATGAGTGGAATAATGACAAACCTTGTGCAATGGCAGCTTGTGCAGCTGTAGTTGTTCCCCCTGGTGTAGCCATCGGGGTAGTTATATTGTTGTCTTGACCTTGTGTCTGGGCAGCAGCCATCTGTTCCACTTCTGCCTGGGTTATTATCTTTACATTCTCAGGCTTTGTCCATGCAGATTCTCTTGTCTTCGCATTGTAGTAATACACCTACAAAATAAATGACCACTACCTTACTGCATGTACACAATGTGCAGGCAGAACAGAGATTGAACACAAAAATAATTATGATGCAAGATTTTTTAACAAAAGCATAACTTCTATTTTCCACACAACATTCATGGATCCTTTAAAACGAACAAAAATGTATGTCAACAAAGTGGCAGGAAGACAGAAGTGCATCAACATCCCACAATTATAAAACAACACACGTATGACTTCAATGTCAAGCATGTTAATGAGTGTATTTTAATCAAACAAGAAAACACTAATTTTTCTCTACCATCATCCTGTGAAATAACTGTCATATAATAAAATTATGTAAACCAAAGCGAACTATCACATCGATACAATAAAGTCACAAGAGTTTTCCGATAGGGACCTCAACCTGATGATCAGATCCTGTAAATGAATGCAAATCAAACACAGATAGTTTCAATCCATAGCTGTAAATGAATGCACACCAAACACAGATAGTTTCAATCCATAGCTGTAAATGAATGCACACCAAACACAGATAGTTTCAATTCATAGCTGTAAATGAATGCAAACCAAACACAGATAGTTTCAATCCATAGCTGTAAATGAATGCATACCAAACACAGAGTTTCAATCCATAGCTGTAAATGAATGCATACCAAACACAGATAGTTTCAATCCATAGCTGTAAATGAATGCATACCAAACACAGATAGTTTCAATCCATAGCTGTAAATGAATGCATACCAAACACAGATAGTTTCAATCCATAGCTGACAGTTGTGACATAATGATTTTATAATTATGGGACTATGCTCTCCAACTGAATATGAGTGTGTAAAGGGTATAATGGCTGCTTGGCAAAATAAAGGTAATGAATGAAAATAAAGTTCTAAAACATAAAGATTCAATATTGTAAATAATACCACAAGTTGTTGTAGGGTTTAACGCCATTTTTCAGCACAAGATAGGCTATACATGGCAGCCAGTATTATTGGTGCAGGAAAAACCGGGGAAAACACCTGGAAAGAACCACCGATCCACGAGAAGTTACTGGCAAGCTTTCTCACATTACATTAGCAGAATCTTAGTCAACCACATGCACACAGAGGTGAGATGGCAGTGATCTGTAACGGAAAGTGCTTAGACCACTTGGCCACTCATGGGCCCCCTGCCACAAGGATTATAAACACTGCCAAATCATGGTAAACATATAGTCCAACATAAAAGATAAAAGCTCAAGAACAAGAATCCTTGAAAGGGTATATAAAAATATAAAAACCTTAAAATATAGGGTCACAAATACTGTTTAACTTTTAAAATATCAGGTTTGTCCATGCACCATATGAATGCATATTAAAACCTTTCTCACATGGTCAAAATCAATAATGTTTTCTAGCGTAATTGTACACTGGCAAGTTACGTTGAATTTCATCTTCCATGAGGTATGATGCATGAGTCATGTACTACAGCAGTCCCCCTCTTGATCCAAGATAAAGCGACAATTTTGTCAGCTGAAATGGGATATGACGACTTTACTGCAAGTAACAGATCGTTGCACAGATTTCAAGTCTGACACAATATTAAGTGTTCTGTCCTTAGTGGAGAATCAGCTGATGTTAATAATGAAGTTGTCGAAGATTGGAACAAAAGATATGCAGGGGATATGATAGCAAGGATATTTTTGTGATTTTTTTTAAAGACTGTTGCCAACAAGTTCACTGGTTCAAAAAGGGGATTCATGTAAGGTGGTAAAAAAAAAATGCAAAGGAGAGATACAGTTTTGCCCTACACCAGTTCTTCTGGTGAGAAACTGAAGCCACCGGTGATAGGAATAGGAAAATCACATAATCCAAGGTGCTTTATGGGATATAGCCAGACACATTTTAGAGTTACATATGAGGCAAACAGAAAAGCATGGATGACAGGACAGATATTTGAGTCCTGCATCAAAAAACTTAATCAGTAGATGAAAGCGCAGAACAGGAAGATCCTGCTTTTCATTAACAACTGTGCTGCACACCCAAAACTGGATTTGTCAAATGTCAAGTTTCATACTTTCCTCCAAATACAACTTCAAAACTTCAGCCCCTGGACACAGAGATAATCCAGACAGTCAAAGTGAACTACAGGAAAAAGTTGTTGAGACATGTTTTGTTCCTGATGGATAATATAACATCTGCATTGGAGATAGCAGAAAAGGTGACTCTGCTGGATGCAATCCAATGGCTGACATCAGTATGTGATGTCCTGACAGCCGAAACGATTAAAAAGTGCTTTCGGAAATGTGGGTTTTTCCATGAGGTATCATGTGTTACCAGAGACAGAGGAAAACTGGGATGAAGAGGACTTTCTTCCCCTTATACCATCTGGAACAACCCTTATGGATTATGCTCAGTGTAATGATGCATTAGCTACAGTAAACACAACCAGTGATGACTGGGAGTCATAAATGACAAGGTGCAGGAAATTCTACTGAAACATGCCATAAGGAAAGTGACTGTGACAGTGACACATGCGACAATCCAAGCCCAGCCAAACAGTGTATTCCACTGCATACTTCATGGCTACATTACACAGAATTGATGGATTATGGCCTCGCGACAAACAATGTTGAAATTGTAAACATAATTATGAAAACACAAGACATTCTTAAAATAATATAAAAGAAAAGCTATAGAAAGCGTGGGACAAATGACACTAGATAACTTTTTCAAACCTAAAAATTCTTAGGAACATGTCTTGTATTGACTACACTTCAATACTGGAGACAAATGATGTGATCTGTAACTTTGCTATAAAGACAGTTTTAATACTACATGTATATCATTGGTTATTCATCACATTTTTAAAAAATGATGAAATGGTTTGTTTCACACTGATTTCACAACATGCATGTGATTTTTAGAAAAAAATATTAAATGCCTTAGAATTAAATGTAATTATGACTTTCTTCAAATGTATTTACTATTTGCATTTATCATCCCCCTCTAGAAAGGCCAACCTCATTATAAGGCCACTTTCCTGCTGCAATAGGGGTGGCCTTATAAGAGGGGGACTACTGTATATGCAATCAGTATCATCTCTGCAATTTCTTTAATATGAGGGATACCACTCTGCAAAAATGGATTTGATCTTCCTAAGTTTGTTTGTTTCATAACACAGAACTTGCTAAGTACATTGAACATGCCAATTTCAATAATATTTGAAGTTACTATATTGAATCTTCCTTTCATAAATGATTGACTGCTGGGCAGTTTTGGCAGCTCCACCAGCCGGTTCATCATGTTTAATACTAACTTGACTAGAGGCAGTGTTCTGGACACAATACTTTCTCCAGATTGTGTGTGCATGTATCTTTAACATAGCTTTTTAAAAAATTCAGTCACATCACTAAGATATCTGCAGGGTGGAAGTTTATAGTGATGTCTATCACTGGGACATCATGCTGCACACATGTAGAATGATATCCCGCCCAGTCAAATTATCCTAAAACCAGGCAGAACAGTCCTAACACAAACCTCTTAATGACAAGCGCCTTGCAAGGCAGCTGTTTGTACCATTTATAAAAGTTTTTGGTATGACTCGGCTGGGGTTCGAACCCATGACTTGCATCCATCTCCAGATTGAATAAGTATTATCTAGTTTCTGCAAGATCTCAAATATTACAGGAACCACACAAACCAAATATCTTCCAGTGCTTCATCTAGAAATTCCAAATTTGAAGACATGTGTAACCATATAAACATTATATCATTGGCCTCAAAAATGAGACACACATGATTAGAAAAGTTGGTTTCAAAAAAAAAAAAAGTTAGATCCATTTTCAGCACAAGATAGGCTACATATGGCAGCTAGTATAAATGATGGAGGAAGGACCCAGGAAAACCCCCGTGAGATCCACCAACCAATGGGAAGCCACTGGCAGCTTTCACACAATCCAACATTAGCAAAGCCGTAGACTCAAACCCATGTGAACAGAAGTAATATGTCAATAAGTAAATGCAAGCAATTTCTACCACTCAGCCACTCATATTAGAAAAGCAGTTCAGTGTCGCAGTGAGGATACTAATAGCAGGAGATAACGTGTCCAAATTCAAGGGACACAACGTTTCAAAGGGACAAAGATAAATACTGTAGTTGTTCTAATAGAAGCAATGCACCTTTATTCCTGTAATAAAACTGACTACCTTACTGAGGCTTAAAGATCTGTATATATCCATTATGGGGTGTCCAAATAATATAAACAGTACACGAGTTATCCATAAACTTTTATAAAAATGAAAAGAAATGAATTTACAAATATTTTCAGTCAAAAAATGGTTACCATATCCAAGAGACAGCCCACCACCAACAAAGAAAATGCATCACTATTTGGGTATCTATTAGAATAACTATAGCAGTAGATACAGTTGTAATAGCAGCCCCCAGCCCCCTGCAAAAAATTAGGGGAGGAGGGTAAACTTCTATTTTTAAGTTTTTCCACTTGAACCTTGTTATTTACATATCACTAACATATTTTCCTTCAATACTTACAATATTGTTGTAGATATTTTAGCAGAATACACGGTTTAGCTGCATTAATGGAATCTTTCTTCTCTGGACCTTGCTCGCATTTAACTTAAACATTACCTCTTTTCTAAGAAACAATTCACTGATTTAATGCCAAATTTCACCCCTCCATTTCTGTCATCACTGAACTCAATAATCTACTTGTGTTCATCAATGCAACTCGGCAGACTACTATAACATTGAATGTTTTGATTGAAATGGAAATGAACTGCTTTCTGGAGTAATTATCCCCTTTTGTAACACAGCCCACTGCAAGAACCAAACAAAGGCATGGGCAGATATGCACTCGAGAAATATACAATGTGGATTTTTTTTGTTATTTCCCTTCTGAAAAAGTGCATGCATGGAAGCAGAGGATTCCTAGTTTGAGGAAAATGACAGAAAATAACAGCCAACAAGGTGCAACAATGCAATCTTTTACAACAATGACAAAAAACATGTTTTATATTCACCGAATACAGCACAGGAGTTTTATTCTTCCTGAATCAAACGTTCACTCATACTTCCATAGATTTCTGAATGTTATTTTCAATTGGCTAAACATCCCAGTGTTCATTACATCTGAAGCATACATGACTTATTTTCAATTAAATTGGCTAAACATCTCCGTTTTCATTACATCTAAAGCATACATGACATTTATCTTCAATTACATTGGCTAAACATCCCCGTGTTTGTTACATCTGAAACATACATGACTGTTATTTTCAATTAAATTTGCTAAACATCCCTGTGTTCATTACATCCGAAACATACATCACTATTATTTTCAATTAAATTGGCTAAACATCCCTGTGTTCATTACATTTGAAGCACACATGACTGTTATTTTCAATTAAATTGTGAATGATACATTTGCTGCACATGACTTGTAAATAATCATTTTCCACTCCTCTAGACAATGTTGTCCAAATCAATCTCTGAGAAAGCTTTGATTATTTTAATATTCATTTCAATTTAATTTAAACACCATTAACAAAGATTTAGCTTGGTCTATACAGGTGCTTAAATTAAATTATAAACAGAACATTGGTTTCTTTAAAGTCATGTCAAGGTAGCCTTTGGAGGAGCACTACTTTTCACGCTATAATTACAGTAGTAAGAATTAACTGTTAATTAGCCACACTGTCTTCATGCCTGTTTACTAGCTTACAACAGATCTGTAAATTGGCCATGGATGAGTGTTCCAGAGGAAGATAAGGTGAGTCACCAGGAAATTACTAGCTATTTTGTTATCTATTTGTCACCACCCCTATTGTCAGCTGTTTAATTTTAAATCGGCTTTCTGATACAGATGACAGCAACGACAAAAAATTAAATGTTTTTTGTGCTGACCCTATGAATCCTGATATGAAAACAGTAGGTTCATGTATTTTCATACGTTTCAAGTGTTTCTTTGTTTTGCATGGCTACTTGGAGCAGCAATAAATATTCTTGCAAAATATGTTTCTCTTGCACTCAGTACCACAAGGTTGTATCTTTCCTCAATCACTATCACTCATTTGGTGTTTTCGAGGCATTCTGCAATCAGCACTCACTCAAAACAGTGTCACAAATCAACCGCTCTTGCTTGGTGGAAAATTTACAAATTTGTGAAGTGAAAGACTGCACATGCATTAATGGCATCATAAGAAATGGCAACTATACACGTGTCCAAATACTTCATGTGTACTTTTGATAATGGAAGAATGCATTTAACAGAAAATCAAACCATACCCCCAGCTGTCACACCATGTAAAATAAATGAATCAAAAGTAAAATTTTCCATCCTATTTTATTTGTAACCAAATCTCTCAAATTCAGGCACACACAATTTGATGGAAAGTTATTATGAAATGATGAATACCTTTCCTTCTGGAGTTTTGGTTTCAACCCAAAGTTCTTGTGAGGCGTCAGGCTGATTTTGATTTGTCATTGGTCCTGACTGATTTGATGGAGGAAACCCAGGAGGAGGCATTGAGAAATTGTGATGGGGCATTCCCATTGGTGGCGGCATCATAGGTGGTCTCTGTAATGATGAACACATTTGTCATCAGTAAATATTCATGGAACATATACTAAGCAATAATTTACAAAATACTCAAGTTTTAATTATTTACCTTTTGCCTTGCACTGGGAAATAAAAATGTTTAAAAATAACCAATATAAAGTGTTCTTCATTTAAAATGTTTAAATTGTGCCAATCACATTATAAGTGAATATGTATACAGTTCAGATTTAGACCCCATATTTGTCTTGTTTCCAATATGTATCTAGCTATATTTAATATGTATCTAGCTATATTTAATATATATCTAGCTACATTTAATTAACATATCTACTTTATGGTGGGATATAAACCACTTTACAAACAAAACAGAATGCAAAGGCTTCTTTCTAAATCAATACTGTTATGATTCTGAAGTGAATTTAAAATGGATTGCTGACAAGCTTGTTATTTCTGATATTTTGTTCTTTGAATTGCTAACAGTGTGCTGTAGCCGTTTCTAACACAAAATACAACACATGGTTGAACAAAATGTATTAAAAATTGAGAATGGATTTCATTGTGATAAACTGTATTTAAAAAACAAAAAAGGACATGTTGCAGAGCAAAATGGGTGGAGGGAGGCAAAATCTGGTTTAAAACCAGACCAAACCCTGAAAAATTACAATTACTTGCATAATGTTATGACTGGCTGAATAAATTATAAATAAATTCTGACTTCACTGGTCTCTTTATAAACAGCCAGTGCTATACTTACCATGTTAGGAGGTGGTCCCATCCCATGGGGAGGTCCCATATTGTGGGGCGGTGGACCCATGCCAGGGGGAGGAGGACCACCCATTCCTGGTGGTGGAGGACCCATTCCCTGTCTGAAATATAAATAAAATTAAAAGTACTTCTTGGAATCAAATGATACAAAATGTATGTAGGTAAATAGTGGATTATGGCACATCAGCACAACTGTGGCTATGTAGTTCCAACAAATGGTTGTTTCACAAATTTATAAATGAATTGCATACTAAAAAATGTACAACACAACAAAAATATGAAAATTAAATATGTAAAATGTAAAATAACAAATAAAGGTAACAAAATCCATAAAAAGGGATTATAATTTATTGTCTAAACTGATATCCCTTAACAATTTCAAGATTTTCCTGGGTGGTACATCCTGGTACAGTTTCTGCAAGCAGTTCACATAAAAATCCTTCCATCTCCCAAGGAGGAAATTGACCCCCTAGACAAAATGTCAGTTGACATGGTACACACTCCGACTGAGGTTCACCTTTCCGTAGGTATGCATGTAACAGTGTCTAATACATGATCAGCACAACACCACATCTCTTCAGTCTCTTCTATACAAGAGATAGTGGGCTTGACATACTTTGTGGAGTTTTCATTCTGAATATTTTGTAATATGATACCAACATTATATAAATATTTAAATCAGTATATGGAATGTTGTGTTAAAAAATGTGACTGCAGAGCACCTGTCTCCTTTATATGCCCTTTTAGGACACATGGTAATAACTGTATGGAAAAATGAGAACCAAGCTGGAAATGGATGGGGCTGGCTGTCCAGGATTGGTTAATAATGTAAATTATTAATTAGGAAAGAGACTCTTTTGAGAGCTTATCCTAGTTGTAAATGAAAAATATAGACATTGTTCTACTGATGGAATTTCAGTCTTTTTAGAGTCTTGAGTCTGGAAGACTAATTACTGAAATAAGCACAAGACTCTTTGGTGTAGAATTGAAAACACATGCAGGTCCAGAAAAGCAAATTTTGTAGTAAATTATGTTTCTCCGAGAATACTTACCCAGTCACATTACTTTAGGGATATTAGCCTGCTACCTTGCGAATCCAGCCCTACCAAAAGACGAAAATTCGTCTTTCCTGTCTATGTCATATAGACAAAGGGCAATAACTCTTGCCCCTTACCTCCCCTTGCTACCCGCTAGGTGTCGCTTCTTTAGTTTTTTAAGCTGAGCGGTATATAAAACACAAGGATGCTCGCATGGCGGGGTGGTTGGGAGGGTTTCTTAGTAATGTGATTGGGTAAGTATTCTCGGAGAAACATAATTTACTACAAAATTTGCTTTCTCCTTTGAATACGTTCCCCAATCACATTACTTTAGGAGAATAAGTAATAGGAGGAGGGAATGCGGAGCATCCGACCTCCACCTCGGGTATCCTCTAGGGAATGATGGTTGGATTCTCCATGTGAATGATAACCCGGTCTCCTAATTTCTATCAGCAACACAGCCCAGGGTCACGTGATATGTGACCCCTTTATACGGTTAAGAAGATAGTTATTGAAATCTTCTTACCTACGAAAATTTATCTGGCGAAGGCTGTGCTGATTGTTGCACATGGGTCTGGTGGGCGTCTGGGCTGCCCAACACCGGACCTACTAGAATCAATGTTTGCCTCTGCGAGTACAAACTTGAAGATAAAACTGTAGAAGGTTGACTCTGCATGTCAGCCAACAGCTTCTATAAGGTGACTGATTTGCGAATTCTCAGAGTACGCCGAGCGTATAACCCACTACAGCCATGAAGCAAGGGCTTGAATGGTGATATCTCATATCCCAGCTATCACCAGAAGAAAGAGGTGCTTGTATGTGACCTGACTCACCTCTATGCATTGAAATGGTGCTAGAGTGCACAAACAGGATCTTACATGGCTGTTGATCCTGACTTATCTATAAAGAAAGCGAGCTAATGACGACTCGTTGATCGCCAATGTATGGTAATCTATTTTGGACTACGAAGCCTGGCTGCGTCAAGAGGACCATCAAACCCTCTGATCGAAACGGAAGAGAGTTCGGGTCACTAGAAAGGACATGTAACTCGCTCACCCTGCATGCTGAAGCTAAGACTATCAAGAAACCCAATTTGTATGATAGTAGCTTTAACTAATCGTGGGTTAAAGACTCAATACTGTCTGAATTGAGTCATGTTAAAACCCAGGACAGATTCCATTTGGAAACAGGGTGAGGGATATAAGTCGATTGAATTTTTAAAATGTCTAAAAGATCTGACAAATCTTTGTCATGGCTGATAGCACATGTACCAGAATGGCGGAATGTGTCTGATATCATGGAGCGGTAGCATTTGAGAATAACTGGAGCCAGCTGTTTCTCCTCGAAAAGCCAGAGAAAAGTTGGCCAGTTGAGGGATTGTGACACTCAGAGGAACAATGTGAATGATATGGTACCAGTCTCTGAAAACATGCCACTTGCCCTCGTAAACCTTCAGAGTAGAGGACCTTCTTGCTCTCGAGATTCTCTCCGCAATCAAAGATTTAAATTGTTTGTCTTGCAAGGCTGTCTGGACAAGAGTCAAGCTTGAACATAAAGACGGTCCGGACAGGGGTGGAACACCCCTGGCCGCGGTTGCTTGTGAATACTTGTGCTGACTGTAATCTTCCTGGGTAGATCTATCGCCTAGGTTGAGTAGATCGGAGACCCAGTTGTTCCATCTGAGAGGGGCAATCAGAACCATCTGACAGTTCTGACCCCTTAACTTCTGGATTAATTTCAGTACCAAGACCGTGGGAGGGTAGGAGAATGACCACAACCCTTCCCAGGTGATTGATCGAGCATCCACAACCCAAGCTTCTGGGTCTGGAACCTGTGAGATGAAAGGTGGAGAACTTGCGATTCCACCTTGTTGCAAAAGATCAATCATCGGACGTCCCCAAAGTGTGTCAAATGGAAGAAAGTCCGATTGATGGAGTGACCATTCTGTGTGAATGACTAGATAGAGTGTCAGCCAAGACATTGAGTCTGCCAAGAATGTGTCTGAATTGTACATTGAGGTGGAGATTGTCGAACCAATGTAGAAACTGCCAGTTCAGATTGCACAGGTCTGGTGATTGGTGTCCCCTTGTTTTGAGGCAAGGCACCACCAAAATGTTGTCTGACATAATGAGGGCAGTTTGTAATAAGAGTTGATCCTGCCCGAAATGAAAGGCATTGATGACAGCCGTTATTTCTGAAAGGTTGATGTGGAAAGGGGCTTGCCCCTGGCACCTACGTGCCGCTGACAGTATCGAAGTCCAGCAACAGGTGGGCACTCCAACCGTAGGTATTAGTGACGGAACATACCGTTATCCCTGCTTGGGGTATCTCCAGAGTAATCCCTGTGGACAGCCTACAGGGGTTGTGCCATTGACTCAAGAATGATCGTATCTCTGGCGTGAGCATGACTGTTTTCTGGGATCGATGGGACTTGAAAAGGGCGCAATTACGCTAGCAACGTCCTTTGTAAAGGGCGCATAAAAGGACGGCTGAGCGGGATCAAGTCTATTGCCGCATTGAATAATCCGAGGATCTGCAACTCTCTCGCTAAAATGCGCATCCTGTCGGAAACGGACTCTACGAGTGCAATTATCTGGATGATCGCAAACTCGAGGAAGCCTTACCAGATTCAGATCGGGAGAAACTCCACACCCAGATGGACCAAAATCCGGATTGGACAGAGATCAGACTTTATCCAGTTCACGAGAAAGCCAATATGATGTAAAGTTATATAAGATCGTTTCTGCCTTTGAGCAGAGTAGAACTTGACAGATGTTTCTGGAGGATGTCATCCAAATATACTGCCGACGCAATAGATGAAGTCGAGCGGAACAGGGTGACGACGTAATCCATAACCTTGGTACTAGCCCAAGGGCTTAAATTTAGGCCAAAAGGTATGACATGGAACTGATAAACCAAGTCCCGACAAGCACAACGGAGAAATGTCCGCTACTCGTTTTTCTTTTAACGTAGCTTTAACCATCTTTCAGTTATATCGCTACGATGTCTGCAGTGAGGCAGTTTATAGTGATGTCTAGCACTGGGGCATCATGCCCCAGACATGTAGAATGATGTCCCACCCAGTCACATTATCTAAGCTTCAAGCGAGGCTGCTGTTAGTATCATTGTGTAAGTTTTTGGTATGACTCGGTCAGGGATCGAACACACGACCTGCCGCTTCCGCTGCGGATGCTCTAACCACTAGGGACGTGAAATATGCGTCGGTCATATCTAGCCAGCTTATGATGGGGTTTAAGCGACGTGCCCTTCAGACATGTGTCACGACATATCAGGTCTAGGTTGGCAGAAGCAGTCAGCGCATTGCCATGGAATGGTGAGCTGCCCTGTTAAGAACCCTAGCTAACCGGGCCGTCGATTCCCAAGCATGTTCATTGCCAGATTTTTCAGCGATCCTGAAAATGGCTAGGGAGGCTAGGTCTAACAGTGAAGACGTAGCGACTACATTTCGAACCAGCTTGGACGTGGCATTGAACACAGTTTTTGTCCACTTTATAAGACAATGCCGCAGACATATGGACTGCTGCCATATTTTATCCCGAGCCAGGACCTCAGTACTGAACGCATCGGAGTGAGTTTTGTACCATCGACCTGAAAACGACGCTGGTACTTGGCTTTCAGAAAAGAACGCCTTAGCATTTCCTGGATCCCCTATACGTGTCGACAGACGGTCATTAATTTCCTTAATTTTTTGTCGACTGGGGAAGGAGGCGGAAGGATAGAGTCTCTTCCCCCTCATCCAGATCGACCGACGCTCTAACCTTATAGTCGGTAATGGCAGCAGGAGGTGGAGGGCATTCTGAAGGGGCCAACACCCTATAAATTTCCTCCACTGCGGCTTTGAAGCTGAACTCAGTCCGTTCCATAGTTGGATCTGCATACAGCTGATTTGCCTGCGATTCATCGCACTCACTATGTGCATAATCTTGCTCTGGTAAAGCATCCATATCGGGGTAATGCATACCAGGTGGCATAGATGACTCGATTCCGTCATCTCTGATAACGGCATTCACTCTCCCTTGTGGATGAGCTGTTAGCCTATGGACGGCCGGCAATGCCGAATGAATTGATTGGCATATGTTTGGCCTGAATGTCTGCGACGGGCCGGCTATGACCGGCACCGACCGCTCGAATGGTCGGGTTGGATCGAGAGATTCATCGCCAACATCTGTGTCATGGTAGTGATATGTAACCGGTAGTACAGATTGACAGACGGAAACATCACTAGAATCATCGTCAATCCGATTTGTGCGGATTGCGGTATCATAAAAGTCCAAGTGCTGGTACAGTGGTACAGTCGGACGGACTGGTATATGACTAAAATCTCCATACAGTTGGACGACCGGTGCCTGTTGGGCTGGACGGCCGGAGCCGGATGGACTGTCAGTGCCGGCAAGTGTCGGCTGGAAGCTTGGCTGGACGACCGGTGCCATATGGGTTGAATGGTCATTGCCGGATCGACACCCGGTGCCGGTTAGTGCCGGCTGGAAGGTCGCGCTGGATGACCGGTGCCATATGGGCTGAACGGTCATTGCCGGATGGACACCCGGTGCCGGCTGGAAGGTAATAATAATTACATAATGCTTATGTAGTGCGGCCAGCACTGTGCGCCCATCTACCATTCGCTCAGAGGGAATGTTGGTTCTGGTACAGCTTGCGTATCTGTACAGCATACCAGGTGACCTAGATGACGCAATTCTGTCATAATTGACACTTTCACTAAATCTCCCTTGTGGAGAAGCCGTGAACATATGGACGGCCGGCACTAACGGCTGATTGAAGTGGCGAATGGTCGACCTGAAAGTCCTGTTCTGGTAAAGCTACCATATCTGGGTAGCGCATACCAAGTGGCATAGATAACTCAATTCCGTCATCTCTGATAATGTCACTAATTCTCCCTTGTTTTAAAATCACACCGTCATGTATTTGACGTGACGTGTACACCGGCAATACCGACTGATTTGTCTAGTATATGGTCGGCCGGAATGTCGGCGAAGGTCCGGCTATGACCGGCACCGGCCTCTCGAATGGTCTGATTGGACGGAGATACATTTATAACATCTCTCTCATGGTAGTGATATGTAACCAGTAGTACAGATTGACTGACGGGTACATCACTATAATCTCCGTAAATCCGATGTACAGCCGGTGCAGGTTGATGCCGGCTGGAAGACCGGTGCCATTTGTGCTGAACGGTCGTTGCCGGATGGGCAGCCGGTGCAGGTTGATGCCGGCTGGAAGGTCGGCTGCACGACCGGTGCCATTTGGGCTGAACGGTCGTTGCCGGATGGACGGCCGGTGCAGGTTGATGCCGGCTGGAAGGTCGGCTGGACAACCGGTGCCATTTGGGCTGAACGGTCGTTGCCGGATGGACGGCCGGTGTAGGTTGATGCCGGCTGGAAGGTCGGCTGGAAGACCGGTGCCATTTGGGCTGAACGGTCCTTGCCGGATGGACGGCCGGTGCCGGTCGATGCCGGCTAGAAGGTCGGCTGGACGACCGATGCCATTTGGGCTGAACAGTCATTGCCGGGTGGACGGCCGGTGCCTGTTGATGCAGGCTGGAAGGTCGGCTGGCCGGCCGGTGCCATTTGGGCTGAACGGCTGGTGCCTGTTGATGCAAGCTGGAAGGTCGGCTGGCCGTCCGGTGCCATTTGGGCTGAACGGACGGTGCCGGATGGACGGCTAGTGCCGGTTGTTGCCTGCTGAAGTGCCGGCTGAACTGACGGTGTCGGCTGGACGGCCGGCGAAAGTGCATAATAAAATGGATCCAATTGATCCAGCCTAGACTCCATGTGTCCGGGACTTACAGGCCCGAAAGCCATGCACGGACCTGCGGTGAAATTTACATCCACTGGGCAGCGTAAACCATGTCAACATAATTCCTCCATTTCCACATTGCCAACACCCATTTTGCCATTCATGCCTTCGTTGTCGACTTTGCTACTGAAACGACAAAAGAAGAGAACAAAGCACAAATTAAAAAATTCAGCATATTATTAATTCGATAATACTATAACCGTTATTAACGGAGTAGTCAAATTATTCCGTGCCATGTTAACTCTTAATGACCACACTAGTTATCGCCGTGAGCGTGTTGCAATAGGTCGTTCAAGACGAAGTCTACTGAAACGAAAAAGATGATAAACAAAGCACATTTAGCAATTCAACACGCTATTAGGTCACTATTAACATAACCGTAACTAACGGAGGAAGCGAAATGATTTAGTGTCGCGTGAACTCGTGACTACAACACGAAATTACGCCATTAATAGTCGCAACTGGTCGTTCAGAGACGAAGTCTACTGAAACGGAAAAGAAGATAAACAAAGCACAAATTAACAATTCAGTACGCTATTAGGTCGCTATTCCATAACCGTAACTAATGGAGGAAGCGAAATGATTAAGTGTTGCGTGAACTCGTGACTACAACACGAAGTCCGCCATTAAAGTCGCAAATTGGTCGTTCAAAGACTTTTTTGAAGTCTACTGAAACGTCAAAGAAGATAAATAAAGCACACATTATCAATGCAGCACGTTATTAGTCGCTAATATCGTAAACGTTACATACGGAATAAGCGAAATTATTGAGTGCTACATGTATTACATGCTAGTACCGCCATAAGCGTGCTTCGACCACGTTGCAACCTGGTCCGAAGTCTAGAAAAGGTGACAAAGTCACTCAAATTGGAAAATATTGTAAAATAATGTATACAACCTGTAGAGGAATGATTATCCAACACAGTAATTCCAAATTTAACTTCGGATGGTCAGAATTTACACTAAGATGGCTTGGATTCATTGGAGGTCTAATTGTACGTGTTTACACAAAACAAGCGAAGCTAAAAAACTAAAGAAGCGACACCTAGCGGGTAGCAAGGGGAGGTAAGGGGCAAGAGTTATTGCCCTTTGTCTATATGACATAGACAGGAAAGACGAATTTTCATCTTTTGGTAGGGCTGGATTCGCGAGGTAGCAGGCTAATATCCCTAAAGTAATGTGATTGGGGAACGTATTCAAAGGAGAAATGCTCTAGCTCATATTCTTTCCTCTACACAGAAGCTGACATCCAGGTTTCATCTATACTAATAATTATAGGTTTGATCACTCAAAAATTAAAAGCAGATCTTAAAAATATTTTTATAAGGTTCTCTCCAGGAAGCTGAAATGAGATTAATCTCATTTTGAAAGGTCACATTAGCAAACCCAATTAAAAGTCTTCTGGTGAAACCCCCTTTATATCAGGACTTTATGACCATTATGATAGCAGCACACATGGACACCATTTTCATTTAAAACTGGACATCATAAAACATCTCCAGGTGAAAACCTCATGTTGATATGACCATCTATGTAGAAGTTGTGTTAACTGTGGTGGCCATATTTGATTTCCAAGCAGCACCATTCTCATTTAGAACCAACTAAGCCATGACATGAATGTGTATGTGTGTAAAGTTTCAGTTATTACTGATACAGAAAGGGAAATAATTTCATGATAGTTAAACCTGAAAAAAAGAAACCTTCAAAAGGATGACTGTGTAACAGGCAATTCAACTTATGCTCGTTACAAATGTATGAACAGACACATGGACAGAAAAGGTAATAAGGCTCTCTCATCTCAATGTTGTACCACAATAAAATCAAACAAGTTTCCATTGCCTTATACTCTGCTCAAGGCAGCTATTTCAATTCAATAAAGTAAACTGAAAAAAAATCACACAATACTTGCAATTTTTAAAAAAATACCATTTACTATGTTCAAACTGTTATGTTGCCTAATTATCATTTGCTCATGCACTATCTTATCTACCCATAACAAAATTTACTAACCCTGATATCTCTGTCAATACAATAAAATCATCCCTGAAAATAACTTCTTTGATGCCTCCTATCTCAAGAGACCAGGTTCTCAATACTGATATTAATAATATAGTGTTGTGACCTGTCACTAAAAATGTCAAGAGATCATTCTTTCAGCAGAATGGGCAGACTTTCAAGACTGCTTTTACTGTAATTAATAATTTAACATAATACATTTGATTACATCTCATTAAAAAGAAAGTTTTAAATTCAGTGTAAGATTCCTTTGCCTATTTTGAAACTACTTAATACTGAGAAATTAAATTCACTTACCCGGGTGGTGGTCCGTGCCCTGGACCTGGTCCATGCCCTGGAGGTGGCATGCCTGGATGAGGTCCATAATTTGGGTCATATGGTGGCCTGCCTGGCCCTGGTCCAAAATGGGGTGGTCCATGTGGTCCTGGGGGTCCATGGTGTGGTGGACCTCGTGGTGGTGGTCCTCTCATTCCTGGTGGAGGGGGGCCTCTCATACCAGGAGGTGGAGGACCACGCATTCCTGGTGGGGGAGGTCGGAACCTTGGTGGAGGGCCAGGAGGTCCAGGGGGACCAGGGGGTCGTCCAAATGGTGGTGGTGGTCTGAAATAAATAACAAAGTTGCAGATCCAATATTTTTATAAAAAAGCAGCTGTTTTAGTCAAGCTAGTAGTAGAGTTCTAAACCTCTGTTGAAAGAACACTGAAAACAATTGACTGTCGCAAAGACCTAAAGATCAAATGAAACTTTTGTTATCGCCTTGGAAATATTTTTTAGTGACCGTTAACTTTCACTTCACTTGGCAATTAGAAACCTGTAAAAGTTTAAACTTTTTACCAACAAACTCAACTATGTTCTCCAATCATTTCTTGGAATCTCAAAGGTATGAAGATGAGACGCTTGTGAAAATGTGAAAGCTGCAGGTGTTAGTTGAGTAAAAGTTTATGCAAGTATTTTCAACAGCAGGCTTTTTTAACAATGTTCTATCTGCTACAAGTAAATACAAAATCATGACCTCTTCATACCATGCAAATGGTTTTTGTTTTCTCCAGGATGATTAACCTCTACCTTGCTAGGTATAAAATAATATACCTTTCCCATGGATCAATATGGCTCACTGTACACAGCCTTTGATTTGCTACACATATTAACTTAATTGTCTTTTTATCTTTAGGACTGTCTGTGATAGAGTGGTGCCATTTTTTTGTGCTGATGTAAGGTTTTACGTCCGGTGTACAGACACATCAGGGCTGATCAAAATTTAGTATTATCAATTTGTACAGGACACGTGTTTTCAGAAAAGTAAATTGTTCTACCTTAATTTTTACTTGTATCAAAACTGTAATCTCTTGCCAATATTAGATAAAACTATATGCATGCATTTTAATCCACTGAAAGAACTGATTTTCAGAAACAATACTTGATATTATACATCACTACTTTTGATATGTTTTAGCTGCTTGATTCCCCATTCAACTGATGAAAACCTCATTAATATTCATTAGGTCTTTGTGACCCGCATTTGCAAAACAAACACACTGGTGTCAACGCGCGCACACAGGAAATGGCACTAAACTGAGAGCCGTCAATTTTGATAACTGATTGATAATTACATGACCATATGGTTATCCAATAAGAAGTACATATTAATGAAATTTAAATGCTTTTGTAGATAATTTAATGCCCTTTTAAATAAGATTTACTTCATAAAAATGTTATTATCAATGTTGATTTTAATGCAAATTTAGTGCAAACAGTGCAATAAAAAGTCTATTTTCGCCTAGTTTACCGCTACGGAATAGGCACTACCTGGGGTTGCTACACCTACTATTGAATAAACCATTCATCCATGAATGTGTTTTGTACTGACCTAACGCAAGTGTGTTTACACCATCAGTACAAAATCTTTTATCATTGAAATTAACCAATTCTTGTTTGTTAATTTTATCTTATTATTGTCATGCAAAAGGAGAGTGGATTTCATTCATGTTTTTATACGCAAATATGTAAATATTGGAATTATTTTGTGGAATTCAAAATAGTTTACACAACAGGGATCTCTTGTATGATGGGATGTTGGAGTGGAAATATATGAATAACATACACTATACAAGGTAAGCTGTTTTGTATTTCACTGAAATCCAGCAAAAACTAATGAAACAATGAATATAAATGTAACCATATTTTTATTGTCAGTTTCCGTAGTTAGCCTTGATGATGCTCTAGTATTCAGCCTAACAATCAGCCTCAGTAACTGATATGATAGCACTCAGCAGTAATGAAACTGCAATACAGCTGTTAAAGGGTTAATGCCATTTTTCTTTCTGTGCATATCTCAATCAAATGACTCCATTTTGCAAACTCATGTCAGGTTTTTGAAGAGCGATGAAACAAAAGGAATATGCACAAAATTTGGGTGAAGCATGGGTTCATTTTCTTTCACAAAATGGATATAACCATTTACATTGGGACAAATATTATAAGACATTTGTGTAAGAAAATGTACAAATTAACCAACTTCGACATTCCTTGATAACATCATTCTTCAACAAGCTAAAACAGTGTCTAATAATTTTAAAACTCAACCACTTGATTATGCCTGGATATAATTCAGTAAGGAAAAATGCATTATTGTGCAAGTACACACCCTACCGTGATACTACCCGAATCTGATACATAAATTCCCAGTTCTCAAGAGAATGCATCTAACCGACATCACATTCACAAACAATTAATTTGACTGAAAATGTCAAGATTGATTATAAAATGATAAATAGACCATACTCCTGTCATTTCTGCTTTTAATTAATTGCATTTCTAGAGAAAGAAGTTATGAAGGATGCAAAACAATTAAGTTTAAAAAGCTACAAAGATCGAGATTCTGCAATTCAACTGCCAATTGAATTTACAAAAATATGCTAATGTCAAGTTTTATTGCAATACCAGAATGATTTTTACCAATTTGTTTTTTTCAGCTTTCGAGACAAAATCTGTTAAATATAACAAATTTGAAAAATGCTCAAATATGTTTATAAGTGCAGTTGATGCTGCTCTACAATAAAAAAAAAAATATGGTATCACTGCAAATGCACAAGGACAACATAGGCATCAGGTGAATGCAGAAGTGCATAAAAACAAGTGGCGATACACAAATCTGTCGACATTGTATAATTTGTATTAACAGGTCAAAAGAAGCCAAGACGAGTAAGTGGAAATATATCAATCATTTGATATTCATACTATTCTAAACTAATAGATTTTTCAAATTCAATGAGAGATATCACAATGAAAGGAATCTACTTCTGAAAATGTGACTGGAAATGCAAAATTTCTAAAGAGTCGATATACTTTATCAATTCTGAATACTCCACTGTAGATTTCGATAGTCCCGCATAAACTGTGTACTAGCAAATATGGTATGCTTGTTGCAAAAAAATGATTTCCAATCTAATTAGTAATGCTACTAAAAATAAAAATCTTTTTAACAGGGACGTATATTATAGTAGGGGTGGGAGTCATGCCACAACATTGTTTCGAATGCCACCTTGGTCCTCTCATAAATCCCCTGGGACCTCGAGGGCCCGGTGGCCCCGGAAATCTGTGCATCTTTTGGTCATAATCATAGCCTTGATCGTGCATGTCAGGTCCATCTTCGTAAGTATGGTGTGGTGGTCCGTCTTCTTCCATTCTGTCCACACACGCTAGATCAAGCCTCGAATTGGAGATGTCTGGTCACGTGTCAAGGGATCATGACAAACATAAAAACTATGATCTGCAACAGACAAGGGCAACTGACTGACGATCTCGCAGTAATCATTTTATTTTAAAATTAAAGGAAGAAAGTATTTAAAACCCAGTCAAAATAGATTGATTATTTTCCATACATAAACAATATTACACAAAGCCATAGTTCAGACATACCTGATTTCGTCAATATATGTTTGACAAATAAATATATCAGGTATAGATTAACAACTAAAATGCATTGATTAGACAAGAAAATAAAGACTCATTTCTTTTCTAAATGTAAAGTTAGCATGCGTACAATTGTATCTTTCTTAAAACTCTGAAAAGCATGAGTTATTTTAATTAAAATTTGTATAACTGTGACTTTAAATAAAATACAATATATAATTTTGCATGCATTTAGATATAATTCATAAATAAACAAACCAAAAATATTAAAATAACACGCAATGAATGTTCGGGATAAATTAGGAGCTATTGATGATGTTCGGGATGTATTAGGAGCTATTGATGATGTATTAGGAGCTATTGATGATATATTAGGAGCTATTGATGATGTATTAGGAGCTATTGATGATGTATTTAAAACCAATATCAGTGATGTTCATTTTAAACAAATCTTACTTCTATAAATAAATAAGTAATTTAAAGGAAATTAAAAAGAAAATCATTGTAATGCCCGTTGGAATTCTAAAATTAATAATTAAAATAAAGTCGCAGTGTGTGTGTGTGTGTGTGTGTGTGTGTGTGTGTGTGTGTTGTTGTTGTTGTTGTTGTTGTTGTTGTTGTTGTAGGGTTAACGCCATTTTTCAGCACATGATAGGCTGCTATACATGGCGCCCTGTATTACTGGTGGAGGAAGAACCCGAGGCAACTCCCGGAAAGAATCACCGATCCACGAGAACCTACTGGCAAGCTTTCTCACATAACTACATTAGCCGAATCTTAGACTCGAACCCACGCAGACAGACATGAGATGGCAGTGATCCGTAACAGGGCGTTTTAGACCGCTCGGGGCACCTCTGTGTGTGTGTGTGTGTGTGTTTTCACGAAGCTAAACAAAGCTTGATGGGAGACTGAGGAAGGAAGATCAACACCAATGAAAAATGAAAAACTCAAAATTTGACAAGAAGAAAATGTTACTTTCATATATCACTCTTCCTGCAATTTCGTATAGTCTCTGAAGATGCATGGTAAACCTATTGTTATTATCATAATTAGTTGTGAAGCGTATTTGCAAATTTCACTTTAAACAAATCTTTCAGAAAATAGTTGAACTTATTCGTATGAACGTATTCCACAAAGAGGACAGTTTCTTGGATCTCCAAAATATGTGTCGAAATGACAACGTTTTTTTTAAGATATTTACATTCATTATCTCCACATTTTCGAAATATATCAAAAATGTCCATATTATCCAAAAATGTAAAAACAATTTGTCATATTGCATAGAATACGACCAGACGATGTTATAACTCGTGTCACAGACAGCGTACTTACGACCAGGTGCTACTATAAAATGTGTCACAGACAGCGTACATACGACCAGGTGTTATTATAAACATTGTCAGTAGTATAGTGGATCTTTATAGCCACAATGGGTAAATATATTACAGACCCCCACCCCCGGACTGAATAGCCTAAAGGTTTTAAAAATCACTCTGGGGCTGTACAGCCTCAAATGAGAATTGAACATGGGGACTATTTGGGCTGTATAACTTCAATGGAAAAGTGGAACGATTGTATAGTGACAAAAGGAATGGAAGAGGTGAGGTCAAATTACGGTACTGAAAACTGGTAACAATTGACAATGGTAGGAACAGGTGTGCATCGGGTAGACCACAGTGCAGAGTAGAGATATAGACCCAATATGCATAGAGTGATAGAACACATACAATATACAACATACAATAGTATACAGGAACAAACATTTCACAATATTTTTGTTGGTTGAGGCAAAGAAAGGCAAATCTTTTCGAAACCTATTAGTAACCCCGAAAAGGGCCTTTGTGTTCTTCTTTTATTTTCTACAGTTCTTCCACCAGCTTCTGACTTTTCAATGAGTCATTTCTTCTTCTTCTTCTTCTTCTTCTTCTTCTTCTTCTTCTTCTTCTTCTTCTTCTTCTTCTTCTTCTTCTTTTCGTTCTCTTTAATCCAGTCCGGATGTCCCATCACTCTAACCTTTCCCTGAACCTTTATCCAACTCTTATTCTGAAAGTTCTCTTTCTTCCTATTGTTTTCTTTTTCCTTTCTTTCTTCAGCCCATTTATCTTTAATTTTCTATAATTATACTCCCAACACATTTCACATCTTGTCTTCAGCTTTCATTATCTGGTCAACTCCCCACTTTACAAATGACCACTCTGTTCAAAACAACAAAATATTCAAGAAAGCAACTGACTAGGATGACATTGTCAAGTGCTTCCTTTAATTTTTCAACTTTCACATATATTGGTGTAATCAATTGTGATAAATTTGGAGTAAGTGTTAGTGAATTTGAACCATGCTTGGGTCGTTAGTAGTGATTTTGGGTACAAGCCGAATGACTGTCCCTTTGTAACATAGTCCATATTTAAATTCAGTGGTGTATACAAGTAGTGTGATTGAAAAGGCAGCATTTATGGTTGGAAATCAGTAAATTATAGAATGGAATCAATAAGTTGGAACTTGGTAGGTACCGTTTATGTGGCCATAGTGGAAAATTGGCGTATGTATATGAGTGTGATACGCCGGAAATTCTGTGGATGGACTGGCCTAGGGTCGCGCAGTTAAATATTTCCCAGTTAGTAAGGGAATACTGGTGTAATTTCTATGGCATGACAAGCTATCGGTACGGAAAACGGATGATAATGAAGAAAAACCATGTAAAGGTGCAGTTAATGGACGTTTGGGCAAGTTGTCTCCTCTGGGTCGCCCATTGATTACAGCAAAGATTAATAATTATAGCAGACACGTCTTTCTTTCCATTTTACAACTCAAGTTGTATGGAAGTCTTTGGAAGTTTGGGGAAAACATATGACTTCCAGCGTGACTCGCGCCAGGGTTTTGACACCGCTCGGTCAAGTGAATACCCCTGTGCTTGTAACAAGAAAAATTTCTGGTGACAGCGTTTTGGGATATGTGTGAATAGTTCTGTCATGGTTTGCAATTTATTCAGAGTTATTATGTGTGAAACCGACTATTGCTTCGCATTTGGAAAGAAAGAGGAAAGAAATATTATGGCTAGTGCGACTTTAACTTCGTTTATTGAGATTTCGCGACATTTGGTCTGCGAGAGTAGATATATGCATTTGCTGCTGAGAAGGATTTTTAAGAGGAGTAAGTACTATCTTCAAGCAGGATGGAGTGTTTTATCCGGGATATACTACAGCGATGACAAAAGAATTGTATTGGTGTAGGTCGCGCAGATTGCGAGATCTAAGTCAGTTGGAGGTAAAACCGTGAGACAGTGCACACGCGGTTTCCATTTTTCTCCTCGACACGTGGGGGTTAAAACAGGGCCAAGTGATACTTTGGGTTCTTTTTAATAGGCTGGAATTGCTAAAATGTGGACGACAATCATTGGCCACGGAATTGTAACATGCTGGAATGATGAAAATGTCTGTAATTGTTTTGTTTTTGTACAAACTGATAGGAACCGCTAATGAATGGGTTTGACAACACCCCCCCCCCCCCGCCGTGTTGTGTATAATTGAGGAGATTGGATTTTATAACATCAACAACAATAAGAACAATAAGAACAACATACATAAATTTGATATAAGCGTCATACACCGGTAGAAGTGGCCAATAAAAGTTTTAAATGGGTGGGTAATAATTTTTCCCCGTAATTATTACATGGATGGGTTGAGACATATTGTCTACGGGTGACAATTAAAAGCCGCGCAGTTACAATTAAATCAGAATGCGCCCAAAGGCTATGTAAATAATTTGATTATTGGTGTGATTATTTGTGTTATATTTTTAAATTCTGTCACGACAGATGTCGGTCTTGATTGGGGTTTTATTATTGTATGTATTAGTTTTATAATTTGTAATCATGTGGTGTTAGAGCAGAAAAGTTCTAGAAGTTGTTGCTGCATGAGACCAGGTGGTAAATTAAGTCTAGTAGTTTGAATTGTGCTTGGAGTTAAACATGGTTAAATTGAAAGAAAATAAGGGTATTATGTATGGTTGTTTGGAGGCTGGTGGACTATTTGTTTTATTTTTATTTTTGTGTTGCTGTAGGGTACGATTAAGTGGTGAAAAGATGATTGAAAAGGCAGTGTCAAGTCTAGCGTTCTATTGGTGACAATAGGGTCGCGCCAGATGGGCGTTGAAGTCATGGTTGACTTATTTTTGAGGTTCTTAAGAGGTCGTGTTTCATTTGAAGAACGCATTCTCTAACCTCGTGTAGTACAGGACGGATCCTGTATTTTGATTGTCATTGAACTGTTAGCGACTTGCCAGTTGAGAATTGATTTATACAGAGCACATTAAGAAGGAAGAAAGAAATCGTCTACACGCATCTTCATGATCATATATGGTCCAGCGAGATTTTCATCATGCATAGTTTGACTTGTCTGCATGAATGGAATGGTGTCAATTTGGAAAACTGTGAAGGACAGTTCAAAGCACGTGTTAGTTATTTAGCAGCATGAAGAAATTGTAGTGCACACCACAATTATAGTTGAATCGTTATGTGATAGTGTTCCAAACTTTAGCGTTTGGGGATAGGTTTTCTTAGGGATTTAGGTAACAACTGGTGTGGAATTTGTAGTGAATTAACAGTGAAAGAAACAAATAGGATCGTCTGGCACAGACTGAGTTGAAAAATATTTGCGCATTGAAGTCATGGTTGACTTGTTGGAGGTTAGTAAGAGAAGGTGTCTCTGAAGAACGCTAACCTCGTGATATGTACAGGTGTACCAAGGTCTATTAGGAGAACGTGTGTCCTGGTGGAAACGCAATCTCCAGACCAGAGTTTTAATGTAAAGAGGAATGGTTCTGGTTGCATTTGATGTCTGTTGTTAGAGACCTGTGCTTAGACAAGTCAATTTCGAGGAAGTCGTGAGGGAGTTTGAACCCGACTAAGTGGTTGAAACATTATTTCATCTTGGATTCAACTTGTTTAGATTTGGATAGTTTATGTTGTTGTATATAATCATATTGGTAATCGTTTATCGGGTGTGGGGTTAAATTTAGAAAAAAAAAAAAAAAAAAAAAATACTTCAAATTGTGATTTAGATCACAGAAATGTGACGTTTGTGTCACTCGGGACGAGTGATCTTTTAAAGGCGGGGGTAATGTCATAAATTTGGAGTAAGTGTTAGTGAATTTGAACCATGCTTGGGTCGTTAGTAGTGATTTTGGGTACAAGCCGAATGACTGTCCCTTTGTAACATAGTCCATATTTAAATTCAGTGGTGTATACAAGTAGTGTGATTGAAAAGGCAGCATTTATGGTTGGAAATCAGTAAATTATAGAATGGAATCAATAAGTTGGAACTTGGTAGGTACCGTTTATGTGGCCATAGTGGAAAATTGGCGTATGTATATGAGTGTGATACGCCGGAAATTCTGTGGATGGACTGGCCTAGGGTCGCGCAGTTAAATATTTCCCAGTTAGTAAGGGAATACTGGTGTAATTTCTATGGCATGACAAGCTATCGGTACGGAAAACGGATGATAATGAAGAAAAACCATGTAAAGGTGCAGTTAATGGACGTTTGGGCAAGTTGTCTCCTCTGGGTCGCCCATTGATTACAGCAAAGATTAATAATTATAGCAGACACGTCTTTCTTTCCATTTTACAACTCAAGTTGTATGGAAGTCTTTGGAAGTTTGGGGAAAACATATGACTTCCAGCGTGACTTGCGCCAGGGTTTTGACACCGCTCGGTCAAGTGAATACCCCTGTGCTTGTAACAAGAAAAATTTCTGGTGACAGCGTTTTGGGATATGTGTGAATAGTTCTGTCATGGTTTGCAATTTATTCAGAGTTATTATGTGTGAAACCGACTATTGCTTCGCATTTGGAAAGAAAGAGGAAAGAAATATTATGGCTAGTGCGACTTTAACTTCGTTTATTGAGATTTCGCGACATTTGGTCTGCGAGAGTAGATATATGCATTTGCTGCTGAGAAGGATTTTTAAGAGGAGTAAGTACTATCTTCAAGCAGGATGGAGTGTTTTATCCGGGATATACTACAGCGATGACAAAAGAATTGTATTGGTGTAGGTCGCGCAGATTGCGAGATCTAAGTCAGTTGGAGGTAAAACCGTGAGACAGTGCACACGCGGTTTCCATTTTTCTCCTCGACACGTGGGGGTTAAAACAGGGCCAAGTGATACTTTGGGTTCTTTTTAATAGGCTGGAATTGCTAAAATGTGGACGACAATCATTGGCCACGGAATTGTAACATGCTGGAATGATGAAAATGTCTGTAATTGTTTTGTTTTTGTACAAACTGATAGGAACCGCTAATGAATGGGTTTGACAACACCCCCCCCCCCCCGCCGTGTTGTGTATAATTGAGGAGATTGGATTTTATAACATCAACAACAATAAGAACAATAAGAACAACATACATAAATTTGATATAAGCGTCATACACCGGTAGAAGTGGCCAATAAAAGTTTTAAATGGGTGGGTAATAATTTTTCCCCGTAATTATTACATGGATGGGTTGAGACATATTGTCTACGGGTGACAATTAAAAGCCGCGCAGTTACAATTAAATCAGAATGCGCCCAAAGGCTATGTAAATAATTTGATTATTGGTGTGATTATTTGTGTTATATTTTTAAATTCTGTCACGACAGATGTCGGTCTTGATTGGGGTTTTATTATTGTATGTATTAGTTTTATAATTTGTAATCATGTGGTGTTAGAGCAGAAAAGTTCTAGAAGTTGTTGCTGCATGAGACCAGGTGGTAAATTAAGTCTAGTAGTTTGAATTGTGCTTGGAGTTAAACATGGTTAAATTGAAAGAAAATAAGGGTATTATGTATGGTTGTTTGGAGGCTGGTGGACTATTTGTTTTATTTTTATTTTTGTGTTGCTGTAGGGTACGATTAAGTGGTGAAAAGATGATTGAAAAGGCAGTGTCAAGTCTAGCGTTCTATTGGTGACAATAGGGTCGCGCCAGATGGGCGTTGAAGTCATGGTTGACTTATTTTTGAGGTTCTTAAGAGGTCGTGTTTCATTTGAAGAACGCATTCTCTAACCTCGTGTAGTACAGGACGGATCCTGTATTTTGATTGTCATTGAACTGTTAGCGACTTGCCAGTTGAGAATTGATTTATACAGAGCACATTAAGAAGGAAGAAAGAAATCGTCTACACGCATCTTCATGATCATATATGGTCCAGCGAGATTTTCATCATGCATAGTTTGACTTGTCTGCATGAATGGAATGGTGTCAATTTGGAAAACTGTGAAGGACAGTTCAAAGCACGTGTTAGTTATTTAGCAGCATGAAGAAATTGTAGTGCACACCACAATTATAGTTGAATCGTTATGTGATAGTGTTCCAAACTTTAGCGTTTGGGGATAGGTTTTCTTAGGGATTTAGGTAACAACTGGTGTGGAATTTGTAGTGAATTAACAGTGAAAGAAACAAATAGGATCGTCTGGCACAGACTGAGTTGAAAAATATTTGCGCATTGAAGTCATGGTTGACTTGTTGGAGGTTAGTAAGAGAAGGTGTCTCTGAAGAACGCTAACCTCGTGATATGTACAGGTGTACCAAGGTCTATTAGGAGAACGTGTGTCCTGGTGGAAACGCAATCTCCAGACCAGAGTTTTAATGTAAAGAGGAATGGTTCTGGTTGCATTTGATGTCTGTTGTTAGAGACCTGTGCTTAGACAAGTCAATTTCGAGGAAGTCGTGAGGGAGTTTGAACCCGACTAAGTGGTTGAAACATTATTTCATCTTGGATTCAACTTGTTTAGATTTGGATAGTTTATGTTGTTGTATATAATCATATTGGTAATCGTTTATCGGGTGTGGGGTTAAATTTAGAAAAAAAAAAAAAAAAAAAAAATACTTCAAATTGTGATTTAGATCACAGAAATGTGACGTTTGTGTCACTCGGGACGAGTGATCTTTTAAAGGCGGGGGTAATGTCATAAATTTGGAGTAAGTGTTAGTGAATTTGAACCATGCTTGGGTCGTTAGTAGTGATTTTGGGTACAAGCCGAATGACTGTCCCTTTGTAACATAGTCCATATTTAAATTCAGTGGTGTATACAAGTAGTGTGATTGAAAAGGCAGCATTTATGGTTGGAAATCAGTAAATTATAGAATGGAATCAATAAGTTGGAACTTGGTAGGTACCGTTTATGTGGCCATAGTGGAAAATTGGCGTATGTATATGAGTGTGATACGCCGGAAATTCTGTGGATGGACTGGCCTAGGGTCGCGCAGTTAAATATTTCCCAGTTAGTAAGGGAATACTGGTGTAATTTCTATGGCATGACAAGCTATCGGTACGGAAAACGGATGATAATGAAGAAAAACCATGTAAAGGTGCAGTTAATGGACGTTTGGGCAAGTTGTCTCCTCTGGGTCGCCCATTGATTACAGCAAAGATTAATAATTATAGCAGACACGTCTTTCTTTCCATTTTACAACTCAAGTTGTATGGAAGTCTTTGGAAGTTTGGGGAAAACATATGACTTCCAGCGTGACTCGCGCCAGGGTTTTGACACCGCTCGGTCAAGTGAATACCCCTGTGCTTGTAACACAATCTTCTTTATTTCTTCACTTCCTCCTTTAACATACCTTCTAGCAGATCTCTCGCCACTTCGAGTCTAGTTACAAAGTCTAGGCTTCCTAAATATTTAAATTTCTCAAGCTTTTCAACCACATAAGTCACGTTCATTAACTAAAACCAACTGAGTCTATATTCGTTGAATAACTCAATGGCTATCTTTGTTTTGCTTATTCCGTTGAATGGCAGAAATGTAGATACGTATAATGGATTACAGTCGCTTATGCACTAGGTGCTTTTGCGATCGGTTAGTTCCCGATGGTCGGTATTACTACTTAGTCAGAGCTGTGATGTCTGTCCGTTTTACATGAAAAATGTCGTCTTTGATGAAACATGTCCGGGTGTAGCAGAGGAGGCAGGTGACCGGTGGGGCGAAGGACGTCAGAAGACGCTGAGAGGTTGTGTACGCCCAAAAACTCCAGAATCCATTTTTGTTAAATTTAGTCCAGTTGTATTAGTGGAAGATTAATATTCCAATTATGAGTAAGCCACCTTTGTAATTTATCTAAAAGTTTGAGTTGTTAATTTATGATTATATTATTTTGTTAGATTTAGAATTTAGTGTAAATAGTGTACTTTTTGTTTGATAAACTTTGCCAATCAGAAGGTAATGAATTTCCCTGTTTTGGATTTGTCATGCTTTTTATTGTAACTGGTATAAATTTTGATGGCGGTGTCGAAATAATCAAAATTTATTTATTTTTTATGAATTTAGGTCGCATGCGCAACTATGTGCTTTCGCGACCAGTTAATGCCCGAGGGTCGGGATATTTGATTGGTCGGGACCAAAGGTAACTTTGACTACACTAGGCTGTGTTGTCGCAATCTCCCCGGCACCCGCGTTAAATGGCAGTCTCGCCTTAGAGTAAAATGTCGGGTCACGGCAAAGCAGGAAGGCAGAACAAATACCAATATTGTGTAAGCCACCTGTGCAATTATATCAAATCCATATAGTCATAGAATTTTTCATCTTTCCTATCAATAAATATTTCTAGTACATAGTGTACATGTTGTAGGTACTTAACAAATTTAATCGCTAAAATGTCTTAGCGACATAAATAAGTGTAGTCACTGTTAGGTATTTTTAGCTTGTTAATTTTGAGCGGTGGTCAAAATTGATCAAGTTAGATTTCGAGAAAGAGATTGTTTGAAAAGGGTTCTCGTACCAAATTAGAACCCTAGAGAGAAAAATAAAATAAAATAAAATAAAATTTAAAAAAAATTAAAACAAATTAAAAATTAAAAATATTTAAAAAATATATATATATAAAAACTTTTAAAAAAATTACAAATTTAAAAAAAAAAAAGAAAATTAAAAATTACAAAAAAAAAAGAGATTAGAGTTTGGTGTTATTTCATTTCTTCCTTCTTCTTTTTCTCTTCTTTTCCCTTTTCTCTTTCCCACTTTCTTCCTACTCCCTTCTTCCCTCTTTCTTTCTTTTTCCTTCTTCCATCCTTCTTTTCCCTTTCCTTTTACTTTTTCTTGTCGGTTTGTTGCTGTTATGTTTCCTTGAGCTATCACTATTTGATCCCGGTGTTCTCATCACACTTATCTTGCCACTTGCCGGTTGACTGATTTTACTGTACCTACATTGTGCCACTACTTAGTGTAATGTTCTCTTTTTTTCCCCCTTCTCCTTCTTCACTTTCTCCCGTTTCTTCCTTTTTTCCTCGCATTACAATGTTTATATTATCCCCCCTTTCCCTTCCTTTCCCCTTTTCTATTTTATTTTATATATTTATTTTAGGGTAATGTCAAGTTGTTCTGCTTTTTTAAGCTAGCGGTATTACTATCCGCTCTGGCCCCTTTAACCGATATGGCCTCGTTAATTATTTATCTATTTGGTAGTTATAATATTTTTTTGTGTTTTATGTCTATTGATTTTAGGTAATTAAGTATATTTATATAGGTAGCATTTACGTTTTTGTTATACCTTTTATCTAGAATTTGGGGGAATGATGTAACTGAGTCAAGTTTTCTTTGTTGTAATTGGAAGACGGTACGTTGTCGATGGTATTTGTGACATATGTTGAATACATGTTCCAATGTTTCAGTTTCTGGACAGTGTGGACATTTATCCGGCGTGGGTCCTGTACTTATATGTTTCATAAAGCTGCCATTTAGTAGTGTTTTACCTGTTCTGATTCTGTTGATTATTTTAATATCAATGGCTGCCAGGCGTTTTGTTAAACGTTGGGTTCTAGTGACCTCTTTTTGTAGTTGGTATAGATGTCTACCCTTTGTGGAGTTTTCCCATTGTTGTTGCCATTTATTATTAATTCTGTCCCTGACTTGACTATATAGTTCCTGAGTGTTGTACTGTACGGGTTCAATTTGGTCTTTCATCAGACTGCTTTTTGCTGCTTTGTCTGCTTTTCATTTCCAGGCAAATTGATGTGAGATGGCACCCAGAAGAAGTGTATGGTTTGGTGTGATTTATCTGCTTCCCTGATGGTCAGCATAGTGTCCTCTAGAAGATTTTGTCTACTTTTGGAATTACCTGTCTCAATACTTTCAAGTACACTAAGTGAGTCTGTTATGATTACGTACTGTTTTTGATTTTGTGTTACTATCCATTTTAGGGCTCGGTTGATGGCCCAGAATTCCGCGGTATATATGGAACAGTCATCCGGTAGTCTTGTCGTAAATGTGATCTGATGTTCTGGGATCACTACCTCTGCAGCCGTTCTATGTAGTTCTTTAGATTTTGAGCCGTCAGTATAGATTTTTACATATCCATCATAGTTGTTGTTGATGAGGCTTTGTACTTGTGTTAATGTGATATTGGGGTTGTCGCGCTTATGTACCAGTTGGAGTGCTGTTAGGTTGATGTTAGGTTGGTTATTTGTCCAAGGTGTGGGGTCCTTGATAAGTAGTTGTTCTGCTTGGAGTTCTATTTGATTGAGTTCTTTGCAGAGTGTGTGTATTTTGTTAGCTGCTGGATGATGTTGTACCAGTCTTGAGCTAAATGTGGTTTGACATTTACTTATTATGTTTCTGGTGGGATTAATCTCCTTATGTATTGAGATTCTACAGGCGTATCTAAGTATGTGTTCTTCTCTTCTCAGTTGTAATGGTGGTTCACATGCGAGGATTTGTAGTTCTTCCAGGGAGGTGTTCGGTAATGCACCAGTGCAAAGTCTAAATGCTCTATATTGGATGCTATCTAGTTGTCTAAGTGTTTCCTTGTTGGCTGAGGAATAGATCTGGGAGCCATAGTCTATCTTACTTCGAATTAAAGATTTGTAGATCATTAGCATAGTTTGCTGATCAGCTCCCCATGTAGTACCTTTGATGTTTTTAAGTATGTTTAGATCTTTTTGACATTTTTGAATAGTTTGTTGTATGTGTGGTTTCCAATTGATTGTTTCATTTAGTAGCATTCCCAGGAAGTGGGTCTTCTTTTGGAATTGGATGGGCTGATTCTGCATATATAGTTTAGGGTATTTAGGTTGTTTATTAGTTGGGGAGAAGAGCATGGCAACTGTTTTTTTTTGGGATATTTTAAAACCCCAGTTGTTTGCCCATGTGCCGATGATGTCTAGTCCTTTCTGAATTTGAGTGATGTTCTTTTGACTATTCGGGTTTCCTGCTTTCCAGATACTACTGTCATCGGCAAATTGTGACAGATCAACTGGGCAATTTTTGAGATAGTTGGTTAGATTGTTGACAAATAGATTGAATAGGGTTGGGCTAATCACACTTCCTTGGGGGGTTCCATTATCCAGTGTATATGTTTGGGACAAGGCCTCTCTTACTCTAGTTTTAAAGGTTCTTCCCGTAAGGAAGTTTGCTATCCAGCGGTGCATTCTTCCTGTTATGCCAAATTGGCTGAGTTGAGATATGAGGCCATTGGTCCAGACTAGGTCGAAGACTTTCTCTAGGTATAGAAATATTGCTATTAGGTGTCTATCTCTTTTCCTTTTGGCATTAAATGCTAATTTGATGTTGGCTTCCAGACGGATTAATTGATCAAGTGTAGATCGCTTATTCCTAAATCCACTTTGGGTTTCAGCCAGTAGTTGATTTCGTTCTAGGTGGTGTTTTAATCTATTGTTGACCATTGTTTCCATTACCTTACAGATTGTATTTGTTAGTGAAATAGGTCTGTAGGAGGTTACATTAGTAGGGTCTTTGCCTGGTTTTGGGATGGCTATGATTATGGCTCGCTTCCATAGTGTGGGGATGCGACCTGTTCTCCATATCAGATTTATTAAGTCTCAGGTAATGCTCTGCATATTGGGTGGTAATTGTTTGTATATTTCATAGCTTAGGTTATCCTCTCCTGGTGATGTACTTTTTTTTTGGCTGAGGGCTTGTCTCCATTCTTTCAGATTAAAAGGGTCATTCAGTGGCGAATCTCTGTTGTCTCGATCTTTGAAAATGTGGGGAAATTCTTTTTCTAATGTTGATTTTTGATGTAAGAACTCGTGTTTATGATTGTTATCGCTGCTGGAGTTAGCGAAGTGTTGGGCAAACTTCTCTGCTACTTCCATGTTGTTTTTTGTTCCCTGGATTTTCGGCGCTGTTGTGGGTGTTTTGCCTTTCATGGCTTTTATTTTATTCCAGATTTCTTTAGTATTTGTTTTATGATTGAGCGTTGTGCAGTATCTTCTCCATGAGTCCTTTTTTGCCTCATTTATTATTATTATTAGTGTTGATTTCTGTTTGTTTGTATATAAGAAAGTCAGAGGCGGTTTTTGTGTGTTTGAAGCGATTTAAGGCTGTTTTTTTCTTCTGAATGGCAATTCTGCAATTTTCTGTCCACCAGGGGATTGCCGTCTGTTTATAATGGAAACCTGTTGTTTTGGGTATACTCTTATTTGCCGCTTCGTTTATAATTTGTATGAGATTGTCATAATATTTATTTGTATCCTCATCTTGGATTTCCGCAAGGTTTACTAAGGTTTACTAATTTAAGTTGGTCTTTAAAGCTATTCCAGTTTGCATTTTTGAGTTTCCATCTTTGTTGTGTTTTTTGTTGCTCCGTTGGGCACGAGACATATATGGTGGTACATAGGGGGAAGTGGTCGCTGCCTAATGTAGAATGTTGCATCACTTCCCATTGGGTAATTACAGCCAGGCTAGGCGTCGCAATGGTGAGGTCAATGGTAGAGAGTTTGCCTTGGCTGTGGTCTATACGTGTGGGGGTTCCGTTGTTCAAAAGTTCTAGTTGTTCTTCTGCTATGTATTTTAAGATGTTTTTCCCTCTCGTATCTGTGCGGTCACTATCCCATTCTGTGTGATGTGCATTGAAGTCTCCGCAGATAATAGTGTTTGTGCCCCTTTTCTTGAATATTTGTTGAAAAAGTCGGTTGTTGTTTTGGCTATTTTGTCCTGGATCATATATGTTGTACAGATGTATTGTTTTGGTTGCTACTGTGAAGACAATTTTTTGAAATTCAACAAAATTTCTCTTGAGTTCACATTAATAACTTCCTCTACTGCGTCTGTGATGGTCTCATGTACATATATGGCTAGGCCTCCTCCTTTTTTGCCGGTACTTCTGTGTTTTAAGAATGTAGTTTGATAGCCTGTTATTTTAGGAATGTTTGTACTAATTTCCTTAATTAGAGTTTCTTGAAGACAGATGATCTTGGGCTTGGTGATTGTTCCGTGGATTGCTGCGATTAGTTCTCCATGGTTTTTATTTAGCCCTCTGCAATTCCATTGCCATATAAGTAACTTGTCTGGGGTCTTGTTTTTTGTTTTGTTAGCCGAAGCATTATTTTTATTTTTATTTTTATTTTCATGTATATTTCCAATATCCATTGTTTATGCTGTTGTTAATATTTTTTTGTTTGTTTGTTGTTGATTTATTCGTGATGGGTTGATGCTAGGTAGTCCTGTATTTGCTGCATATATATTCTAATAAATTCATCTTTAGTAATTCGGTCGTTCTTCATTTGGTTGCTGATTGCTTTTTGTAGTTTGTTTAAATAGGTGTCAATGGTTGTTCTATTGAAAAATATCCCGGTGTTTGAGGTTGTATCTAGGTTTCTCGTTCTCGCAGGTGTTAATGTTTGTTCCTGATTTGAAGCTTGCCTTGTTGTATCTTTGTCATTAATTTGTTTAGTTGTTTTTGGTTTGGGTTGTACTTCTACCTTTTTTTGCTTTAGGTATGATTTCCTTTTGCATATGTTGTTTCTTGGCTTGATTATAGGAGATGTTTTGTTGATCCATTAGTCGAATAATAACTTTTTCTTGTACTGCTATGGGGCATTGTGTATCATATGATTTGTGATCAGCCCCACAGTTAGCACACTTTGGTATTTTAATAAAGCATGTTCCTGTGTGTTTGCCGCCACATTTTCCACATCTTGGGTGTGAACGGCAGCGGGAAGAAAAGTGACCCCATTTACAGCAGTTATTGCAGTATCGGGGTTTGTTGATGTACTGCTGTAGTTTTACTTTAGTTCCATGTGGTCCAATTCTGACGTGTGCTGGTGGGGTTTGTTGGAATTCTAGTAGGATTGTTGACGTTTCCATTCCTAGATGATTTCGTAATTTGACAACCCTTTTGCAAGTTATTTTGTGAAATCTGAGGTCATATTCAATATTTTTTGCGTTTTCCACACCATTGTTCGAGGTAGTTTAAGAATTGCTTTGTATTTAGCTTGATTTGCTAAATATGATATTTGGGTGTATTTATCCTTATCTTGAGTCGTGCTTGTTTTGTTATTATTATTGTAATGTTTGATTGTGGCTTTGTGCCTTGTGATTTGTACTGGGAGCCCTGCTATGGTTGTGATTTCCATATATTTGCAGACTTGTTTCAATGTGTTGCATTGTATTATGATATAATCCTTTTGCGGTCTAACAATCCTAAACTCTCCGCCATGTTGTTGTATGAGTGCATTAGCTAGGCTCCTGTTACTAATGCGTAGCAGTCTCGAAGTTGCACTGGCTATGAAGATAGTGTGTTCTGGTGCATGGTACTGGTATTGGTGATTGCCCATTTTCCTTTGTTGTTGATGTTGCTGATACATCTTTTGTTTGTTGCTATCTCCTGTTTGTTGATTATACATGTCGTTTTTGTTCTTAGAGGTATTTTCTATGTACCTACATTTTTGGATGTTGTTGCCAATATTATCGTTGGTGCTGTTTTGTTCATTTTGCACAATTGTTTTTAGTTTTCTATTGTTGTCAATATTCGTTCTAACGTGTTTGATACTTTTGATTTTGTGTGGGCCTTTCATTGGATGTTTCCCTTTATCTTCTTTATTTCCATTTCCATATGCCCTTTTGCTTGTTTTTGCTGCTACTGTTTGCCATTGTTCGTATTCCTTTCCATACCGTTCAACCCGATCAGCCTCACTAATTGCTTTGTTTATTTCTTCCATCTCTCTATCCGAGATGTGTTTAGATGGTCCGGGTTCTTGACTACTGTGTAAGGTGTAGCTGTTTTTCTTTTCTGTTATGTTGATGTTGTCCTTGTTGTCATGGTTTATGTTGATTGAAGTTTGATTCATTTGATATATTTTGTCTCCTGTTATATTCTTCTCATGTGGGTCATCTTTTGTTATTGTTTTTTTTTTCCATTTCAGGTGTTATTATTGTTGTTGTGTTTTCTGTTTGCTGTGTTATTGTTATTGCTGTGTTGTCAGTTCTCACTCCTTGTTTATATTTTTCATTGATTGTTGCATCTTTGTTTCTCACTTTATTCTTTTCCAGTGAGTCGTCTGTTGTTATTGTTATGGTTGTTTTAACCATTTCAGGTGTTGTTTTGCTTTTTTCCGTTCCTGAATTTAGTGTTGTTGTTGTGTTGCCAGTTCTCTCTCCCTGTTTCTCTATTTCGTTTGTTGTTTCATTTTTACTTCCCGCTTTATTCTTTTCATGTGGGTCATTTGTTGATATTGTTGTTATTGTTTTTTCCATTTCAGGTGTTGCTATTGTTGCTATGTTTTCCGTTCCTGTTATTGCTGTTATTATGTTGTCAGTTCTCACTCCTTGATGATCTAATTCGTTTATTGTTGAATTTTTGGATATGATCTGTATGCTAAAAGGTTTTTTTAACATTTTTGTATTTGATGGCTTCATCCACATTAGTTATTTGGCTTGTTATTTTCCTAGGAGTAGCTCTGGTAACCCTAGGTGACCCCGGATATACATCTAAAGTCGTCTGGGTTATTTCTTTTGCATTTATATTTGAGGAGAATGTTGCCGTTAATATTTCGGATGGTAGCAAGTCTACAACTGGATCTGTGGTTAGTTGCTTGTTTAACTTATCCATTTTCTTGCTTAGTCTTCCATGTTTGGCTGCTGTAGTCCTCTTTTTGAAGGATAATGGAATTGCTTTCCTTGGTGTTTTGGCCGTTGGTGTCGTCATACTTACTTGTGATTTAACTTTTATGATTTACTTTTATTATGGGTAGAGTTATTCTATTTATTTGGTTTTATTTCATTATTTAGTACTGAGCTAGATTGAAGATGGTTATTATCATAAGCGAAGTGATGATTATGACAATGGTTAATAATATTACGAGTGAAATAACAATGAATTACTGTTATTATGATTTAGATTTATCTTAAATAAGTTTTAAATTTATATAGTGGCACAATGAATTACCCGAAGGTTTAAATAATGGATAGTTTCAATTTCTTACCAGTTCTTGTCGACCGACAGTGGCGTGGCTCTGAAACTGCTTTCTCCCTCTCCAGGAATAGACTAGTGTGTGACCTAGATCCGTAATCCTTTTTGTTGATGCGTTCAGCTAGGTGGATTCTGATAATTAGGGCTGCTGTGATTTTGATGTAAAAACTCAAAATGACGAACGCTTGAGTTAATGAATGCCAAACACGGATGTGAAGGAAAGCATCCCTTACACTCATTTCACAAATGATCTACTATCAACACAGAAGGGAAGGAAAACAAACGACACAATATACTGTAACAAAAATCACAAAATTTACTATTCACCCAGAAGGGAGTGAAAATAAACCACACAATATAATATCAAAAATCACATCTACTATACACACGCGGGAAGGAAAAAAAACACAAATATACTATCAACAAATGGAAGGAGAAAAAACAAACCACACATACACTATCTACACACTGAAAGAAATAAAAAAAACCCCACAAATATACTATCAACACACGGGAAGTAGAAGCAAAACCACACACACACATGCGCGCGCGCACTTTACCATCCACACAAAGGTGCGTGCACGCATACATACAAACACACACACACACACATACACACACACACACACACACACGCGCGCGCATCAGGAAACGAGTGAGTGTTTATAATCACACTACTCCATTTATTTGGCAATTTGAATAGTGTCTTTCTTGACATTTAGCCATGAGAATGACTATTTTGTTTGAAACTCTAGATTCACCTGAATAAACGGTGACATCTACGTGGTCTGGGCCACACACACAACGACGACTCCTGGCATGGTCCCAATAGATTTGAGTGGTTGGGATGAGTGGCGTCATTATCATTACTCAGTTTGGGCAACAGTAAAGACTTCCCTCTGTCTTAGCATAGCTCTCGTTGTTGCTCTTCCTCCAGACAGGGTTGGGAGCCCATAGATCCTGAGCATGTTGATCCACAACACTTGTGTTCTTCTAGATTGTTAATCCCATAGTTCAAGTTCTTGCAATTATAAGTGTAACCCATTAAACCAGTGAAACTGGTAATGGCATCGTAATATTTCATTGTTATGAAAAACTTTAATGCATTTTCAGTCTTTGAAATCTTTGCGCTTCTTGAGAGTGCACTTTCAAGGTGTTATGTGAAACTAAGAGGTCCTGCATTTGTTTGCATTTTTGAATTGCCACAGGGTGTGTCTTTGGATTTCCCCGCTTGATGCAACAGGGGTTCTGCTTCACTTCGTCGTTTCCAGGCCCTTTTCCATTCTGTCGTGTCGTTCTTGTCGGCATACGTTCGTTCAACCACGACGGAACGTGCTAAACACTTCTGGTCTTAAGTTGTTTTTTTTTATTTATTCGGAAGCGGCTCTAACTGGTGCTGCAAAGTACGTCCACCAATAACACCTTTCTGCGTCAGGTCTCTTGGGGAAGAGACACGTGGGTCATGGACAGTGTTGCTTTTCCATCGGTGATGTAAAACTTGTCGTTAGATTGTTGGAGGTGTTGAATCTTGTCGATGACTTTGGAAGGTGTCAATTCTGCTGGGCTGCTAAACTCGATCCAAGCAGGGGACTTCAAATTGTCGTGATGAATGGAAATTCTCAAGCGATGGTCTTCTTTAAATTCACATTGCCGTTTCGTTAACAAAGAATCTCACATCTCAAAGAATCCCCACCCTTCCGCTTTCTACAACTTTACTTCGGACTTGAAATCTTTAACCTTCACCGTGTATGTGTAAGCCGTAGTTATTAATTGTCTAGAAAAACTCTTTTCCGTCTCTCGAATGTGCAAATACTTTTGAGGTTTCACTGGCTTGCTTGGGTGAAGACTCTCTGGGTCTGAATTTAGGCTCACTCATGTCATCTTTAAAGTAAAGTTGCTGACATAAATATGATCCAAGACTTCAGCTACTATGCGAGGTGATAAATCACCTTTCTGTCTCTTACTTTCTTCTCCTTTCTTCATGTAATAATGCGATCATTTCATCTTGATTGTAAAACGTCAAGTGACCACATTTTAAACGCCATGACACAGTTTCTTTTTGTGTCAGACCAGTGTATATATAAAGGGACAGTGTATTCCCTTCCAGTATTCATTCCACTCTAAAATCAACCAGAACGATGGAAGAGCCAACACACATAGAACAGAGCTTGCGTAGTGTCATACAAAAGTTTTCTTCAGACAAGCCGACAGACTACTCTCTCTCTCTCTCTCTCTCTCTCTCTCTCTCTCTCTCTCTCTCTCTCTCTCTCTCTCTCTCTCTCTCTCTCTCTCTCTCAAGATACTTGCTATATCTTTAAGAAGAAAGGATATTAGGCTACAGAAAATCCAGACCGTGAAATAATAAAACAGGTGCCAGAAGAGACAAAAGTCAAGATAACTGTTATCGTTATAAAGAGAAAAAACATTTGTCTCCAAACTGCCTTAGAAACAACAAGAGGATGGGGAGGGGGATTCCAGACAAGAACAAAAAAGAGGTACCCACCCCAAAGGAAGAACCCCGACACATTCAGAAAGACAAGAAAAGATGACGAGATGAAAATGAGGAAGAAGAGAAGGAAAAACCCGTGATAGTGAATAAATTTTAAAAAGAAAACAGAGAGAGAGAGAGAGAGAGAGAGAGAGAGAGAGAAAGAGAGAACAAAAGCAAAAAAATAAATCTTTGAACTTTTAAAATGTTGTGTTGTGAATGAAATTGAAACATTTGTGCTAGAATAGACCAGACAGACAAGAAACGAAAGTGTCTCTGATGTTTAGAATAACACTCACCCACTCACACACGTACATCATAGAGTAAAAAAGGGAGTTTGATTTGAAATTGATTTTGGCAAAATGAATACTATCTCTTCTTGAAAGAAGTCAGTGGCACTGAAAAGGATCAATGGGTGTTTGTTATCTTAATAAAAATAAACTCAGGAACGGGACAAAATCAGTTCTAATTGTCTTAATTCTTTAATACGACATAGGCCTTCTTCAGGACAGGCTCCTGTCTATGACTTGGTTGTTTAGTACGGAAAGGTCTTTTCTTCTTGTGTCGTAATAAAGAAATACAAAATTATATAAATTATATTTCTTTTTATCTTGGTTAGCATTCCCTAATTTATTCCGTTCCAGCTCTAATGTCACTCTCAAATTAATCAATGTATCAGTGTATCAATGTATCAATGTATTCTGTAAATTTTCAGATAACGCATCTTTGTGCTTCTAAGATAAAACAATATGAAGAATTAAAACGATGCAGATTTTCAGTTTCTCTGCTACACGTTTTATGTCAGAGTGGTTTAGTAGTTCAATGCCTTTACTAGAGACCACAATAAACTCTTTCAAATCATGATTTTGGTCAATCTGAATTTGGTCATTATATACCACAGTAATTCTTTAATATTGAGGAGGTTCCATGCTTTGCATTTTCAAGTAGTTCTTTGAAGTTTTGGCACGCGTCTAATTGTAAGTATGTGAGGTTTTACAGTCAACTAATATGTGTCGTCATTTGACTTTCACTTCCACATTTTCCATCTAGACTCGATTGTATCCCTGCTTGTTAAGAAAAATGTTGTCCAAAACTTGTATTTAACTGAGCGATCTGGTTTATGAATTGTCTCGGCTGTGGGCTGTGTTGAGAGCATAAATGAAAACCACATATTTGGTGTTAAGAAGTCGTTTGGTAAACACCTGATGGGCCCCTTCCGTTACCAGTAAATATCGAAAAATACGTCATTACTATTTGCGCCTCGTGTAAAGGTAAGCCTTGATAGTAATTGAAGGCCGGCAGGATATTTCCAGCTCTTTCAAAAGAAATATTTTCATTTACTTTTTCATACTAACAAAGGTGTTCTAACTCGATACATATTAAATCAAAATAGTTCATCTAATTTTGAATTTAAGGCAACGCAAGATAGACTGTTTTGATAAAAATCTGCATCAGTTGTGGGTGATGTAATAAAAAAAGCATGGGAAGTATTGATCGATCCAGCAACTGCTGCTTGCCACTGGTGTATGAGCAGTGCTCGTGAAATGGAAGAACCGCCCATACACGAGTCTCCTGCTGCCTTGCAGGTTGGCCTTGGTTAGCCAAAGGCTAAGAGAGTAAACCCTAAAAGAAAATCTGGAATGGAGACCCTAAGGCAGTTTGAAGATGTACTACATCCCCTTCTGGCAACTCATTGGTCTGGAGAGGGATGGATTCCGCCAGACGACGTTTTCCCAAGACACACTGATAATGCTGGACAAATCTGAAGCTACCATACCGGATTGGTCGTTGCCCGGGTCAACAAGACCGCACCTACCGTTGCCCACCAGGACAGAGGTCACAAGTGTGCTACTGTTACTTTGTATAACATCAGAGCGAGAGACAGCATTGCTATCGCCACCTGAAACATTAGAACTCTGGCGCAAGCTAGAAGACTCCAAGAGTTGACAAATAAGATGGAGCATTACACATGGTACACACTGGGACTATGTGTAGTAAGATTGAAAGCCCTAGGTGAACACTAAACTGAAGATGGGCATATATTACACTATAGTGAAGAGTTTGACAAGTCCATAAATGGAGTAATCAAAGCCATAAAGGGATCTGTGCTTGAATGTCGCCCAATAACTAGCAGAATCATCTCAATTCGTTTGAAAGCATATCCCTTTAACATCACAATTATCCAAGTATATGATCAAACTACTGATCGTGATGATGAAAAAATAGATGAGTTTCATAATAAACTCCAGGGTATAATAAACATGGTTTTTCCAATGAGCTTACAAATGAAAGAAGGAGACTGCTGCTCGAGTTCGCAAGCTACAACAAATTGGCACTAGCCAACACCCTGGACCAATTTAAAGCTTCACGATGCTGGACATGGCACGCATCAATGGAACCCATCATAACCAGATCGACTAAATATTGGTTCAAAACCGTTTCCGATCTGGCTTCAAAAGAGCAAAAACAAGAACGTTCCCAAGTACTGATGGTGGGAGTGATCATGACCTCGTCGTTATGAACTTCCAACTGAGGCTGAAGAAAATTAACAAGCCAAAGAAAATCAGTCTCAAATTCAACTTTGAATAACTAAAGGACCTTAGCATCTGCAAGCCATTCCAAGCAACAATTGAAGGAAAATTTGATCCACTCCATGTGATGGATGTTGATGTTAAAGTGACGATAGAGACTTTCAACACAGTCATGATAACAGCTGCCAAGGACATCGTTGGCCGCCTTCGCCCAAAGAAAAAATCCTGGGTTACAGAAAAGATACTGAATCTGTGTGATGCCTAAAGAGACGTCAAAAACACCAGACACACAACAGGGGCAGTGGAGAACCTAGAAATAAACAAAAATATCAGAAACAACTCGAAGAAAGCAAAATAAGATTGAATTGGACAAAAGCGCACAGAAAAAGAGAGCAGTCTGATAAAGAATAAATGTAAAAAGTCATTCCAAATTGTGAAAGACCTCACCAGACAGAAACAACCAATAGTCTGTATCATTCAAGACGAAAATGGAAAATGCCTCACAGAAGCAAGTGACATTGCAGAAAGATGGACTGATTATTGTAAAGAACTCTACAACAATCCATCCACGTGAGTCCCAGGGGTGCTTGAAGTTCCAAACTACACAAATGACGATGATTTCCCCATTCTCAAAGAAGAGGTGGAGTCAGAAATATGAGCACTGAAGAATGTGAAGGCAGCTGGAGTAGACAATATCCCAGCTAAACGTATCAAGAATGGTGGGGAATCAGTGATAGAGCTACTAACAAAAATCGGCAAAAAGATCTTGCAGTCAGGTGAATAGCCAACACAGTGGACCCAGTAACTGATTATAAAAAAACTCCCCAAAAGAAAATATCCAGTTGTGCCAAAATTGCATATCTATCAGTTTGATCAGCCATGATAAAAAGGTGATGCTGAAAATCTTGAACAGACTGAACCCACAAGCAGAAGAATTAATCGCTGAAGAACAGACAGGGTTCCGGAGTGGAAGAAGCACAACAGAACACATATTCAATCTCAGTACTCAAAACATCAACACGACATTTATCATGTGTTCGTAGATTTCAAAAAGGCTTTTGACAAAGTGTGGCATGAGGCATTGTGGGTCACAATGAAGAAGTACAACATGGGTCAAACGTTGACCAATACCATCAAGCAGCTTTACAGAAAGGCTACCAGTGCAGTAATTTGCTCAAGGTTCTGTGGGGGACTAGTTCAAGACAACAGTTGGAGTACGGCAAGGCTATCTCATGTCACCTATGATTTTCAACGTCTACTTAGAGCGCATTATTATCAAAGCCCTGGAAAACCACTGTGGAACAGTCAGCATTGAAGGGCGTAACATCACCAACCTACGCTTTGCAGACGACATTGATAGGCTGGCATGCAGTGAAAACGAGCTTGAAACCTTAGTAAAAAATCTGGATGAAACATCTTTCTGATTTGACACGAGATACGCACCGAGAAGTCAAAGCTGATGACAAATAGTGGCAAACAAATCTCAACCAAGATTAATGTCAGAGGATAGGAACTGGAAATAGTGGGTGAATTTAAATATCTTGGTTCCATAATCACCGAAGAGGGATCAAGAGCAGAAATGTTGTCACGAGCAGCATAAACAATGGGAGCTATGTCAAAGCTAAGACCCATCTGGAGAGACAAGAATATTTGTCTGAAAACTAGAATCAGATTATTGAGAGAACTAGTCATCTCAGTATTTCTGCATTCATGTGAGGCTTCGACCCTGACATCAGAATTACGACGAAGAATCCATGCACTTGAAATGAGATGCTACAGAACCATCTTTGACATCTCTTACATGGACCACATCACAAATGAAGAGGTGCGTAACACCATAAGGAACAAAGTAGGCCATTATGAAGACCTCGCCACTGTCATAAAGAGAAAGCTGAAATGGTATGGCCATATCACTAGAGCCAACAGTCTATCCACAACAGTGTTGCAGGGCAGTTTCCAAGGTGTCAGAAGGAGAGGTAGACAGAGAAAAAGGTGGACTGACAACATCAAAGAATGGACCAGAAAGTTTTGATGAGACACATACATTGGCACATGATCGAGACAAGTGGAAGAAACTGGTCAGATGGTCAGTGCTTCAACGACCACACTATGTCAAGAGACTGATGATGATGAGGATGATGATGATGATGACAGGTATATATGGTCACCTTTACACGGGTCAATTATTTCTCTGATGATGATGATGATGATGACTGGTGTATAAATAATACCATATACATTATACAGCCTCAAGAAAATGTTTGCGTTTTAGGAACTTTCGTGGTTTAGGCATCAACATATTATTAGCATGGGCGAGTTCGAGATTGTGCATGGCGGAAATGGGAATTCATCGACAACTCCGAGCACATATTTATATTTAAAAATGATGCTGTTGCGAATTTGCAAACATTGCAAATCGAGTAAAACAATCTTTTCTTTCGTCGTTTATTGATGATAATGACCCAGTATGGGTAATGATAATCTGCCAGGTTATTGCGACCTTTTATCTCTCTGAGCTCTATTGTGGAAGTCATGTGGAAAAAATTCTTTTACATACCAGGGCCCAGCAACATTGAATGAATTGCCCATTGAAATTAGATACAAAGACTCAGTGATCACTTTCCAGAGTGCTCTTCAAACTCACCTTTTGCGACTGCAAGAAGAAACTGAAAGACCTACTAATGTTTCCTACCTTAAATATTTTCGGCATTTTTTATATTTTCAAATGTCATGGTGTTTTTTTTTATATAGTCATATCATTATAGATGTTATAAAGCGCTTAGAGCTTCTAAAGATTAGGCGCTATATGATGTCCTCATTATTATCATTCGCACCCACGCACGCACACACACACACACACACACACACACACACACACACACATACATACATACATACATACATACATACATACATACATACATACATAGACGTAAACGACAGTAGAAACGTGGCTGTCGATTCAGATTTATTTTAGTTAAATTTTGCAGTTAGCTTAAATTAGAATTTTGAAGAAATGCCATATGTTTAAACTACAAATAAAACGTACCCACAAAATTATATATGTTACTACTCGATCTCATTCATATATAAATGTCAATACCGGATATTAATGAAAATGAGCACGACTTCTTGTTCCTTGTGTCCCCTGCACTAGAAATAGTTCAATCCAGTATCAACTTTCTTGACTCAGTCTGACGACGAACTGTCATGTAAAAGTCCATAGTGATCGATAATGTTCCTCTGCAAATTTAGTTGTGACAATTATTGTACAGATCACTAAAGATCACGGTTGAATAATCTTTGTTAGAATTATATTACGATTAAATTATAAAACTAAAACTGTAACTTTTACATTTATAGTAAATGCCCTTAAATAAAATTTGTGATTTTTTTTTTAGATGGTTGCATGTGCTTTTTCCTTCTTGCATGAGCATATGCATTTTTATCAGGGATAGCTTATGAGAATTCAATATGAAACCTATTTTTACAATTTGTTTAAGAATGAATCGTCCAAATGTGTCTCATCACACACACACACACACACACACACACACACACACACTGTGGTATGTTCGAACAACCAGGAAGTAGAAGTATTGGCATAATTCCGGAACAAGCTTCACATCTGAATTGATAAAAGTTGAAGCCCTGAAGCGATGATCTAACTTCCGCATCTAGTTTACGTGAAGTTGTTTTCGACACGTTATGGCTGCGTCAAGTTAGTCACAAGACCTCATGAGCGACATAGACGATCAGCCACTACAGTCCGAGCTGGACAGTATGGACTTAGCGGCACCACCTCCAGATGTAACTTTTGCCCCCCAAAGAGATTCCTACCATAGAAGTGCGCCTCGATCCCCCACCCGGGGAACGGGCACGGAAGAAAGCTCTCCCCTCTTAGCTTCTCGTGTGGAGCATGAATATGGAAACTTTCAAAACCATTTTCCCGATGATCCTGAATACCAGGAAATTATAAGAAAAGCGGAAGAGGCAATAGAATGTGGGCGCTATCCAGAAAGAATTTACCAGGGCTCCAGTGGGAGTTATTTTGTCAAAAATGTTGACGGGGTAAGTTGAACATATTGTAGGTATTTCAGTCTGCGTTTCCAATAACCTATTCCACCAGTTTGTATATACGTGGACAGTAATTAATGTTGGTGTGGAAGGTCAGAACGTATATTGAAAATGTTAAATTTTCAGGAAAATAGTGTAATTTTCTTTAAGGATTGTTGCTCTCTGCCCTTTTTTTGTGTCATTAGTTGTGGCGGAGACCAACGGTTCCTGGTACGATTTGTGCTTGAGTATAAGCGTTTTGATGTCTTTGTTTTTTGACCCACATGCTAATAGCTAATATATTTATTTCAACATCGTTGTATCATGTATGCATCTTTGCTAGCCAAAGTTCTGATGTGTTAACCCTATCTACACCTTGGCGGATCAATCAGATATTAGAGTACTTTGTGATTGGTGCATAGAAACACCTGAATGCACAGAAAAGCCGGAATGCAATAGAAACACCGGAATGCACATCAGTTATATCTTGTATGCCATAGTGTATATTGGTGGTATATGTATAATTCATATTTGTGACATTTAATATTAGTTATATAACAAATTAATATGTACTTTCTTTTCTGCAAATGATGCACCATAAAACTAAAAAGAAGCTGGAAACTGCGCATTTTGGCGACAGTTTGTACAGTAACAAAATTTAATATTAGCAGCGTCTACATGTATTGCAATTTATACATGAGTTTAATGGATCAGCTATTAATAATAAAACATTAATAAAGACTTAATATTTATTTCGTAAGTTGATTACTATGTTATGGTTATTATTATATTTTTCTTATTATCTTAAATTCCCTGATGTGTGAGAATTTTGCAATCCAACATTCGAAACGGCTGTATAGTTTGAGTAACTATCATGAATTATGTGTGATAATGGTCTAAATGCAAAGAAGCATGTGAAATTGGTGTGTCAAATCATTTCCGTCTTTCGTTGACTTTTCTCAAAAACCTCTTATGTTGAAACAATATGGTGTTCATTATACAAGTATGTAATCAAAGGTATTTATTTTCAATATCTTCTTGTTTTTAATGAGATGTGAATACATTTCAGTTCGAACAGTAATTTGCAAGATACATAAATTATCCAAGTATTCATAGGAAATGTTACAGGTGCGAGAAGACGGCATATTCCACACAAATGCCCTAACACTCAAGAGAGCCATACAGTACCCATCAAGAACTACAAAAGGTAAACACAAATGAAATCCATGTGCAGACAGAACATCAAAGACAACAAAAAAGATGATTCGATAGTTTCAACACAACACCAGAAACAGTCACATCAACAACAACAACCTAATCCAAAACCAAAGCAACAACAGCATTAATAACACAACCTCAATAAAGGAATTAAGAACCAGTAAGACATCAAGGAAAACTAGTCCAACAACAGTTGCCTAAACTAAATACTGTAACATCATCTGGAGAGGAAAATTTAAATGAAACAATGCTCTTAGACATGACTGCAGAAGAGATTTTTGAATGGGAAAGAAAGAAAAGAAGGAAAGAGAAAATAAGACTAAAAGGACAAGAAGAGGAGTTGCTGATGGAAACACAAATGCTGGCCTATGATGAATGCATAGATTAATACAATATTGACTATTCAGTTTAATATAAACAAATGGAACTTCAACCAAAAAAATATACCCAAAAAATAATAATTACAAATTACATGAATCACAAATAAAAACTTTTTCAACAAATTATAGCAAAAAACATACTTCAATGTGGTAACAAAAGTTAGGGAAGGAGGTAGGGCCTAACCGGAATTAGCTTTGGCCAAATATCCGGTTTTTCGTTACTATTCGGAAGTATTCGCCTCGGCAAATAATACGCACACAAATGGTTACAAGTAAAATAATTCAATACATATAAAACTTTTTAGAAAAAGTTTTTAATACATAATAATTTTAGTTAATAATAAAAAAAATTCATTTTATAGCCAAGATATACGGTATATAGTACACCAAAAATTTAAGCTTCATATACAATAATGAAACAAACGATACTCTCTGGATTTACACCTACTACTCAGTTCGTGCCCGGATCTGGCAAATAGTACATCCAAATACTCGGATTCGGTACTCTGCAAAAATTATCTACTTGGTTAGGCCCTAAAAATAGGGCCACCTCAAATAGTCTGCGAAGATCAAACGAGAGAGAGCACCCTCCACCCAAAAAATAATGGTTAGCAATATATACAAATAATGACATTGACAAAGTAGTGAATACATATGCCATGGGTATTGAAGAAAAGCTGCCGTATTATTATTGTTGAACAATCGATATGGAAAATGTAACTATGAATCATGGGCCAAATAATTGGGTTGTGATGTAAACTATAAAATAAATTCGGAAGTGATTTGTATGTCATTTTTGTATTTATCTTTATGTTTAAATCATTAAAATAATTGTCCGCGCTTAAATATTGATAGTTACACTTCCACTGTACGGCTATTTAAATTGTTGATTGTCTCTCAAGTTCATTCATCCCGGCATTTATTAATAAATCATTAATATTGTGTATTTATTAATAATAGATTAAGCATTACAGTTAGGTAGCAATTGTATTAGACACTATTAATAGTAAATATTATTTGTTTAAAAAAATGTTTAATCAAAAATGTCGCAAATTTAAACATTTTCAGCTATGATATATACAATATTGCGTTGCGCTGTTTTGGTGTGTTCCGATGTTTCTTTGCACCACTTTGTGATAGTGACATCTAGTGGATTTCATGAGTTGTCTCCTTTGGTATATAATGCCAGCTAACTAACAGCATGTAACAGTGATACATTGTTCCTTCTGTATCATCTGAAAATGGTGGAGGCAACTGACTTCGGAAGGATACTTTGTAAGTTTAACATTGAAAATTTGGCTATATACCAGTGAGAAGCCGTTACATGTTTATTTCAATGAAATGATGTATTTCTGCAGACATGGACCAGCAGTGGAAAATTGCTTAATTATCAGTCATTTCATGTTTTCCCCTTGTCTTATGTAGGAACTGTGTTCCGTTTTAATAACTTTATTTTGGTTAAATGAAGTGGCCTGCCGCCACATGCAATTAAATTCACGGACCGCAAGCATTGAGTTATCGGATCAATCTGTCATGGTTTTGATATGGTTAACACATCAGAACCTTGGCTAGCGAAGATGCTTTGTATGTAGATGGTAAAAAAAATCCCTCCTCTTTTGAGCCATATTAAATCCTTCAGAACACTTACTCTTTTAGACGTACACCCTTTAAAAAACAAAATACCTTTGTATCCATTTGTTATTGGCGTGAAATTTAAATTGCTGACTCATGCATGGAAGGCAGTACCACCTCAATGTAAGAGTTCCATTAGCTGATAAGTCATTTCCTAGTGCTGTTGTCCTCGCTGTCTTTACGGTTTCCTCTCATTACTAGGAGTGGGTCAGTTCATTAATATATTGATGCATCAGCACTTTTGCTTTACTGATACACGTATCGATCTAAGAGGTTGAGGATAAATGAGAATTATGCTTACCATATTCAGATTATTTTAATGAAAAACAGTCATAAATAATTCCTAGTTGCATGCCTTGTTATTCTTTAAATTGAGAATTCATCTGAAATAGCTGTTCAAGGCATATGCACTCATTTTGATTAGTGAAAACACAAAGACTATTCTGAATACTCATGTGTTCAGTTTGACTGGGAAGACCATACTGTGTTATCTTCAAAACATAAGAAATAGTGAAGAACATAGAAGATCAGCCGCTGACGATCTTCTATTACAGTCAACTCCACTTAACTGCACATCGGTAACTGCACGTAACCACGCCGGTCCTGAATTTTCACAATGCTTAAAAATGTACTGTACCTACTCTGGTTAACTGCACACTCCGGTTAACTGCACGGTCTCGTGACGGGCCCGAGGGTGCGCAGTTAACCGGAGTCGACTGTATATGAGATGCAGTTGAGATGGAAAATCTGGAATCTGGATCTGGTAAGTTGGAGGAAGGGGGTTAGAATTATTAACCATGTCACATTGTGTTCATTATTATAAGGTGAGCAGGTGCTATCTATACGTCTTTCCTTTTCACTGACCAAAAAAAACAAAGTATGACACTGTGACATCCGTTTCAGATTAAGTTGCAATGGAAATAAAGATGAAACATTTTAAATAATTCATACACTTTTGTATTGTTTTCCCATTATTGTTTTAGTACATTTTGAAATGAATTATAAATTTTGAAATATCGCTCGCATTTAAAACAAAGCCTTAATGTTTTGCTTAAATTTATTTGTTTTATTACTATGTTTAGACAGATTTTTTGCAATGATTTCAAACGTGTGTATATATAAAACTATTTTGAAACATATTAATATTAACACAATGTCTTCATGCTTGCAAGATAATAGTATATTCCCAAAATAAATTAAGGACAACTACTTCTTTATTTTTCATATTTCAAAAACGGTTGCAATAAAATAATCATGTTTTTGTGTTTTGTATAAGGAGTAAAATCTGATTTAAAAATATTAATACTTACACCAGTACTAGCTGACATCTTTGTGATATGACTGAATTTTTTTTAATAACTATGTTAAAACCCCAAATCATACACACACACACACACACACACACACACACACACACACACACACACACAAACACATGCAAACTTGGAAATACTCTTTAATAAGGATGGCTCAATGCAAATTTGCCTAATGGGTTATGCTGATGAGTTATCTGTATTCAATGACTGAATAATCCACCCTAACATTGGCAGCAAATTAAATATATATACAGTGTACTATGGAGACATGGTATACCTGTCCAATTTTCCTCTCAGTTGTTTCTGTGACACTTACATCAACTAGGATAGTTTTATGTGAGCTCAAATAACTATTTACTGTTGATACACACGTTAAAGACATATATTGAGGCGATGGTTTCTTTTTAATTTTTAGGGGTGGGGTGGTGAAGATTACTTAAATTAATATTTTTCAAATTGCAACTGTGTCAAGGGGTTTGGGAGTAAAGAATTACATTTTGAGCATGATATGTTATCACAGGTATAAAGATGTAGTCAATGATATCTTATTTTGGTCAGTGTTAGAAATAAACATTAGGCATTTTGTGCTAAACATCATGCAGATGACACAACATTATCAGACATCCGAAACACAAAGCATGAACTCGAAATTTCTTTACAGAATGCATTAAACAAGCTGGAAAACTGCAATGGAATGGTAGTAAATACTGGTAAAACTAAAATATTACTTATCTCAACAAGGGAAAAAAAGGAAAAATCTTGATAGTAATGAACTATGTCTGACGTGGAAGGATAAAAATTTGCAAATGGTCTGTCACGACAGATTACTTGGTGTTTTGGTAGATAATATCTATCATGGACTGATCATATCAAACATATCATTAAAAAGGTCAATTCAAGTTTATGGCTTCTTAGTAGGATAAGACATTTTCTCCCTGAAAGGCACATCAAATTATTTTATAACAGTTACATACAACCATATTTAGACTACTGTAATACAGTATGGGGTAATTCAAATGATAAAAACATATCAAAGTTGGAAAATCTTCAGAAAAGAGCATTTAGGCTAATATCAAACCAGAAAGAAAGCAAGGAAAATTTAGCTGGTAAGTTAAAAATATTACCTATTAAAGACCGAATATGTTTAAGAAAAGCCAAATTAATGTACAGGATATCCAATAATAGTGCTCCTGAATATTTACAATCCCTATTCCAGTATAGGCTACCTGGTAATACACCTCACCTACGATCAATATCTACAAAACAGTATAAAATTCCCAAACCAAATAAGGAATTATTCAAGAAAAGTTTCCAATACTCTGGAACTTTGCTCTGGAATAGTATTCCAGTTGAGATTAGAAATGCCCACTCTATTTCCATCTTCCGAACGCAATATATCCAGTGGCTTCTGAGATGCTGCTGAATTAAATAAATTCCTTGTATGAGGGCCTCAAGGTAGATTAGTTCTTAGCTAATTGTGTTACCCTCTTTAAAAAAAGTCATTATTGGTTGGGGATTTCCTCCACCTAGCCCACAATTAAAGAAAGTGAATATTCTTTATGTGACACTTACATCTTTTGTTCCAGAAAGATGGTTGCCATTGCTTAACTGATTGATGAAGGCTCTTCTGATTTTGTGCTATTTTTCGTGATGTATGTGCTTGTTGTCTCTCTTCGTCTACATTTTTGTGTTTCATCATGCATTGGCTGTTCAGTTCATATGTGTTTCTTTATCTCCTTGTTTTGGAAACGGGAACAATTATAAATTTTCTCAGCTGTTTTGTTCCACTGTTAAGACGTCATTTGTTTGCCATCACGTGATAGCCAGTCAACCTGCTTACAATATGATGGACCCTCATTAATTGCATTAAATGACCACACCTTGGCTCTTGATACTACATTGTGCTCAAGACTAAACGAACTGGGACTACATTCATCATTACTTAAATGTAAAAAAATGCAAGAAAAGAAACATTTCAAAGCTGGCCGGCATAGAACAGTAAGAAGATTTTCAGTTGTTTCCCTGCTCTTAATTTTGATAACCTGGTTCAAATTCCTCTAAAATCGTCAACCGTTGTGTCAACTGTCCCAGGGATACCACTATGTATTGTATTATTCAATGCTCAATCAGTAGGATCATCAGAAAAGCACACAGAAATAGTTAATTTTATCAATGACCAGAATATCGAAGTCTTCTTCCTGACAGAAACATGGTTAAAACCATCAGGCGATGAACCCAAGTGTGCGGATTTAACACCCAGCAATTACTCCATCAAGTCGTTTCCCCTCAACTCTCCCTGAGGTGGAATTGCTGTCATCACAAAGAATTTCATGATTTTCAAATGCCTTAAGTACAACACAACCTTCAATTTCTGCCACACATCATTTGAACTAATCCAAACAACACTCACACTGGAACAGAGGTCAGTCCATTTTTTCTGTCTCTACCGCCCTCCTCCTAGTAGAAAAAAACAAGCTAACTGAATCTCTCTTTTTGGAGCAGTTTCCAAATCTTCTGAAGTATGGGAATTCGATAGGTGGCAACCTAATTATTCTTGGAGATTTCAACTTTCACTTTGACTGTCCTAGAAACCCATACACGTCAAAACTCCTAGATTCCATTAATGTTTTCAATCTTAAACAGTCACAGGGTTCGTACGGTCTTTGAAGGTCTTTGAGAGTTTGGGAAAAATGAGGTAGCATTTTCAAGGCCTTGAAAGTTTGGGAAAATCGAGCATATTACCCTGAGGTCTTTAAAAGTCTTTGAAAATTGAAATAAACCCCCCAAAAATTAATTTTTTTCCAGAATCACAAATAAAATTATCCAAGGTTGTTAGATTCAGATGTAATCTAGTTATCCTGGTTTCTTTCTTTGGATGACCCGTTCAGTTTATTGCCGCCGCATTAACAAAAGAGGCTTTGTTTTCTTTGGCCATCCAAAGTATGCCTCGGCGGCGACTTCAATCGCACATGCACTCTTCATCAAAGTAAGACAGTGCCACTAAACACTTCATCAAAGGAAGTCACCACTAAAATTGCCCAAGGTCGTTAGCTTCGGATGTAGCTGGTTTTCTTGGCTTCTTTCGTTTGACGAATAGTTCAATTTGATTGGACGAGTCCATCAGTTTTAGCCAATCAAAATGTTAATTACACTAATTCTACGTAGAAAGTTCGCGCAAGTTACACGCTCGAGAATTCAAAATTTGTTGATTCGATTTACATCTTCTGCAAGTTGAGTGTTTAAAAATGCCAGGTCTTTGGTCTTTCAACGATATCTGGCTTGAACAAGAGAAATACAAGTAATGGCTGCAAAAGGATAAATTATGTAAACGAAAGACGTTTTGTACATTGTGTAAAAAGACGAGCAGCTTGGCTTCAATAGGAGGTGTCCTTGCAAATTAGTAACTACATACTGTTCATTTAGTGGAACGAAGATGCAGAAGTATAAGCTATTGGTAATTTTGGGCAAAATAATGTTAACTCATTACCAGAGGCGTAGGGGGTGGGGAACAGGGGGTACATATGTCCCGGGGCGCCAAAATGAGGCTTACAACATTACATTATAATAAGTAAACAAGGGTAATAAATCGGTCACAAGAAAAATGTGATTAAACGTACAGGGGGCTGGGGCGCCAATTTTATAGTTCGTCCCCGGGCGCAAATTATCATAGCTACGCCTCTGCTCATTACTCCCCGGGCATAAAATAAGATCTTGTTTAATGTGATGATTTGGGAGTTATAGCAAAAGAGGGCCCGTTTAAATTTACTTGTACCGTCGGTTTATTTAACACGTTTGAGGGACAAAAATCATTTTCGAAAATTTTGTTCTACATAATAATGTTCCTTGGTTTAATATAAAAACATACATTGTAATAAATTCAATTCACGGATATACAGTTTCAAAGTGCGCATGCGTACACTATAGTAGAGTTAAGCAAGAGTTGTTGTTCTTGAATTGTGAGTATATAAAAAAAAAAAACGTGTGGTGTGAAGCTTTAACTGTAAGAAGTCGAGTCATTTGATTAGGTAAATAAATAAAAGAATTAAAAAAAACGTATTTCCAGTTGACAGAATATCCCCGTTTCTCATTGCCGACCCTCGACTTTTTCCCCAATGGTATTTAAAAAAAATAAAAAATTAAAATCACATTGCCGAAATTGATTTGTGTATCTTTAGTCTGACTACACATCCCCGTTTGTTTGTACCCCTATTGATTTCAATAACGAAAATAATTAAATGATAAAAAGTGCACAGAACTAAGGCAACTGAATCATTGATTTATAATTTCTAACCTGAATGTGACCAGAATGGCACTAATACTGCCATCTCCTGCACATTTCATGATTAACGGACTTTGCAAAGAAACAAACGGGTTGGCATAGTTAGACTAATTGAGCCCGTTTTGCCCATTACTTTGAAGTGCTTGAAATATTACTAGATTTATAGATAATGTTTATTTTTTTTTATAATGGAGAAGAAAAAAAACACGCCCAAGCTTGATGAAGTGTTTTATTCTGTCCTTTCCAAAAGAAAGGAATATGTCTACTTTGGTGTGGTCTCCAGAAAATGTTGTCACACGGGCAGGCAACAGTGGAGAGAGGATTTTCTGTCAACAAACAGGTATCTGTTGAGAACCTCAGCAGAGAAAGCCTCAGAGCTCAAGGGCTAATCATTGACACAATGAGAAAAGCAGGTGGACCTATGGAAATCATCATTAGCAATGAAATGATGACACATGCCTCCTCTGCAAGACATAAGTACCATGCTTATCTGGATAAGAAGAAAGCAGAGAAGGATGAGAAAAACCAAAAAAGGAAAGTAACGGGAGTTAGCATTGGATGAAGTGGAAGCCAGAAAACTGCCCCTTGAAGCTAACATTGCCAGCCTACATGCTTCCTCTGTACAGAAAGCAGAAGAGGCAGAGTTAAAAAGACCCATTGTGCATGTCACAGAGTCAAATGCTCTTAGGAGAAAAGCAGAGGAAGAGATGACGGTGGTAGCATCTCTTTCCAAAATGATTGAAGAGAAGAGAAAACAAATATAATAATGCATTTAAAGCAATGATGATGTCTGTTAAGAGAACAATTTATTTTTTGTATTAACACTGACACGTATGTTACATATTTCTGAAAGAACAACGAATGTTAACCTATCTTCCAGATAATTATAATACAATTTTAGGAAATTAATTATAGTTTGACTTTAATCAGTAATCAGTATTGTAGTATTTGGCATTCATTTTTCTCATATAACCTGTATACACAATATTAGCAAAAATAGGTCTTGGAAATCTCTGTTTGTGGTCTTTGAAAGTTTGGGAAAAGTCTTTGATTTTATCATCCATAGTTCAGTATGAACCCTGAGTCAGTTAAACAACCCACCCATAAATTTGGTCACATTTTAGACTGATTTCTTTATGATGATAATATTCTGCAATCCACCCTTGTATCCCACAAACTTGCCTCAGATCACCTCTGCATTATATGCCATCTCGACGTATCAGTTACTAACCCTCCACCTCTATTTGCTACTAAGAGAAACCTCCGTATGATAAATAGAACCAAATTAATGCATGACATCCAAGAAAACCTAACAACTTTCTTACATCCAACAGCGGAACAATTTGATAACTGCCTGCATTCATTGCTTAAAAAACATGCCCCAGCCACCAAATGCAGAGTATCAATAAAAAATTGTTCTTCATGGTATAGCAGTGTTAGGGACCAGTTTTGCACTGCTAAAAGACATCGCTGAAAAGCAGAGAGGCTTTGGCTTTCCACCAGACTCACTATTCATAAACAAATCTATGAAGCTGCTTAGAAAAATGTCACAAACATAGTTCATTTAGCCAAATTATCCCACTACAGTACTAAGATCACTGGTAGTTCCAGCTGCAAAGAGCTCTTCGAGATAACTAACAAACTAACGTCAAGGAACAAATGTACACCACTTCCAACAACCTTCTCTCCAGTGGACCTTCCAGACCAATTTGCAAATTTCTTCCGTGACAAAGTACAAACCATTGACAGCACAATTTCAACTGACTTGTCACCATACAGTTATGATGCAAAATTTCAGCGACAACCATTAGGAACATTTGAACCTGTTTATTTTGAATTGAGTACAGACAATTGTGATGAAGAGTGCACCAAAGTCTTGTGAACTTGATGTGAACTTGATCCAATTCCGACATCACTGCTGCTTGAGTGCTTAGACCCAAAATTGCCTTCACTAACTGATGTTATTAATATCTCTCTCTCATCAGGAGAATTCCCATCATTTTTTAAACCTACCATCGTAAAGCCTCTGCTGAAGAAACATACACCTGACCATAACGATTTAAAGAACTACCGCCCATTTTCTAATCTCCCATTCATATAAAAAATCTTAGAAAAGGTTGTTCTAACCCATCTTGTATCTCATTTGAATTCAAACAGTCTTTTCAGCAATGTACAGTCTGTATATTGCCCTTGCCACAGTATGGAAATTACTCTTCTGAAAGTATTTAATGACATTCTCTCTGCTTTAGATAGTGGAAAGATTACAGTCCTCACTCTCCTTGATTTATCTGCAGCATTAGACACAATAGACCATGATATATTCACCGTCTCCAGCATGTATTTGGCATTCAAAATATAGCCTTACAGTGGTTTAGGCCCTACTTAGTCAACAGGACACAAATTATATCTGCAAATAGAATAAATCCAGCCCAGTTGACGTATGTTTTGGTGTTCCACAGGGATCTGTTCTTGGACATGTTCTCTTCATTCTATACACTCAGCCGTTCTAAAGTGTCATAGATCATCACCCTGTGTTGCATCAATTGTACGCTGATGACACCCAAATATAGAAGTCCAACCACCCAACTGAAGTTGATGCTACCATCCATGGAGTAGAGAGGTGCATTTCTGATGTGAAATCATGGATGACATGTAACAAGCTGCAGATGAATGATGATAAAACTGAGGCTATTCTGATCACAACACAAAGACTTTCTCATTCAAATCTTTACCTCAGACAATAAATATCAGCAGCACCAACATTAAATTCTCAGAGTCAGTACGAAACCTGTGGTGTTACTCTAAACAGTACTCTCACATTGCATCAACTTGTCATGAACCTATGCAAGGCTGCATGTCTTGAACTGAGACGCATTAGTTCCATTCGTAAATATCTTTCAGTTGATGCCAATAGAACACTTGTGTGTTCATTAGTACTTTCAAGACTGGACTATTGTAACTCAATTCTGTCGGGTTCATCACAATATTTACTCCAGAAACTTCAAAAAGTTCAAATCACAGCTGCACAGATCATCTTTAGAGTACCTTGATCATAGCACACCTCACCACTGTTCTGTACCCTACACTGGCTATCAGTTCAATACAGAATCAAACACAAAATTTGTTCTCTGTGCTATGTTTCACTGACAGACTCATGCAGTCCATCATACCTATCCGGCCTCACCCATGTGTATACCCCAGCAAGGTACTTACGCTCTTCTTCTGACAATTGTATACTCATCATTCCCACTGTGAAAACGAAGTCATATGGACAACATTCTTTTGCATACCAGGGCCCCGTTATATGGAACGAATTGCCCATTGAAATTAGAATTTAGACACAAAGACACAGTGGTCCCTTATAAGAGTGCTCTTAAAACTGGCCTTTTTCGACTGCAGGGACAAACTTATAGAGACCTAATAATGTTTTGTATCTTATATGTTTTCAGCATGTTTTTATGTTTTCCAATTTCATTGTTTTTGTCATTTGTTTTTCTGTAGTTTAGTCATATCATTATAGATGTTGTAAAGCGCTTAGAGCTTCTAAAGATTAGGTGCTATTATTATTATGTAGGAGGGATTTAATGAGGAAATTAAGGTAGGAATTGAATGCAAATAATGCATGATTGTTTAAATTTAGTTGATGTTTGGACATACTTTTTTAGAAAATGGCATCCTAGAATAGACCTGGGTGAATTCTGCAAGCTGGTATCCTAGAATAGTCCTGGGTGAATTCTGCAAGCTGGCATCATATAATAGACCTGGGTGAAGCCGCAAAGCTGGCATCCTAAAAAGGACCTGGGTGACCATACACTATAAGAAATGGCAGACCATACACTATAAGAAATGGCAGAGTAGTGTGTCCGTTTTGTTAGCCCAGTAATTTAGCTCATGCTTTGACTTATTAAAGACATAGATTAAGTTTTATTTGTTAAAACAGGTAATTAAATGGTCTGCTTATTAATATCAGACAGGGTTCAATGCAGTGTAGCTGATTTTTTATAGCATCAGGTTAATTTTGATAACCTCAAGTTAAAGTTACTGCCTTTTTAGACAAATTCAGAGTGCACTCAGACATTACAGAGAACACAGTCATACAAATATATAACACAGGGTGGTTATTGTAATCTAATTTATAAATTATGTAAATATATAACACAGGGTGGTTATTGTAATCTAATTTATAAATTATGTCTGTTTGTGCAGATGGGAGTTCATAATGAAATCATTGGGCAATGACCCCTGCTTCTGGTCTAAGTTTCTGAGAAGGCAGTCGCATGTCTTTGTTTAAACAAACAATGAATATCTAGTCTGGCTCTTGTACAGTATCATAACTTTGACTAAAATCTGATCTAAAATGATTAGTGCTCAATTCTAAAATTATTCAACAAAAACACTAATTATGTTAGTTATTCTGGAGGGTATGCTGTGGTAAATTCAGCATTGGTACTCAGAGGTCTCGGAAACACTTAATTACGTGAATGTGGATGTAATGTTTTATTTGCGATGCAGAAAATCACCCATGCAGTTGTCCTCTGTACGCGTGCAAATAACTGGGTGGCAAATTCAGAGACTTGCCAGTCCAACTTGAACAATCTACTAAGTAGGAGAATGTGTTTATTATTGATCATTTTTAGCTGTGCTGATATTTACTAAATTCAGAGGAAGAAAGACCCTGAGAAGTACATGTGGTTATTATAAGAGTACATCAGAACTTTAGCTTCCATTCATGTGTTCATTAATGATTGTACCCAAAGAAATAGTGCAAGTGACCTCTAAATCAAGACACATCAAGACTTGGACGAATCATTGTGTGCAAATTTGGATAAGTATTTTGGAGTTAAATGTCAAACTGATAAAGATTTTAATGAGATTCAGAAGAGTGTTAAAGTTGCTAGAACTGATAGTTTGGATGGGATAGTAGCCATGTGTAAGAAAGTGTGTGATACTTGGCTTAGTGTTTGGAATAAGACCATTCCTTGGATTGACAAAATTTAGTCTCACCCTGAATGACTAACAAGAGTTACACCACTGTCTTGGCTATTCTGCACATCTAAGATCACCAATATTGGCACAAAACCCATACCAAATTTAATTGACGAAAACAGAATTCTACAGTGCTTACCGTTTGAAAAGCGGCAATTGTCACCTTAATAGTCTGTTTAAAAAATGCGTATTTTGGACAAGCGAGATACCACCCCTATGTTTTCATGTCTTTGAGATATGGTGGCTTATTCAGCGCATGGTTTTGTAAAGATGTAATGTTTATGCATCAGGCTATGGAAATGAAATACATTACTTTGGACTCTTTCTGTTGGCATTTCAGCCAAAAATTGAATTTTCAACCAAAACAACACGTGATATAATGTTTACAGAAATAACATATCACTGTGCAGAATTACCAGTCACGCAGAATATACTGACACTGTTGTCAGTGTTGTAAAGAATGTAGAAATTAAACTTAGTGGCAACCAAACACTTGTTCTAATCAGGAAAGTTCAACATTTTCTGGGTGGGGGACTGCAAACTTTGCTGGTGGGAGTCTTGGACTCTTAGTTTTATAATCCTAGCAAGACCTTTGGTACAGTAGGATTTAACAGTTCTTCAAAAATTGATTTGCTGGGTGTCTCTTTCTTAATTCACATATCTTGTTTATTAAGAAATACTGTAGGGCATAATGAAATCATTGTGTAGTACTAAAGGATACGGTGTGTTCTTTGTGTCATTATTTATCATAATATCATTCCTCAATAATTATATCGCGAAATCCATTTAAAACTTCTTTCCTAATTCTTTTCATGTTGCATTTTCCGTGACTTATTAATTTATTGTTTACATTTTCAGTTTCCTTTTTTAACTATTTGGCACAAATCTTGTCAAATGCATGCAATTCATTTAAATAATCAATACTTCAATGTGAATTGAATTCATCCAGAGATATTATTGGTGCATCATTACATTTTCACTTTTAGTACAAACATCGATACTAAAGGTTAAACATATGAACTCAGAATTACATACAGCTTATAAAAATTATTTCTATTCTTTTGTTGCCATGAAATTTGACTCTTTATTCTTGATATATGGTTGGTTGCATTGCACTTTGTCAGTTTGCAATATGTTTGTAGCATGGGGATAATGTTTCATCTGTTTTTAAATTTGAGATCAAACTGTTTGATTTCATTTTCAAAATTTTCTGTACTCTTGTCAACCTGACCTCAATAACATTTTCTATCAGTAGCTGTTGGGTTAAGGTTATTGTGTTTGGTTTTTCTGTTACAGTTCTTAATATAATGAATTCTAGCTCATTGGGATATTGTGGCATGCCTTGTCAATATGTAACCTGTCACTTAGGATATCATGGCATGCCTTGTCAATATGTAACCTGTAACTTGGGATATCATGGCATGCCTTATCAATATTTAACTTGTAAGGATATCATGGCATGGCTTGTCAATATGTAACATGTAAGGATATCATGGCATGCCTTGTCATTATGTAACTTGTAAGGATATCATGGCATGTCTTGTCATTATGTAACTTGTAAGGATATCATGGCATGGCTTGTCAATATTTAACTTGTAAGGATATCATGGCATGCCTTGTCAATATTTAACTTGTAAGGATATCATGGCATGGCTTGTCAATATGTAACATGTAAGGATATCTTGACATGGTTTGTCAATATGTAACATGTAAGGATATCATGGCATGCCTTGTCAATATGTAACTTGTAAGGATATCATGGCATGCCTTGTCAATATTTAACTTGTAAGGATATCATTGCATGTCTTGTCATTATGTAACTTGTAAGGATATCATGGCATGGCTTGTCAATATGTAACATGTAAGGATATCATGACATGGCTTGTCAATATGTAACTTGTAAGGATATCATGGCATGCCTTGTCAATATGTAGCTTGTAAGGATATCGTGGCATACCTTGTCGATATATTACTTGTAAAGATATCTTGGCATGTCTTGCCAATATGTAATCTGAAAAGATGTCTTTGCATGCATTGTTCATTTACAGCTTTTGATATTGTGAATTCTAGTTTGTGAGGATATCTAGGCATAACTTGTCCATATGTAACTTGTATGGATGTCTTGTGACGTCCATTATCCATTTGTATGTATCAAGATGTGAGCATTGTTTTGACATGACTGTTTTTAAAAGTAAGATGCTGGTATATTTTTATGTCACCTATTTACGATAGCAAATTTTTGTTTTATTTACTTTGTAAATGCCAGTTAGATGAACTATGTGTACTGGGTACAGAGGATTCAGTGACTGAGGAATTAGGATCTTTTTCTATATAAATTATATAACTCTAAATTGCTAATGGTTGTGTGTGTGTGATTTTTTATATTTAATGTAACTTTAACAATTTTTCAGTCATATTGCTACAATGTCTGCAGTATGACAGTTTATAGTAATGTCTAGCTCAGGGGCAGACATATAGCATAATGTCCCACTAAGTCACATTATCTTGACACCAGGCTGACAAATCCTAACACTAATTTCTGAATGCTGAGTGCCTGGCAAGGTTGCTGTTAGTACCATTTTTATAAATCTTTGATATGACTCGGCCAGGGTTTGAACTTGTGACCTCGTGCATTAAAGGCAGATGCTTTAACCACTAAGTGACCCGAGTGGTCACTAAATGTTTTGTAGCTGTATTATAGGATTATGCATGATGTGTGTAATTAGTTTAAATTAGAAAACAAATTTTAAAAGCTGATGAGAATCTGATATTGTTGACTTTGCACAGATAAATTGGAGAAAAAGTGAAAAATGAATTGATGAGACAATATTTGAAATAATTTAAAAAAAATATACTTAACTTTTGTGCTAAAACATTTTTTATGCCAAATTTGAGTACAGTAAATTGTGTGGTCATAAAAAATGCTCCCCATTGGACATTAAATATGGGCACAATGATGAATCCCCATTGGACATTAAGTATGGGCACATTGATATGATGAATCCCCATTGGATATTAAGTATGGGCACATTGATATGATGAATCCCCATTGGACATTAAGTATGGGCACATTGATATGATGAATCCGTATTGGATATTAAGTATGGGCACATTGATATGATGAATCCGCATTGGACATTAAGTATGGGCACATTGATATGATGAATCTGTATTGGATATTAAGTATGGGCACATTGATATGATGAATCCGCATTGGACATTAAGTATGGGCACATTGATGTGATGAATCCCCATTGGACATTAAGTGTGGGCACAATGATGTGATGAATCCCCATTGGACATTAAGTATAGGCACAATGATGACTCACTATTGGACATTAAGTATGGGCACATTGATATGATGAATCCCCATTGGATATTAAGTATGGGCACATTGATATGATGAATCCCCATTGGACATCAAGTATGGGCACATTGATATGATGAATCCCCATTGGATATTAAGTATGGGCACATTGATATGATGAATCCCCATCGGACATTAAGTATGGGCACATTGATATGATGAATCCGTATTGGATATTAAGTATGGGCACATTGATATGATGAATCCGCATTGGACATTAGGTATGGGCACATTGAAATGATGAATCCCCATTGGACATTAAGTATGGGCACATTGATGTGATGAATCCCCATTGGACATTAAGTGTGGGCACAATGATGTGATGAATCCCCATTGGACATTAAGTATAGGCACAATGATGACTCACTATTGGACATTAAGTATGGGCACATTGATATGATGAATCCCCATTGGATATTAAGTATGGGCACATTGATATGATGAATCCCCATTGGACATTAAGTATGGGCACATTGATATGATGAATCCCCATTGGACATTAAGTATGGGCACATTGATATGATGAATCCGTATTGGATATTAAGTATGGGCACATTGATATGATGAATCCGCATTGGACATTAGGTATGGGCACATTGAAATGATGAATCCCCATTGGACATTAAGTATGGGCACATTGATATGATGAATCCCCATTGGACATTAAGTGTGGGCACATTGATGTGATGAATCCCCATTGGACATTAAGTATAGGCACAATGATGACTCACTATTGGACATTAAGTATGGGCGCATTGATATGATGAATCCCCATTGGACATTAAGTATGGGCACATTGATATGAGGAATCCGCATTGGTCATTAAGTATGGGCACATTGATATGATGAATCCGCATTGGACATTAAGTATAGGCACATTGATGAATCCCCATCGGACATTAAGTATGGGCACATTGATATGATGAATCCGCATTGGTCATTAAGTATGGGCACATTGATATGATGAATCCCCATTGGACATTAAGTGATGACTCACTATTGGACATTAAGTGTGGGCACTGTGATTACCACCATGAAAGTCTTGTTAATAATGCCTGCTATTCATGAATGCCTTGCCTTTTTGACAGTTTTTTTTTCACCAAGAGACTTCATATGAAGTCTTGTTGATTCTCAGTAAAAATAGCCCCTCTCAGATGGCCATATATATCCACCATGCTAGCAACATCTATGCTTTTTAAATCAATATACCATCAAATTTATAGTGAATGATTTAGCAAGAATTTCTGCTTTGATATGATCAACTCTTTGATCCACGCAAAGCTTGGCAGTAACAAGTGAAGATTTTAAATAGGCAAATAAAATGAAAATAGTCCTGCTAGTCTCATATAGCCAATATAAGCACCATGCTGGCAACATCTTTGCTGTTTAAATAAATATACCATCAAATTTATAGTGAATTATTTAGCAGAGCAACATTGATACTGTTAGGTTTTGGGGATAATCCTATGTAACAAGACAATATAAAACCAAATAGCATTCAAGTTTCTAAAACATAAATGTATTTCCCTAAAATATAAAATCAAAGTGAAAGAACATATAAATTCCTAGAATATTATCCTAAATTGTTGCATAAATTTCAATTTCACATCAATCCAGAAACTATCTCAAGAAAGAAAGGTTATAATGTGTTCATGTGCTGACATACTATAGCACCAGTGAAGAATCACTGTTCCAAATCCAAATGTTGTTACTTCAATCTAATCCATGGAAGTTGACTATCAGTAAAATCTTTGAAAGCTTCACATAATCCAACCGAACTGTTTACATGTTCAAGTCCTTGAATAATTCCACATAATCCTCAATGTACGGTCTGTTTTAGAATAAATATTTTCCACTCAGCATGCCCAATGAACATGTTATATATAAATCACAATTTCCTCTCATGACTCGTGGAAAATCTGCATATAACTGAAGATTTCCAATATGGGCTTTAATTCTCTTATATAGTTATATGTGTGCACCAAATCAACAATATCTGAATCACTAATCAGATTCTCAAACATTTAAGTTATAAGATTGTGAAGTCAAGTTCTGACCTTCTCAAATTATTAAGCTAATCAGCAACTAAGGCATGCCTGATATTTCTATAGCACAAATAGCGTACTCCTAGTTTCTCATGATGTTTATGTGACCTCCATTCAATTTTATGTATGGTGTGCTTACCAAACTAGTTATTGGCCTTGCTAATCTGCCTTGATCCATGAATGAAATTCTACATGTCTTGTACATGTACATTTACCAAGACATGAACCAGCCACTGAATTTAAACAGTTAAAATATAAATGACATAAACTCCAATGACTTAAATATAACTAAAATTATATTATAAATTAATACATATATCGATAAAACCTTCCCTCCTTAAACAGAAGAAAACTATGCAATAAAACTTTCTTCTATCATATAACCAACATGCAATTAAGAGTGTATAATAATAAAGTACCTTTATTCTCAGTATGATAGGCAGAAGATCTAAACGTTTGGATACCAAATTCATGCAAGGTTTGCTGGAAAATACCAGACATGAAATCAGATTCTTGATCAGATGGAAGAGACATGGGGAGGCATAATAGTGTAAAAGAATTTACCAAAGCTTTTACTGAGGTCTTAGATTTTTATATTTAATAAAGGAATAGCTTAAGGAAAATTGTCAATAACTATTGGTTTCCTAACTTGATCTTCCATTATTCTACAATGATTCATCAAACAGGATATGTGACAGAAGAGCCTTATGTGTTTAGGAGTTTAAAAACAAAATTCACATTTTGTTTGCAAGGGGGAAAAAAGTGCTATGGTCAGCCAACCAGAAATGTTGTTTCTCGGTTTTACTCATCACCAATGAGTGGCACCCACTAAGCTGGCATCCATTTCCTCATAAGGACCACTTTCTTTAAAGTTCCTTCATGTGCAGCATCAGTTTCACAAATAGCCATTGAATAAGGAGATCTCAGGGTCTTCATTCTGTTATTATTATTGTCTTTTAACTAGTAACAAATGAGCATCCTAAATAGGCAAAGAAGCGACTGTTCTTATAGTCACTGGTCTCAAAACTTAGTCTGATAAAAAGTTAATACATTGGAGAGGAACATTAACAGGTTCACACTCTACTCCAAGTACTAGAATACCTTTACATAAAAAAGACTTCTCCGAAAAGAGTAAAGTACTTAATAACAACAAATAATTCTCTCAGTATGTTCATAGGAATCACATTATATAAATCACCAACAAGTGATACTTAACCCTTCAAAATGAATGGTTCATAATTCTCTATAACAAAAGTAAACATAATATAACCTAAGCAAAATCGACAGGTGTATGCAACAACTTTATCGCTTTCAGTACATGATTATGATGATAACGTCTTAAAAACGAGATTTGGAATCGCTCTATTAGAATTCTGTTGTTATATTTCACTCTATAGCAATACTAATGTGCTTTTTCCTCTTACAATAAAGGAACATGGGCAGAGATAAGGATTTCTGATCTGTCTTATCAGAAATTTTATTTTTCAATTACTCTATAAGGCTTACCTGTCTTATGTTTGGTAATATCAAAATATGAACCTGCTTTTGCATGAGAAGGCTCTTGACTGGTCTGTTCCAAGTTCCTTATTCTAAAATCGAATTGATTTTTTGCATTTTGATATTGCTATATTCCTTCTCATTCTCTTTCTTTCTTGTTTTTTTAATCTCATTTTCTCTCTTGCCTTTCTCCTTTTTCTCATGCCTGTCTGTCTCATTTACATGTATTTCTTGCCTTTCTCTTTCTCTGTTGTATTTTCCTATTATTCTCTTACATTCTGTCTTGCATTAACATTTATTCCTTCTGTATTTGCATTCAGTAACACTCTTTTCAACCAAATAAAGTATCAAAATAGTCCTGATCTCTTGTTTCACCAGAGAAGCTTTTGCTTCAGCACTAACACAATTCTTAACATGCATAAAGTAACTCTTTCTTTTTTAAGAACTCTAGTTTCTCATGGGTCGGATCAGCAGTAAAATTATCTACCTTGGATATCATGGTGACAACTTGTTGGTTTCACTATTTCCCATCGATGAAATCAAAATACCAGAGTCTACTAAAATTTCAGACTGTGAAATTCAAATTTCAAAATCCCAGATGCACCCCCAATCATCCTGTTACATCCTAGGTGCTTAAACTACGGTATGTAACATGGTAAGGTAAATCCATAAAGCATTGAATTTTTAAAAATATAAATTTATTTCTTTAAGATTCATTAATCAAGCAAGATGAAAAAATTAAGTGTCTTACAGTAGTATAAATTCCACATTTCATAAATGTACTATCAATTTCACATTAATCCAGAAATGATCCAAAGATGTGCCAAATAAAAGTTCTAATGTGCTTATGTTCTAGCACCACTAAAGAAAAACTGTTCTGTCATCCGAAAGTTTTACTTCAGTGACAATGAAAGTGAATGCCACAAATATAAATTAAATAAATATCCATGTCCTTGAATAATTCACAATAATGCAGCAAGGTTATGTCTGTTTAGAATAAATGTTTGTTTCAATTTACAAATTGTAAATTTCCTCGCTGACTCATACATTGCAGAAATATAACTTAGGAATTAAACACTGTGTATTCAGTTCCTTGATATATATAGCCACTTCGTTTGCATCAAACCAACAATGCTGAATCACTAGAAAAGATTCCAGGTGTTAAAATTATTACAAAATATTCTTAACGGTCATTATCGGTATGTTACCCTTTATTGCATTCATAGTTGAACATTCATACAGGAGGCGATTGAAGATGCACGCGACTTCTTATTCATGCAGTCATCTGCTCATTTGTTGATGATATCGGTCAGTATACCTGATGAAAGGCAGAACCTAAAGACGAAACTCTTTATGCACAAGTTGGGTCATCCACTGGTATTTCTCTCTCTGCTACTTGAATCCAAAGAACAGTTTGTGCATTTAAAGACCCTCCTAGAATTGCTTAACTCTATAGAGCAGTGTAAAAGTTTTTTTTGACAGTGAACCAGGTTAAAACTCATTTTAAAGTACACTCACTTAAACAAATCCAATCAGTCATATGAGGATTGATGCCAATGGACCATGTGTAATTGGACTTTGCACCATTAGAAAATGTAATGTGTAGGTTAAACAAAAGCACTGGATCAAGACATCTCACACAAAAGCCTAACACTCAGCCTGAACCACAGCATTGTACAAGCCAGTCTCAGCCTGACCCAGTTAATGTAAATATTGTATTGGATGTGTTTGGTAAATTTGTGGACAGTCAGGCCAAACCCTGTTAATGTAAATATTGTATTGGATGTGTTTGATAAATTTGGGGACAGTCAGGCCAAACCCTGTTAATGTAAATATTGTATTGGATGTGTTTGATAAATTTGGGACAGTTAGGCCAGACCCTGTTAATTAATGTAAATAATGTATTGGATGTGTTTCGTAAATTTGGGGACAGTCAGGCCAAACCCTGTTAATGTAAATATTGTATTGGATGTGTTTGATAAATTTGGGACAGTTAGGCCAGACCCTGTTAATGTAAATAATGTATTGGATGTGTTTGATAAATTTGGGACATTTAGGCCAGACCCTGTTAATGTAAATAATGTATTGGATGTGTTTCGTAAATTTGGGGACAGTCAGGCCAAACCCTGTTAATGTAAATATTGTATTGGATGTGTTTGATAAATTTGGGACAGTTAGGCCAGACCCTGTTAATGTAAATAATGTATTGGATGTGTTTGATAAATTTGGGACAGTTAGGCCAGACTCTGTTAATGTAAATAATGTATTGGATGTGTTTCATAAATTTGGGATAGTTATGCCAGACCCTGTTAATTAATGTAAATATTATATTGGATGTGTTTGGTAAATTTGGGACAGTTAGGTCAAACCCTGTTAATGTAAATATTGTATTGGATGTGTTTGATAAATTTGGGACAGTTAGGCCAGACCCTGTTAATTAATGTAAATATTGTATTGGATGTGTTTGGTAAATTTGGGGACAGTCAGGACAGTCCAACCAGAGCAAAAATTAAAGCATGCCATAGCTTCTGTTCAGTGTTATCTTCAATAAACAATGTGGTCTGAACTCATATGTTTTTGTTTTTGTTTTTTTTATGGTTTAACGCCATTTTTCAGCACAATATATAGGCTATACATGGCGGCCAGTATTAGTGGTGGAGGAAGAAACCGGAAAAACCCCGGAAAGAACCACCGACCCACGAGAAGCTACTAGCAAGCTTTCTCACTTAACTACATTAGCCGAATCTTAGACTCGAACCCACGCAGACAGAGGTGAGATGGCAGTGGTCCGTAACGGACAGCGCTTTAGACCACTCGGCCAGAACTCATATGTAAATGATTTTGGGACTGTTAACCTATTATTATGGTTAATTTTGTTTGTTTTCATTGCCAACACAATGACTCAACCAAGTAAAACAGCAAATTACTTAAAGGTTTGTTTTCATTGCCATCACACTGACTCGACACAGAAAACAACGAATTACTTAAAGGTTTGTTTGTTTTCATTGCCATCACACTGACTCGACACAGAAAACAACAAATTACTTAAAGGTTTGTTTTCATTGCCATCACACTGACTCGACACAGAAAACAACAAATTACTTAAAGGTTTGTTTGTTTTCATTGCCATCACACTGACTCGACACAGAAAACAACAAATTACTTAAAGGTTTGTTTTCATTGCCGTCACACTGACTCAACACAGAAAACAACAAATTACTTAAAGGCTTGTTTTCATTGCCATCACACCGACTTGACACAGTAAAACAACAAATTACTTGAAGGTTTGTTTGTTTTGATTGTCAACACACTGACTTGACACAGAAAACTACAAATTACTTAAAGGTTTGTTTGTTCTTATGGCTAACACACTGACTCAACACAGAAAACAACAAAATTACTTATAGGTTTGAGTGCACTTTATTTGTTCTCACTTCTGTTGTCTAAATATACCATTTGCAGCCGAAGAAGAACAAGTTGTAACGTCCAGTATATCTGACATAAATAAATACTGCATGCATTATAAACTCATTACAAAATGCTGCCACTGTCATCCATATTTTACACATACCACACCTTTGCAACAAGCTGATTGTGACCAGCATTTCACATTTTACTTAGATTCTTTCCTTCTGAAAAACTGGGACAAAAATAATTAACATTCTACTGGAATTGGTTAAAATTGTTTTTTTTTTACAGGTTATGAACAAGTTTGTTGCACCCAGTATGCACATATTTATACCTAGAGCTATGAAAATTGGCCGAGTGGTCTAAAGCGCTGTCCGTTACGGACCACTGCCATCTCACCTGTCTGCATGTGTTCGAGTCTAAGATTTGGCAAATGTAGTTATGTGAGAAAGCTTGCCAGTAGCTTCTCGTGAGTCGGTGGTTCTTTCCGGGGTTTGTCCGGTTTCTTCCTCCACCATTAATACTGGCCGCCATGTATAGCCTATATTGTGCTGAAAAATGGCGTTAAACCATTAAAAAAAAAAAAAAATGAAAATTCACTGTAATCTTGCTTTCATGCTTCATTAACTTGAATTTAGTCTCATGACAAAAATCATAAAAATAGATGAGTGGATGCATCTCCGTTAGTACCACAACGTTACAATTAAAGAAGTTCAGTGTCCTGCTTGTCACGATTTATTCAGTTTCAAACGTTTTTGCACTTATCATGCCTCCATATTTTTCAAAAATCTGTTTACTTCTGATAGGTGATAAGATGCTTTTTGATGGTCACTACACATCATCTTTTAAAAAGGTTACTGTGACAGATCTTTCAGGCTTTACTTATTCTGACTAAAGTTTTTTGTGTGTGCATGACACACACTTACACACACACACAGTAGCACTGGTCTTGAAAGACCACCCCTTCTGCCAAAAAGTTTTGGTCTCTCAAGGCAGGTGGTCTCTAATAACAGGTCATAACCCGATATAATCAATAAATCTGAATTGAAACTGGTCTCAGAAACAGGTGGTCTCATAGTGGTCTGGCATAACAGGTTTTACTATATATATATATATATATATATATATATATATATATATATATATATATATATATATATATATATATATATATTTGTATAACACGTGATATAGTTTTATTTATAATGAATTTCAGGAACTCTTGGCAAGGAGTCGGGCATTATATTGGTAAGATCATCCGTTCAGTGCCGTTAGCCTAAAGTGCAAATGGAGTTATCTCCCTTGAATATTCTTTTTTTTTCTTTTTTTTTTTTTTTTCTTTCTACGCTGCTCATAAATAGCACTGACACGTGAATTCCACTGATAAGCCACAAGTTGATATACATAGGGTCACTGTTTCCTTTTGATCCCAAACGGGAAGATGTCCTTATTGACAGCATCTTCAAATACGTGTACATAGCCGCCAGATGTGTTATATATATAATTATGGAGAGTTAGATAGTAGTGTTTATTGATGGCTTATTTCAAGTGAAACTACAGTTGGGAAGGTACTCGAGATTTCCGTCTTATCGAGAAAGGCCACGTATTATTGTAAATTAACCTCAACAGTCAGTGCTGGAAGTGATATATGTGCAGATATTGTACCATGGGACTTTACGTTTACGAAGAACATGGATTATGTATTTCTTAGATTAATGTTATAATTGAAACATTTTTACATTATATCATGTCAATTTACTACGTACATTCGTAATATGTTTTGGGCTGAATTGGAAAATTTACAGGTGCACGGCATGAGACATGTCAGCATCCGATTCCGATACGATACGAATAGTCAAGCGTCAAGATTCCAAGGTTGATTCTTCCTACAAGAGTATTGGAATAAACCTTGATGTGTCTACCTATGTGTCCCCATATGGTAACAGATTTGAAAAGGACCCAGAATTTGCAAGGGCTGTGTATGAAGCAGAGCTGGCTATTGGTCTGGGGCAAGAGCCCAAGCTAAGTTACAAGGGCACTAGTGGATGTTATTTTGTCAAAGATAGACACCTTGTAAGTACACAGCATTCACTTTTAAAGTGATTCAAATTTACACAAAACTGTCCAAAGATTTTTCTCTGGTTTTGCAGGCAGATAACGAGATTTAGGTGTCACTTTGTGGGGACACATACAGATTAGCAAGATTTAGGTGTCATTTTGTTGGGACACATAAAAATTAACTTTGTTTTGTATTTTGTAAAATACTGTATAAAGATTATCTGCACTTTAAAGTATCATAGCATAATGGTGTGAAAGATTACGAGAATTGGCTGAGGCACATAAAATATTTTGAAATGAAGGCTTTTAACATATTCTGCGGCAACTACTTGCATGCTTACAGATTATCTCAGATGACGTCTTCTATAGACGTGTTGTATCACTGGTCTTAAAGGATGTAATACAAAAGAATGAGAATTTAAAATACAAAGTAAAAATAGAAAATTAAAACAGTGTTGCAAATGAAATCCCAAATAATAATCGAATATCTAACATAAGTCCAGAAGATTACAGTTCAGAATAAAATTTGATGGTATTCCAAAATAAATACAATGCGGGGAGTGTTTGTGTCTGTGATGGCCTGTGTTGTGGCGAGGTACCAGAAGTATTTTGTTGAATCACAATAATAAAATCCAAGAATAAATCCTTCTTTGAATTTCACAAAAATCCAAATCTCCATGCCTAAGATTATTGTTTGTAAGCACATTGTATTTCTAGAGAAAAATAATTTGAATTTAAAAAATTCAGCAAAGTCAAAATACTGCACAACAATAATACAGTTCTTCTCAGATATTAATTCATGAATGATTAATTAATGTTATTTGCACTATGATTTTTGTTACCACAGTGAGAAGACCTATACATTACTTCCTAACAAAATATGTCTTATTTTATTAGGTTGGATAATTGGCTTTTAGCAATAATTTAAACAATTATTTATTAAGAGATTTTTTAGTTATCACGACTGTTTCATTGATATATCTTGCACAGATAAAGTAATGGATTGCAACGTTGCCAGTTGTACTTGATGTAGATCTGTTAAAATGGATAAATTCCAAATTTTTGCAAGCACATGCACAAAACTCGCTCGTACTAGAGAGATTCACTATATCACATGTAATGTACTTAGGCACATGGAAAACAAAAAAGGATTTAGAAGTGAGAATGAAAGAATATTGTATCTAAATAATCCAACTTACCAAAGCAATTATTTTGTCTGACCCAGATTTTTCTTGTAGCGTCATTAAATATAAAGATTCTGAACTTTTTGGATACACCAAATACACACTCCAACCAGTATGGATCAGCATTCATACTTGATCAGTAGTGTCCAGGCATTTTATTTTACTTCGATTGAGTGTTAACATGATGGTAATGTCGCCTCCAAAATGGCTGCCTTAACTACCATCTTGAAAATCTTGAAATTACCTCTACTACTTAGTTGATGGTTAGATCCACGTTTTTTTTATTTATTATTACTATAGTTCATTCCTGGACTCATTAACCCCTGGAGAATTTTTTCATTTTCATCTGAAATGGGGGACATGGGGGTACTAAATGCATTTTGGGGGTACTAAATGCAATTTGGCGGTTACTTTTGAATAGATCCAAATATATCTGCTTTCATGTGATTTTCTTTAGCTGGATTTCTTGTTGTGTTAAAGATGTTGTTTTGAATTGGCTGTTTTGCTCACGTGTGTAGAATGGTAAAAATTGGACAGTAGACTAGACTTTAAATTAGGGCTTTACTGGAAATTGCCTTGCTTCGACCGAATATCCTGTGTTTTTGTACTATTCGGAAGTATTCGCCTCGGCAAATAATGCGCACATGAATGGTTACAAGTAAAACAATTCAATAAATATCAAACTTTTAAAAAAAAAGTTTTTTAATACATAATAATTTTAGTTTATAAAAATATTCATCTTATAGGTGATATATACATTATACGGTACACAAAAAGTTTAAGCTTCGCATACATTAATGAAACAAACAGTACTCTCTGGAGTCACACTTGCTACCGGTACTCAGTTTGTGCCCGGATCCATCAAAATACTCAGATTCGGTACTCTGCAAAATTTATCTACTCGGTTAGGCCCTAGTTTAAATTTTTTAAAATGGTTTTCTACCCATCATTGTTGTGTACTTTTGACTGTTTACCCCTAATCTTAAACGGTGGCTGTTTACTCCAAATCTCAAACTTGTCCTACTTTTTGTGAAGGATCACATGTACGTGTGCAGCTCAAACCGGTCTGCTGAAGATCTTGGAACAAAAAGTTAAGTCCAGATACAAACTCCAGTTCTGACAACCAGTAGTTGATGGCCTTTAAACTGGAGTAAACATTTTGTTTTTTCTCTGCTGTATTTTGTAATTTGAGTAAAATGTCTACAGTATTTTTTTTATCATTGTATTTTGTAATGTGAGTAAAATGTCTACAGTATTTTTTATCATTATAGAGCTATGTTTGTCTACTTTTATGTAATACCTTCCACTTTGGTATATCTTAATACATTAACCCTTGGTGTCGTGTGTATGATGCAGTAGGTAGTAGCCTACTTCGAAGCTCTATAGCATGTATGATACACTAAAGTGGGTGGTATTATAGAGAGGTAGACAGATCTAGCTCTACAATGATACCAAATAATCTGGACATTTTAGTTGCACTACAAAATACAGAGTAAAAACCTAATTTTTGGACCATTTTATTTTGCACCCAAAATTGCATATGGTTGGAATCCGATTTTGTGTCTAGGTTTTAGATGTTTTCTCCGCAGATCTAAGGCAGACCTGTCTGAACTGCATACAGACTGGTGAACCTGTGTTAAAAGTAGGATAAGGTGGGCATTTGGAATAAAGAGTGATTTTGATATGAAAATGGTGTATCCGTTAAGCAATAAAAAACCCTCCAAAGAAAAGACTCCAACTTTTCTCCTTCTGCTCATGTGCGAGCGAAATAACCAATGTAAAACAAATTACAATGTTTCTCACACAAGTAGGCATTAAGCTAATACAAAAGTGTTTGGAAGTAGATGTATTAGGATGTAATCAGAAATAGCCCTCAAAATGTGTTTCCTACTAATATTTCACGCAAAAACAACGAAAACCTCCATGGGTTAATATGTTAAATGATGATAACAGTGCCAAGCATGGAAATAGTGTAAAACCTTGTGATGTGTTAATGTGGCATGTGGGGTTAATTAATTAAATAGTGCTCTTGTAAAAAGATGCATGGTCAGTGTTTCCCTTTACCCTCATTTGCGCTTCAGAGACCCCCACATTTTTATTTTGACCCCCAGTTTTGATACCAACATTTGTTTTTTACTCAGTCTGACCCCCAGTTTTGACACCAAGGAGACTTTTGACTCTCAGTCTTGGACCCCTAGGGGATACACTGATGGTTCAGAATACCATTTGAGTATTCTGTAGTAACATAAGTATTTTGTACTTCATCATAGGTCAGTATTCTGTATGGTTAGCATACAAACTTTATAATGAGCAAGTACTGTATATGGTTAGCATACAAATTTTATAGTGAGTACTGAATATGGGTAGCATACAAATTTTATAGTGAGTACTGGATATGGGTAGCCTACAAATTTTATAGTGAGTAATGTATATGGGTAGCATACAAATTTTATAGTGAGTACTGTATATGGGTAGCATACAAATTTTATAGTGAGTACTGGATATGGGTAGCATACAAATTTTATAGTGAGTAGTGTATATGGGTAGCATACAAAATTTATAGTGAGTACTGTATATGGGTAGCATACAAATTTTATTATGAGTGTGCTGTATGGTAAGCATGCAATTTTGTTAGTATGTTACTGTATGGCTAGAATACAGATTTTCATAGCATGTGAGTACCGTATGGTTAACATGCAAATTTTATTGTGTGTATACTGTATGATTATAATACAAATGTTATAGTGAGTACTGTATAGTTAGCATACAAAATTTAAAGTGAGTATGCTGTATGGTTAGCATGCAAATGTTATAGTGAGTACTGTATGGTTATCATACAACTTTTATAATATGAATACTGTATGGTTAGCATACAACTTTTATAATATGAATACTGTATGGTTAGCATACAACTTTTATAATATGAATACTGTATGGTTAGCATACAAATTTTATAATATGAATACTGTATGGTTAGCATACAAATTTTATAGTGAGTGCTGTGTAGTTAGCATATAGATGTTATAGTGAGTGTACTGTGTAGTTAGCATAAAGATGTTATAATGAGTTAGCATATAGATGTTATAGTGGGTGTACTGTGTAGTTAGCTTAAATATATTGTAGTGAGTGTAGTGTGTAGTTAGCATAAAGATGTTATATTGAGTGTAGTGTGTATTTAGCATACAGTTTTATAGTGAGTGTACTGTGTAGTTAGCATAAAGATGTTATAGTGAGTGTACTGTGTAGTAAGCATAAAGATGTTATAGTGAGTGTAGTGTGTATTTAGCATAAAGATGTTATAGTGGGTGTACTGTGTAGTTAGCTTAAAGATATTATAGTGAGTGTAGTGTGTATTTAGCATAAAGATGTTATAGTGAGTGTACTGTGTAGTTAGCATAAAGATGTTATAGTGAGTGTACTGTGTAGTTAGCATATAGATGTTATAGTGGGTGTACTGTGTAGTTAGCTTAAAGATATTGTAGTGAGTGTAGTGTGTAGTTAGCATAAAGATGTTATATTGAGTGTAGTGTGTATTTAGCATAGTTTTATAGTGAGTGTACTGTGTAGTTAGCATAAAGATGTTATAGTGAGTGTACTGTGTAGTTAGCATAAAGATGTTATAGTGAGTGTAGTGTGTATTTAGCATAAAGATGTTATAGTGGGTGTACTGTGTAGTTAGCTTAAAGATATTATAGTGAGTGTAGTGTGTATTTAGCATAAAGATGTTATAGTGAGTGTACTGTGTAGTTAGCATAAAGATGTTATAGTGAGTGTACTGTGTAGTTAGCATATAGATGTTATAGTGGGTGTACTGTGTAGTTAGCTTAAAGATATTGTAGTGAGTGTAGTGTGTAGTTAGCATAAAGATGTTATATTGAGTGTAGTGTGTATTTAGCATACAGTTTTATAGTGAGTGTACTGTGTAGTTAGCATAAAGATGTTATAGTGAGTGTACTGTGTAGTTAGCATAAAGATGTTATAGTGAGTGTAGTGTGTATTTAGCATAAAGATGTTATAGTGGGTGTACTGTGTAGTTAGCTTAAAGATATTATAGTGAGTGTAGTGTGTATTTAGCATAAAGATGTTATAGTGAGTGTACTGTGTAGTTAGCATAAAGATGTTATAGTGAGTGTACTGTGTAGTTAGCATATAGATGTTATAGTGGGTGTACTGTGTAGTTAGCTTAAAGATATTGTAGTGAGTGTAGTGTGTAGTTAGCATAAAGATGTTATATTGAGTGTAGTGTGTATTTAGCATACAGTTTTATAGTGAGTGTACTGTGTAGTTAGCATAAAGATGTTATAGTGAGTGTACTGTGTAGTTAGCATAAAGATGTTATAGTGAGTGTAGTGTGTATTTAGCATAAAGATGTTATAGTGGGTGTATTGTGTAGTTAGCTTAAAGATATTATAGTGAGTGTAGTGTGTATTTAGCATAAAGATGTTATAGTGAGTGTACTGTGTAGTTAGCATAAAGATGTTATAGTGAGTGTACTGTGTAGTTAGCATACAGTTTTATAATGAGTGTACTGTGTAGTTAGCATACAGTTTTATAATGAGTGTACTGTGTAGTTGGCATAGTTTTATAATGAGTGTACTGTGTAGTTAGCATACAGTTTTATAATGAGTGTACTGTGTAGTTAGCATACAGTTTTATAATGAGTGTACTGTGTAGTTAGCATACAGTTTTATAATGAGTGTACTGTGTAGTTGGCATAGTTTTATAATGAGTGTACTGTGTAGTTAGCATACAGTTTTATAATGAGTGTACTGTGTACTTAGCATACAGTTTTATAATGAGTACTGTAACAGTTTCTGAATGGCAATGCAATTCATCTGATTTCCGAAATAGTTTTCTAGTGACTGTTAAAAACAATAATGTTATCACACTTCCCATTGTATCAGCATTGGTATCTACACAAGATTTTCACAGAAAATCTTACTACAATATTTAATTAAGACAAGTGAAAATAATGCAGATCTGACCACCAACACATTTACACTGATGATTTTGAAGACCAAATCTAATTGACCTTTTGAGTCAAATCAGAGGTCATTTCTTGGATCTAGTGTGCAATTTTTGGTTATTCAATCACTTTAGAGCTCCCACATCTTTTATTGGTTTCTGTGCAACATTGTAACGAGTTCATTGACCTTTAATCTGTACATGTACATAGGTATATACATCTGTATATATACATATGTATATACATCTGTACATGTACATAGGTATATACATCTGTACATGTACATATGTATATACATCTGTACATGTACATAGGTATATACATCTGTACATGTACATAGGTATATACATCTGTACATGTACATAGGTATATACATCTGTACATGTACATAGGTATATACATCTGTACAGCCTTGCTGCATCTCAGTAATATCTCCCTGCTGATTGGATTTCATATTGCCTTCACCTTGGGAGGGAGTTAAGAGGGTTATCTGTGTACATGTGTTTTCATTATTGCTCAAGTATTGCATATAGCTGTGTCATTTTGTACACTGTCTGCATATTGCTGGAGTCATTTTGTACACTGCATATTGTACACTGCATTTTGTACACTGTCTGCATATTGCTGGAGTCATTTTGTACACTGTCTGCATATTGTACACTGTCTGCATTTTGTACACTGTCTGCATATTGCTGGAGTCATTTTGTACACTGTCTGCATATTGCTGGAGTCATGAAACTTTACACCTTGTTTCACGAGGCGAGATACTTTGCATCCTGTCTGCATATTGCTATTCCTGGAGTTGTGAAACTTGACACATTGTCTTTATACTGCTGTTGCACGAGTCATGAAACTTTGCACTTACTGCTATTCCTGAATTCATGAAACTTTTAACCCTGTCTTCATACTGCTATTCCTGAAGTCATGAAACTTTTATCACTGTCTTCATACTGCTATTCCTGAAGTCATGGAACTTTTAACCCTGTCTTCATACTGCTATTCCTGAAGTCATGGAACTTTTAACCCTGTCTTCATACTTCTATTCCTGAAGTCATGAAACTTTTAACCCTGTCTTCATACTTCATGAACAAGGTTTAATTATATCGTTTTGAAAAATTAAATCTGACACAAGTGCATAAATTCTTACAAAATGATACACTTATAGTTCCTAGCTGGAATAATCAAAACCATGAAACTTAAACAAGTAATTATGGATGCTCAGTGTTTAAAAATGAACAGTATTGCATTTATCTTAACACAGAAGCCCCTAGAGTTTACGGGGCATGAGGTAGTAGCCTACTTCCATGGTCTGTAACATCGAGGTCATGCATGATACACTAAAGTGGGTGGTATTATTGAAAGGTAGACAGATTTAGCTCTACAAAGATACCAAATAATCTGGACACTACAAAAATACAGAGAGAGAAACCTAATTTTTGGACCCGTTTTTTCCCAACTAAAATTTGCCCATGGTCGGAATCTGATTTTGTGTCCAGATTTTAGACTTTATGGCCTCAGTTCTAAGGCAGACTGGTCTGAAGTGCACACAGACAGGTGAACCTGTGCAAAAGGAGGATAAGGTTGACATTTTTAAGAAAGAGTCTCCATACGAAAATTATGGGTCTGTTCAGTGTTAAGCAACAAAATCAATTGAATTTAAGAACTCGAATTTTTCACATACTGTTTATGTGCAAGCAAACTAACTAATGGAGAATGTTTTTAATAGCACAACTAGGCATTGGGCTAATGGAAAATTGCTTGGAAGTCAATGTATTAGGATGTATTCAGAAATAGTCCCCAAAATGTTTTTCCTATTTGCATTTCATGTGAAAACAGCAAAAACCTTCAGGGGTAATGTGTTAAATGGTATTGAAAGTAAGAATTTACAAAACTGTGAATACGTAATTATACACCAAGGGTGAAATAAATATTAAATTTGTACAAATAGAAATAATATTTATTCTATAGTACTGTAGGACATGTACAAATATATGAATTTTTCTCAATAATGATACTTTGTACAATTTGGTTTTCACTCAAATCGTGATTCTGAATATTATTACGAAAAGTAACATATAAATTGAGGCATCCAGGTGACGACCACAACGGTTCTTCTGTCCCACTGCTATGTCAGATGATCAGGGAGCCACCACACATGGCCTGTCCCTCCTATTCTGTCTATATTTTGTGTTAGAATCGGGTATTTCCATTGTGTGAGCAATGATAGTTTAAAACATACATGTACATTGTTTACATATGAATTAATATACCATAATATAAATATAAAACCTCCTTATGGTTGAAGATCATAACTTGGCGTTTTTAACTGTGTAAGCATAATAACATAAACAAGTTTGAATTTATTGTTTTCATCAAGTCCAATTTGAAATGCATTTGAAGAAAACACTTACAAATTGATTCATGCCACTTCATTAGCTTCATTTTCTGCAACAACAACCCCCCCATCATTTGTTTTTAAATTATAGACATAATCAGATTTTAGCTCATGTTAAAACCTAACAGGCCCTGAGTGGCCGCATGGTCTAAAGCACTCTCCTTTATGGATCACTGCCATATCACCCTAGTCTGCGTGGGTTCGAGTCTAAGATTCGTCTAATGTAGTTATGTTTTAATGCTTGCCAGTAGCTTCTAGTGGGTTGTGGTTCTTTCTGGGGGTTTTCCTGGGTTCTTCCTCCACCATTAATACTGGCCACCATGTATAGCCTATCGTGTACTGAAAAATGGCGTTAAACCCCACAACAACAACAACAATCCCTAACACTGGGACAGTGTTCTTTCCAGATCATGATTATGGTTAAAGGTCATAAGTTATAATTTTTATTTACTGCACTCGGTTAAATAGAACATTAAAAATATGATGGCTACTAAAAAAATTGAGCTTTCAAAGAGTAACAGAAATTATGTAATTTTAATTAGGATTAATTAATGGTGGTGTGGTAATTAAACTTAAGTCCCACATGGTGGCATAATAAATAACTTCATTCATACTGTTTTAAGCTGGTGTCCCACATGGTGGCAGAGTAGTTAGCAGATGTCAAAGGGTGTATAACTCTTAGCAGAGGGGAGTAATTTTCACTGTGGTAATGGGCATGTTTTAGTACTCAACAGTGAAAAAGAATAACGTCCAATGACGGGCGAAATGGATTTGAATTTCAGGAAATTCTGTTTTGTTCATGATAGTCTCAGTCCCATTTAGGGACTCTTGTTTTTGATAATCATATTTGGAGTTTGCATCAGTTATCATAATCTTGTTTTTGATAATCATATTTGGAGTTTGTATCAGTTATCATTATCTTGTTTTTGATAATTATATTTGGAGTTTGTATCAGTTATCATTATCTTGTTTTTGATAATCTTATTTGGAGTTTGTATCAGTTATCATTATCTTGTTTTTGATAATCATATTTGGAGTTTGTATAAGTTATCATTATCTTGTTTTTGATAATTATATTTGGAGTTTGTATAAGTTATCATTATCTTGTTTTTGATAATCATATTTGGAGTTTGTATAAGTTATCATTATCTTGTTTTTGATAATTATGTTTGGAGTTTGTATCAGTTATCATTATCTTGTTTTTGATAATTATATTTGGAGTTTGTATCAGTTATCATTATCTTGTTTTTGATAATCATATTTGGAGTTTGTATCAGTTATCATAATCTTGTTTTTGATAATCATATTTGGAGTTTGTATAAGTTATCATTATCTTGTTTTTGATAATCATATTTGGAGTTTGTATAAGTTATCATTATCTTGTTTGCTAGCAAGTTTTTCTTTATTTTCTGTTACATAATATGTTCTATTAGAATTTTTAAAAATATTTGGGGCAAGGGAGAGGGGGGGGGTATGTCTCATTAGATGAAGGATGCATTCTTGTATTGCATATCCTACATGAAAACATTAAAATGTGTGAACTTATTGTCATATGTAACATGTCATCGTGAACTTATTGTCATATGTAACATGTCATCATGAACTTATTGTCATATGTAACATGTCATCATGAACTTATTGTCATATGTAATATGTCATCATTAACTTATTGTCATATGTAATATGTCGTCATATGTAACATGTCATCATTAGCTTATTGTCATATGTAACATGTCATCATGAACTTATTGTCATATGTAATATGTCATCATTAACTTATTGTCATATGTAATATGTCGTCATATGTAACATGTCATCATTAGCTTATTGTCATATGTAACATGTCATCATGAACTTATTGTCATATGTAATATGTCATCATGAACTTATTGTCATATGTAACATATCATGAACTTGTTGTCATATGTAACATGTCATCATGAACTTATTGTCATATGCAATATGTCATCATGAACTTATTGTCATATGTAACATGTCATCATGAACTTATTGTCATATGTAATATGTCATCAATAACTTATTGTCATCATTAACATGTCATCAGTGGGTTCGAGTCTAAGATTTGGCTAATGTAGTTAAGTGAGAAAGCTTGCCAGTAGCTTCTCGTGGGTCGGTGGTTCTTTCCGGGGTTTTTCCGGTTTCTTCCTCCACCACTAATACTGGCCACCATGTATAGCCTATATATTGTGCTGAAAAATGGCGTTAAACCATAAAAAAAACAAAAAAAAACAAAACATGTCATCATTATTGTTGTGTTCTGCCATAAGTTTGAAAGGGATGCTACCTTTCTTTATACATCCATCTGTATTTCATTTTGATGTATGAATGTATTTGTGTGGCAGTATAATGGAAATAAATATAAAGGTTAAAAAAAGGCGTTACATGGCTGCCATTGAAATGTTCATTTTGTTCTATAACATCAAGTTCTAGATGTGCATTGTGGGTAGTTTTTGTTCATGTATTGTCTTAAGTGCAGGATTAAAATCAGCACTGTGTGTGATGTATTTGTTTAAAAGTCTATTGCAGTTAACATAGACTCTGGACTGCCATTGCATAATGTACCATCAGATCAGGGTGTATGTTGTTTGTTCTGCTGGATACTTCTTACAGACATGTGTTCTGCTGGATACTCCTTACAAACATGTGTTCTGCTGGATACTCCTTACAAACATGAAGATCTGCTGGATACTCCTTACAGACATGAAGATCTGCTGGATACTCCTTACAAACATGAAGATCTTCTGGATACTCCTTACAGACATGTGTTCTGCTGGATACTCCTTACAGACATGTGTTCTGCTGGATACTCCTTACAGACATGTGTTCTGCTCGATACTCCTTACAGACATGAAGATCTTCATGTGGAATATGCAACAGCAGATATGGGCCTGATCAGTTTGTGGTCACGCTACATATAAGTGAGTGAATGTGGTATTCACAGGAACAGGATACACTGTGATATGGGCATTTACGGTCACTACATGTAAGTGAGTGTATATGGTATTCACAGGAACAGGACACTGATACTGGCCTTTTTCTATATAAAATGATAACTGTGAACTAGATATGGTTTGACTGAGTGATGAAGTGTCATCATTGCCATGTCAGATTTGCAGACACCTGTTTAAAATCTGGTTTGTTGTTATTATACCGGTACTGTATGCCCTTATTTGTTGGAAATTAAGTAAAGTCACTGTAAAACAACTTGAAGCTGTTTTACCAAACCAAACCATAAATGTTGTTATGCATATGAGATGCACTCAAGCTACAATGCTCAAAGATTGTGTTATTATTTACATTAAAAATTACAATGTGATATTATTTTGCACTAAATATCATAAATGTGTCATTATTTACACTAAATGTCATAGATATTATATAATTTACATTAAATATTATGTGTGTGATTTTGATTTTTTACGTAGCTTTAAAAACATTTCAGTCATATCACTACGATGTCTGCAGTGAGACAGTTTGTACTGATATCTAGCACTGGGGCATCATGCCACAGACATGTTGCATGATGTCCCACCCAGTCACATTATCCTGACACCATGCCAGCCAGTCCTAAAACTAACCTCTTTATGCTGAGCACCAAGCAAGGCAGCTGTTAGTACCATTTTTGTAAGTCTTTGGTATGACTCTGCTGGGGATCAAACCCATGACCTCCATCTTCTGCGAAGGATGCTATTACCACTAGGCCACCGGAGTGGTCACTAAATATTGTAATTGTGATATTATCTACATTAAATATGATATGATATTTACATTAATTAAAATATTTGTGATATTTACATGAATATATTTTCAAAATAGCAGGCTGTTGTGTTTCTTAGGTAATTCCAATAACTTACATTTCCATGATGCAGTATACTTGTAGATGTGCAAGTTTTATAATTATCTGGTACCATATTGCCTAAAGTGCTGGAGCAGATTCTTTATTAAGATTTGTGAAACCTTTGTTCTATCTTTCATTATCAGCATCATTGCTAAATTTCATTGCAGATGATCTGAAGATTTGGAACCTCATGCTAAATGCATTTCAAGAAAATGGGACATGGTTCTTTCATTTGGCTAGATTTTTATTTTTTATTTTTTAGGGTTTAACCCCAGAAAGAACCACCGACCCACAAGAAGCTACTGGCAAGCTTTCTCACATACATGTAACTACATTAGATGAATCTCTGAGTCGAACCCTTGCAGACAGAGGTGAGACGGCAGTGATCAGTAATGGAGAGCGCTCTAGACCACTCGGCCAATCGGGGCTACCATTTGGCTAGTGTTTCATGCTCAGAATACTTGGATAATAAGTGTGTCTCTCTGGCGTAGCCATAGTAGCTTTGGTGCTTAGCATCTTGGACTTACAACCAAAACAGTTGGTCTGGAATTCTACCATTGGATCACCAAATAATCTTCTTTTGTTGCTGTGCCAAACTCTTCTCTGTTCTCGCAAACATTTGAATAAATAGGCTTAGTTATGAGACTGATTTTGAAGCATTTTTCTGAATTTAGAATTCCTATTCTGCTGTACCAATGGGATTTGTTAATTCTTCTTTTTTTTTTTCAGAACATCATAGGAGTGTACAAGCCAAAGGATGAGGAGCCTTATGGTCAGCTTAATCCTAAGTGGACCAAATGGTTACACAAACTGTGTTGTCCATGCTGTTTTGGACGTAGCTGTCTTGTACCCAACCAGGGTTATCTTTCAGAAGCTGGTGCTAGTCTTGTAGACCAAAAACTGCAGTTAAACATAGTCCCAAAGACAAAGGTTAGCACTTTGTTTAAACATAGTCTGAAAGACAAAGGTTAGCACTTAGTTTAAACATTGTCCCAAAGACAAAGGTTAGCACTTAGTTTAAACATTGTCTGAAAGACAAAGGTTAGCACTTAGTTTAAACATTGTCCCAAAGACAAAGATTAGCACTTAGTTTAAACATTGTCCCAAAGACAAAGGTTAGCACTTAGTTTAAACATTGTCCCAAAGACAAAGGTTAGCACTTAGTTTAAACATTGTTCCAAAGACAAAGGTTAGCACTTAGTTTAAACATTGTCCCAATGACAAAGGTTAGCTCTTGGATAAACATTGTCCCAAAGACATAGTTTAACACTGACCTAATTATTTGAATTGATTATCAGTACTTAAGAATAACATGAAATTAGATGAAAATGGCATTTGTGACTATGTGCAGTTTACTGAAGAATTTAACTAACTCCCACTGTAATTAAAGAACACTGCCTTCTCCACCCCCATGTCTTTTGCGACAAATTTGGTGGCTACCTGCCTGTCCAAAGTACATGGTCAACAACTGGCAACACAACAACATAACTGGTTAAAGAAACGACAAATACATTTGAAAACCAAGTAAAGCACTTCGTAGTATTTCATCACTGAGTGTCCGCAGTCCCTTGACACCTCATTTTTAATATTTGGACATTTATGTTGGGGTGTAGAGTTCAACTCCATTGACTTGCGAAAAGTAGGAATTTGCCGTTTGTTGTCAGCATAGGGGAGCTGTGGCAAATGTAAACGACATTTGCATTTCTAGTCACATGACTGCACAAATCTTGAAACCTACATGTTTGGAGAAAACGCTCATACCAAGATATACCATTAGACTTTAAAGATTTCTGTTAAAAATGGAAAAAACACCAGAATTTTTCAGCTGCCACTTGATCACTAGAATCTTCCAAAGAAAAACTCGTAATTGGGCAGATCAGGAGTTCAATTTATTGTTACCGTAATATTTTGAAGTTCAGTCAGTCGATACGCATTTGCTGTATTGATCATTTGGGTGCTAAATGTCTTTGTGTAGTCAGTCCAAGTGTTCAGATTGGTTTGGTCATGTAAACTTACTACCTCCTTGTTGACACAATTTTTTTTTTTTACTTTTTTTTTTTTTTATATACAAATTATGAAGACCAGCTGTGTATCACAATATGCCAGTACGGTTGCAGTGTCTGACCATGATGAGTATAAGAGAAAAGTAACCAAGCATATCTTCCCCATTTCCTCCTTTGATATGTAATGTTAACGAAATATAATTTATTTACAGTATTTGTTGAAACATCATAAAGTAATTTTTAAAGTAATTTTTTGTGCACTTTATGTTCTGGGACAAATCGCTTGTTTTTTTTAGATGTAAGTTGTGGGACAACTTTTAAATCATTCAAAAATTACATGTCATAAAATGCACTCCAATTGAATTTTTATATATATATATATATTTGACTCCAGATATGTGCATATCGTATAACTCTATATTTTGTCTTATTGCATAACTTTGTGCCGGTCCCGATTTGTTCATTGTTTTCAATGAATATCATGTTGGACAATTGCATATCGTCTAGATAACCATAATAATTAACACAAAATTGCATCGCCCTCGTTAAGAACCAGATCCAGTCTGGTCATTAAATTCGATAGATTAAGACTGGCGGCAGGGTGGATTTGTTAGAAGAAGAAATTGGCAGCAAAGGCAAGGTGAATGTTTTAGACTGGAGAATTTTTGGAAGGAATATGTTAGATGTGGAAATTTGCAGGAAGGGCAGGATGGAAGTGTTAAGCTGGGAAATTAGTGGGAAGTACACAGTGGAAGTGTTAGACTGGGAAATTAGTGGGAAGTACACTGTGGAAGTGTTATACTGGGAGATTGGCAGCAAAGGCAAGGTGAATGTGTTAGACTGGGAAATTTGTGGAAAGGATAGGGTGTGTGTGTGTGTTAGACTTGGTAAATCACAGACGGGCATGGTGAAAGTGATAGACTGGGAAATTGGCATAAAGGGCTTTTATGTGTTAGTTTAGGAACTTTGCATAAAGGGCAAGGTGAAAATGTCAGACTGCAGAATTGGAAGGATAGGCAAGGTGAAAGTGTTAGACACAGATAGTGGCCGGAAGGGCAAATTGAATGTGTTAGACACAGATAGTGGCCGGAAGGGCAAGGTGAAAGTGTTAGCCTCAAAGATTAGTCTTAATCAAAGAGCAATAGTGTTAATCAGGGACATTGGTGGGAATGGCAGGGTACAAATGTTACTCACAGAAATTGGTAGGAAATTCTGAGTTGATGTATTAGACTTGGAGATGGGCAAGGTGAATGTGTTACACTGGTATGATTGGTGGGAAGGGCAGGGTGAAAGGGCTACATTGGGATAATGGCAGGAAGGCTAATGTGGAAGTGTTTGACTGGAAAATTGGCAGGAAGGGCAGGGTGAATATGTTAGACTATGCTATTGGTTAGAATTTTAGGACAGATGTGTTTGACTGGGAGATTGGCAGCAAAGGCAGGGTGAATGTGTTAGACTGGCAGATTGGTAGGAAGAGCATAGTGGAAGTGTTAGACTGGGAAATTGGTGGGAATGGCAGGGTGACAGTATTAGAATGGGAAAGTGGTGGAAAGGAGAGGGTGAATATGTTAGACTGGGAAATTGGTGCTAAGGGCAAGGTGAAAGTGTTAGACTGGGAAATTGGTCGTTATAGCAGGGTGAAAGGATTATACTGGGAAAAAGGCAAGGTGAAATTGTCAGATTGCAAAATTGGAAGGATGGGCAAAGTGAATGTGTTACACTGGGAAAGTAAAAGGAAGGGATTGGTGAAAGTGTTAGTCTGGGAGATTAACTGCAATCACAAGGTGAAAGTATTAATCTAGGAGATTGGTGGGAGGGCAGGGTGAAAGTGTTAAAGTCACAGAAATTGGTAGGAAATTAGGGGTTGATGTATTGGTCTGGGAGAGTGCGTTAGACTATTAGGATTCATGGGAAGGGCAGAGTGAAAGGGTTAGACTGGAAAGTTTGGTGGGAAGGGTTGGGTGAAATTGTTAAACTGGGAAGATTGATGGGAAGGGTATGGTGAATATGTTAGGCATGAAAATTGGAAGGAAGGGCAGGGTGAATGTATTGGAATGATAAATTGGAAGGAAGGACAGGGTGAAAATCTGGGAGACTGGGAAATTGTGGAAAGGAGAGAATGAATGAGAAGACTGGGAAGTTTGCAAAAAGGGCAAGGGGAAAGTATTATACTTAAATTGTCAGAAAGGACAGTGTTAATGTGTTAGATAAGGACAGTGTTAATGTGTTAGATAAGGACAGTGTTAATGTGTTAGATAAGGACAGTGTTAATGTGTTAGATAAGGACAGTGTTAATGTGTTAGATAAGGACAGTGTTAATGTGTTAGATAAGGACAGTGTTAATGTGGTAGATAAGGACAGTGTTAATGTGTTAGATAAGGACAGTGTTAATATGGTAGATAAGGACAGTGTTAATGTGTTAGTTAAGGAACTTGGCATGTTAACCTTGAAAATTGATGGGAAGGGCAGTGGGAATTTGTAGAGTGGCAAATTGGTAGGTTGAATGACTGGGACATTTGGTAAGTTAAATATATTAGACGGGGAAATTTGGCAGGTTGAATGTATTAGATGGGGAAATTCAATAGTTTGAGTGTATTAAACTGGGAAATTTGGTAGTTTGCATGTATTAGAGTGGGAAATTTGGTAGTTTGAGTGTCTTAGACTGGGAAATTTGTTAGTTTGAGTATTAGACGGGGAAATTTGGTACTTTGAATGTATTAGATGGCGAAATTTGGTAGTTTGAGTGTCTTAGACTGGGAAATTTGGTAGTTTGAGTGTATTAGACTGGGAAAATTGGTAGTTTGAGTGTATTAGACTGGGAAATTTGGTAGTTTGAGTGTCTTAGACTGGGAAATTTGGTAGTTTGAGTGTCTTAGACGGGGAAATTTGGTAGTTTGAGTGTCTTAGACGGGGAAAATGGCTAGATAGGTAAAAACATACAGGGCAAGGTCAGAAATGCAAATGGTGTCCCATGGAATGCAAGGTCATGTGACATGAATATTCTTTGCATTACTGGTATTAGAACAGAAGTGCTTATGAGATGGTATGTTGTCCATTGTTCATCTGTTGTCCATCCATCCATTAGCACAAGTTTGTTATTACATGTACATGTACTACTCATCCTAAACTATTTGTTATTACATGTGCTACTCATCCTAAACTATTTGTTATTACATGTACTACTCATCCTAAACTATTTGTTATTACATGTACTACGCATCCTAAACTATTTGTTATTACATGTACTACTCATCCTAAACTATTTGTTATTACATGTACTACACATCCTAAACTATTTGTTATTACATGTACTACTCATCCTAAACTATTTGTTATTACATGTACTACTCATCCTAAACTATTTGTTATTACATGTACTACTCATCCTAAACTATTTGTTATTACATGTACTACTCATCCTAAACTATTTGTTATTACATGTACTACTCATCCTAAACTATTTATTACATGTACTACTCATCCTAAACTATTTGTTATTACATGTACTACTCATCCTAAACTATTTGTTATTACATTGACTACTCATCCTAAACTATTTGTTATTACATGTACTACTCATCCTAAACTATTTGTTATAGCTACTCCTACACAGATGGTCTTATCAACATGGGATTTTCACTAAAATACTTCTTATGAAGTGTAGTTGATTCTAAACAGGGTTCCCACAGGCTATGAAGTTCGGAAAAAGTTTTGGAATTTAAACAAAGTCAGGGTCTTTGAATACCGGTAGTCATGAATTTTCTCAAAATCTTGCATTGCATTGGAAAAGGCATGTAATTACTGACAATGGAGTTAAACAAATTGATACCTGCTGATTTCATACAGCACCAAAACCAATTCAAAAACTTATTTCAAATATGATGATTAATTTACTTGACAATAAAATATATTGTGGTCCTTGAGTTTTAGGAATAGGCATTGGAAAAGCTTTAGAAAAGTCATGGAATTAGTTTTTGTTTTTGCAGGAACACAGTCTAAATGAAAATGCTGCTGTTCTGACATCAGTTAAGGCTGACATCAGCAACCATCTTGATAACCTTCTTACTTGCAACTCCTCCTGAAAAAAAGTTATATTGATGTGGAGTTTTCACCACAATTATGATGATGTCCAGTTGGTCATGTATGAACATGGTGTGAATCTCGTGTCCAATATGACCAATGCCACATTGGCTATCTTGAAAATCTTGTTATCATGAATCCTCCTTCAGAATGGATGGTCTTAAATGAAAATGTTGCTGATTTGATGTTTGTTATGGCCGACACAATGGTTAGCTTAAAAATCTAGTTATCTCCACTTTTCCTGAATGACTGGCTATGTCATGAAGTTTTTACTAAAGGACTTCTTATACTGTGTTGTTGATCTTAAATTAATCTGTTGTCTAATGTGTGGCCATTTTGCTTTAGCTATTCCTCTTAAGAGAAAGTCATTTTGACTTTTAGGGTTTTCATGAGAAGAGTTCTTACATTGTTTATTTAATCCTAAATGCAAATGATTGACCCTCAATATGGCCACCATGGTGCATACATGCCAACCATTACGTTTTTGGCGTAATCATTATGCTTTTTGTCACTAAATTATGCGTTATGCTTAAACGTATATGGATTACGCTTTTTCAGTATATCCACCTCCCAAACAAATCAATTATTTGTTTTCTCTGCTTTTACGAAACTACAATATAAGAGTACGCTTGACCATGGACTTTCGTAACAGCATCATGTACTATTTATAGCTGACCTGGTTCTACTGTTGACCTCGAATTATATATAGAATCTGCATGCTTAGTAAGGAGAGAGCAGACTGGTTTTCCAAATTTAATCTTTACTCACAGATTCCCATGTTCTAATTCTTATTTCTTGTAGAACCAGTCTAAAGATATTTTAGCGCTTAAAAAGTATATTTTATTTTACTCAATGCATTTATGTGAGCAAAAATATCCCCTTTCAAAAATATCCCAAATAAATTAGAAAAAGGCAACCGAAAACCCCCAAAACAAAATATAACAGAATCCTCTAAATATTAAGAAAAGAGTACAGCATCACATGACATCTATTTCCGGCCGTGTCGAAAGAATTTTAAAATTTAGCGCTAAACGTCTTAAGTTGATTTCTAGTCGATGTGTGTAAAGCTAAAAGTGCTACATATGAAAACTTGAAACAGTAAGGGATGTTAAAAGACTAGAAGGGCAAATAATCGTTGTTTATTGAAATTTTAGCATGTTATATGTGGATTACGCTTTTTCTGCCTAGATTCCGCTTTTTGACCACTTGGATTACGCCATTTCCTCGTCAGGGGTTGGCATGTATGATTGTGTCTGTCATGAAAATAATTTTACCTCTACTCCCAAATGGATGGCTATATCAAGATGGTTGTCCTAAATTAAAATCTTGCCATCCAATATGGCTGTAATGACGACTGTCATGAAAATCTTGTTGCCACTGAATGAATGATGATTTTAATGGTCAACTTTATCTTAAATGAAAGTTATGCCAATATGACGGCAGCAAATTTGACAATTTTGTTAGTGCTAAAGAATATTAGGGAAGGTGTCAACATTCAGCATTTAAAAGTGAAGAAATGGTTTTTTTTTTTTACAATGGAAGTATTGCTGCTGATTATTTATATTAGAACAGTCCAAACTTAAACACTTTTTACCACTTGTAAATAACTTTAAATGTGTAAAAATTAAAGAAATGCTTTATTTTTGCAGGTTGTAAAATTGACCAGTAAAACGTTTAATTACACTGCAATAGATAGAGCCAAATCTACAACTAAGAAAAATATATCTGAAAGATTTCCAACAGTGGGCAAAAGATTCCACAGGATAGGTTTACCACCAAAAGTAAGTATTTACAATTATTGATTCATATGCTTATTTTAATGATGATATTTTTTAGATTAATTAATTAGAACTGTTTCCCATGGGCCTGCTCAAATAGAATAAAGTTTTTCTGTTTGGAAAGTCAGTTTTCCCTGTGGTTTGTTTGCCATGAAAACATTTGTACAGATTTGATATTCACTTGATTGCAGTAAATTTGTTGCAGTAGTGTACTTCACTTTTCCATGCCCATAAAAAGGTCTGTGAACATTCCCTAGTTTTTCCTAATAGTCAACATGGAGTACATGGAAATGTCAAGGGAACTACATGAACCAAAAGTTAATTTGTGCTCTCATTTACTTTTTACATGGAAAGTAGCAATGAAATTACATGGTCATCATGTACATCACATGGAAATGGCAAGGACAAATTGGACTTTGAAAGAAACAGCCTGTCACTCTTAACATGAAAATAGCAAGGACAAATTGGACTTTGAAAGAAACAACCAGTCACTCTTAACATGAAAATAGCAAGGACAAATTGGACTTTAAAAGAAACAGCCTGTCACTCTTAACATGGACACTGTATACTTAAACAAGTTGCAAAATTTAAAAAAATATGTTTATTTACCTTTAACCCTCCTATCACTAAGTAACTTTGCAGGCATAGAGCCCTAAACACTAAGTAACTTTGGACTTGTAAAGCAGAATGACCTGTGGACTTTAAAAGAACATAACTTTGCCCACTTTAATGTCATTTCTCTGGATTTGGTATCAAAATAAAGATTATAAGTCAGCTTGTATGACTAATTTATAAAATGTGCATATCTATAATAACTTTTCAAATGCAGGTGCTAACAGGTAACACAACACGTAAAATGCACAAGAAATTATTTATTTACCACTTGAATAATATTTTCAAACACTACGAAATAAAAGATTTCAAAGTATTCCAAAGCTTTTTTGGAGCCATCTAACACTTTGGTGGGTCCAAGTCTCTCAGAAAACTGAGGAAAAAAAATCCCTTTGGTTCGTCAAGAATAAAAGCACGTGAATTTCACACTTCCCCTGTTTCAAAACTTTCAAAGTCATCATCACTGTCACTCACAAGCGCATTCAAATGCATCGCCAAATGTATTTTCTCATTTTCAATCAACTGTGTTAGGTCACAACAGCTAAATATTTTGATAATTCATAATCTGACACTTCATGCTCATCTTGCTTTGAACTCCTCCACTTTGAATATAAAATTCACCATTCGGAAAACACGCTCAAAATGTGCCTGCTTGCCTCGAAATTTCTAGTTTAATTCAAGCTTAACTACATTCCAAATTCTTAGAGGTATCCCAAAATTTATATAGTCTGGTATTTTGACTTTAAATAAGCACACTGCCCCAGACTGGTAAAGCGGTCCATAGGGTTTACAGACTTACTTCCCCTAGACCAGAAAACCGGTCTATGGTGATGAAAGGGTTAAAGTTGGTCCAACAGTTTCTGCAAGGCTTCAGTGACTTTAGTTAAACACCTTGGGCCTGGCCATTTCCTATCATCTGTATGCTACAACAAGTCATGAGGAATGGTTGGAATTGACACCAATCTAGTTAGTTCGTGAACTGAAGGAATTTAAATATGTTAACTGTGAATCAGTCACTTAGAAAGGTGTGTCAATATAGTCATCATCGCAATCCAAAATTTTGATATTTTAACCTTTCTACACCTTAACAGATTGAGAAGATATTTTAATGTTCTGTCTAGCGACATCTATTGGATTTCATGAGTTGTCTACCTTAGTATGTAATGCCAACTAACAGTATTAGTATGTAACAGTGGTGCATTGTACATCAGTGAAAAATGGTGCAGGCAATTTACTTCAAAAGGATACTTTGCAGTTTAACATAAAAAAAATGACCAAGTACCAGAAAGAAGTTATTATAGGTGAATTTGAGTGAAAGGTATTTGTGCAAACATGGACTGGCAGAGGAAAATTTTATTTATCAGTCCATTTAAGTTGTGTGCTTATTTATCAGTCCATTTAAGTTGTGTGCTTATTTAGCAGTCCATTTATACTAAGGTAGACAACTCATGAAATCCATTGAAGTTGTGTGCTCCCATTATCTTGATTATGTAGGGTCACTGTTCAAATTTGAATGACCTAACTTTGATTTCATCCTTTGGCTTGCCCACTGTATCTAATGAAAATCACAGACCAGAAGCCCAAATATTAGCTCAATCTGCCAACCTGTAGGTAGGGTTAACATATTGGAACCTTGGCTAGTGAATATAAAATATAGCCTGCTTAGGATTCTTTTAAAATTTCTTTAACTCCGTAGTTTTGTTAAAGACTTTTTAATTTCTTGACAATTGAAATGATCATCAACATGTATCATTGTAGTTTCTCCACATGGGAAACTTCTAGATAAACACAAGTATAAACAGTTCTCTAGCAAGGACAGGTGCCTGATATTAGACCTCACAGATCGACAAAAGGACAGATACTTGTTATCAGACCTTATATATAGACACAATACTTGCTATTGGATATAAGTTAGACACAGGGACAGATATTTGCTTAGTATTGGATATAACAGTTAGACACAGGGACAGATATTTACTTAGTATTGGACATTACAGTTGGACACAGGGACAGATATTTACTTAGTATTGGACATTGCAGTTAGACACGGGGACAGATATTTACTTAGTATTGGACATTACAGTTAGACACGGGGACAGATATTTACTTAGTATTGGACCTTCAAGATGGCCATACCTGATCTCAGTATATGGTATCACGGTACCAATTGTTTTTCCATAGACCTCAATGCTAATATTTGGAGAGATAACTATATTTTCTATCCTAATTTAGCATGCATCTCACACACTGTTATAGAGAACAATGTTAGATTGTCAATTTGACAATGAAAAAACCAGGTACTCCATTGCATTTAAGAGAGATAACTCTGCTGCAACTAGACAGGGGTATGAGTTATCTAGTCACAACATACCTATTTTCAGTCATGTGTATTACATTTTCAAAAAATCATAAAAAATACAAAATTTGATCTATTTAGGAATTAGCATAAATTCACATGTTGCCAAGAGGCTAACCTTTTTTTTAAGCCTAACAGAAAGTACAACTCTTACATAATCCACCAATCAAAGCTTGTCTTGTTCTTAAGGTCTGAATGGTATGGACCCTACACCTTAAGCCACACCCACATGGACTTGCGCAATTGGTACCGTTATACCTATAGCAAACCTTGATTTTTCCAATAATCTGTGAAAAAGCTCGGGACTATATAACTAACAAGTGTACTTAGTCTCGCTTGTCAAAAACAATTTTATGAAGTACTAAGCTATGTTCTATATGATTGTGTATAGAAATTTTTATTGAGCTGTTGGAACTCTTGTTTGCATACCATTGCTTCACTATCAAACTCATGTTTTGAAATAAAATGAATTCTTTTAACTATGAGTTGTGTTTTATTCATATTAGCACTTATCAAACTTCACTTTGGTGATATGCGATAAATCACATTATGTCATATTGTTTAATAGTAAGGTCAAAGGTCAACACACTAGTTAGCATGTACCAGTTCTACTCTCAAAGAGACATTTTGATCTAAAATAAAGGACTTATAATTGTTTCATTAACACAGAAAGTAACAACAAGGACAGGTGGACATGGCCCAATCTAATTATAAAGTATTAGCTTTGAACACTTTACACTGTCTGCATATGCAAGAGGTCACTAACCTCTAGTACTCACACAAAGGTCAAGCTACCCAGCCTCTTTGTCATACAAATAGAAAGCTTCCCTCCTTTCTGTAGTGCATACAATTGATGCGATAAGCCAATCTGACACCAAATAAAGTAGATAACAGCTTTTCTAAGTGGTTATCATGGATTTGGGTGTGCAAATGTGGACTAATATACAGAAAAATGCTAAGTTTAACAATGAGTATAGTGAGTCCAATGGATTTAAAAACAGGAGAAAAGTGTGTATCTAAATGGGAGATGTAGCTAATGATACTGGAATTAAAGGAGACACAAGCAGCAATGAGAAAAATGAGAAGCGAGAGCTTGATGATGTTACCTTGGACAATATTTGGAGGCAGTGGAAAATAGGTACAGGGACAATAAAAAAGGCACCTGTGCTATAACATCCCTTACAGGCACCAAATATCAGGCGATATGGTGTTCATTCCCAGCTAATATAAAAGGGTGAATAATGTAGATAATATAGATGCATGTAATTCATATTTCTTCTAAATAAGAAATTAATAATAATGGGCTTCAGTTAGGCAGAAAAAATATCTAAAGCAAACAAAGCATGTTGGATCAGTTTTCAAACTTGTAAACTTTACTTGGAGAAATTATTAAAGTACTTCTTGTTAAATTTGCATCAAGACCATGAGCTAATATGATACTTCACAAATTTTTTCTTATATTTATTCAACATCACTAACAATGTGGGTTTCTATTTATTGAAATTTTATGTCTGATGTAAGGGAGATAACTGAATTGTATACATAAGGTTTGTACTTTTTATTCCCTCTAATATATATTCTCCATGTTGTACAGATGAGTTCAGATGCACATGTATTAACTTCAATGCAATTAAATTATCCAAAAATGTATTACCGATAAAGCGAGAACCTAAAATCCAGGATTATATATGTAGTGGAGACCTCAAGAATGATTATGTAACTAACTAGAGAATTTTAAAGACACAAAAGTTTACAAAAAAAGACAATTAGAGCAGGACAATTAAAATCAAAATAGGAAGGAATACCATATATTTAGCAAACTACCTAAAATACTTATTCCAGAATATTCTTTATGGTACAAGTGAACTATCTACACATGGACCAGGAATGTCCTCAATCTTGGTCTATAACATGCTTTACAAGAACAAAAAAGTTGTATTTTATCCATGAGTTTTCATCTTTTGTGCATAAAATAGTCAATACTTTGGCTAAAATTAACTATATTAACTTTATATAACCTTTTTTTTGCCTGTATGCTAATATTGGAGCTAACTACACAGTCACAAAGCAATCAGTCTATATATGCTATAAATATAGTTACAAAAGCCCCATTCCAAAGCTAATATTTGTTATTTTCAACTTTTTCTATGTTAAAGTCTGTCAATATTAGACCAAAACATCTCAAATATCCATTGTTTAACCAAATGACACTATGACAGTATAGAAGTGGTGGATATGTATACTCGTTACTATGGATACACTGTGAAGCTGGTAGTATCTTTTAGGTATCACGGTACCAATTGTTTTTCCATAGACCTCAATGCTAATATTTGGAGAGATAACTATATTTTCTATCCTAATTTAGCATGCATCTCACACACTGTTATAGAGAACAATGTTAGATTGTCAATTTGACAATGAAAAAACCAGGTACTCCATTGCATTTAAGAGAGATAACTCTGCTGCAACTAGACAGGGGTATGAGTTATCTAGTCACAACATACCTATTTTCAGTCATGTGTATTACATTTTCAAAAAATCATAAAAAATACAAAATTTGATCTATTTAGGAATTAGCATAAATTCACATGTTGCCAAGAGGCTAACCTTTTTTTTAAGCCTAACAGAAAGTACAACTCTTACATAATCCACCAATCAAAGCTTGTCTTGTTCTTAAGGTCTGAATGGTATGGACCCTACACCTTAAGCCACACCCACATGGACTTGCGCAATTGGTACCGTTATACCATATGAGTAAAAGTACAGGATATACCAAAAATGTTTGATATTTGAACATAATTATTTTTTTTAAATATATGTAACATTGTTTCAAATCGAGTAGAGTTTGGAAGAAGAAGAGAAAAAAAAGCAATTTCGGTGATAAATTTCTATTATTTTTGTACATGGTTCACACAGTTACCATTGATAATGCTTAACCAATGGTTTGAAACATTGCTTAGATGTGTGAGTACTTTGTGTACCCTGTAGATTGTGTGCTTATTTTAATGTTTCAGTGTACTTTGTGTACCCTGTAGATTGTGTGCTTATCTTAATGTTTCAGTGTACTTTGTGTACCCTGTAGATTGTGTGCTTATTTTAATGTTTCAGTGTACTTTGTGTACCCTGTAGATTGTGTGCTTATCTTAATGTTTCAGTGTACTTTGTGTACCCTGTAGATTGTGTGCTTATCTTAATGTTTCAGTGTACTTTGTGTACCCTGTAGATTGTGTGCTTATCTTAATGTTTCAGTGTACTTTGTGTACCCTGTAGATTGTGTGCTTATCTTAATGTTTCAGTGTACTTTGTGTACCCTGTAGATTGTGTGCTTATCTTAATGTTTCAGTGTACTTTGTGTACCCTGTAGATTGTGTGCTTATCTTAATGTTTCAGTGTACTTTGTGTACCCTGTAGATTGTGTGCTTATCTTAATGTTTCAGTGTACTTTGTGTACCCTGTAGATTGTGTGCTTATCTTAATGTTTCAGTGTACTTTGTGTACCCTGTAGATTGTGTGCTTATCTTAATGTTTCAGTGTACTTTGTGTACCCTGTAGATTGTGTGCTTATCTTAATGTTTCAGTGTACTTTGTGTACCCTGTAGATTGTGTGCTTATCTTAATGTTTCAGTGTACTTTGTGTACCCTGTAGATTGTGTGCTTATCTTAATGTTTCAGTGTACTTTGTGTACCCTGTAGATTGTGTGCTTATCTTAATGTTTCAGTGTACTTTGTGTACCCTGTAGATTGTGTGCTTATCTTAATGTTTCAGTGTACTTTGTGTACCCTGTAGATTGTGTGCTTATCTTAATGTTTCAGTGTACTTTGTGTACCCTGTAGATTGTGTGCTTATCTTAATGTTTCAGTGTACTTTGTGTACCCTGTAGATTGTGTGCTTATCTTAATGTTTCAGTGTACTTTGTGTACCCTGTAGATTGTGTGCTTATCTTAATGTTTCAGTGTACTTTGTGTACCCTGTAGATTGTGTGCTTATCTTAATGTTTCAGTGTACTTTGTGTACCCTGTAGATTGTGTGCTTATCTTAATGTTTCAGTGTACTTTGTGTACCCTGTAGATTGTGTGGTTATCTTAATGTTTCAGTGTACTTTGTGTACCCTGTAGATTGTGTGCTTATCTTAATGTTTCAGTGTACTTTGTGTACCCTGTAGATTGTGTGCTTATCTTAATGTTTCAGTGTACTTTGTGTACCCTGTAGATTGTGTGCTTATCTTAATGTTTCAGTGTACTTTGTGTACCCTGTAGATTGTGTGCTTATCTTAATGTTTCAGTGTACTTTGTGTACCCTGTAGATTGTGTGCTTATCTTAATGTTTCAGTGTACTTTGTGTACCCTGTAGATTGTGTGCTTATCTTAATGTTTCAGTGTACTTTGTGTACCCTGTAGATTGTGTGCTTATCTTAATGTTTCAGTGTACTTTGTGTACCCTGTAGATTGTGTGCTTATCTTAATGTTTCAGTGTACTTTGTGTACCCTGTAGATTGTGTGCTTATCTTAATGTTTCAGTGTACTTTGTGTACCCTGTAGATTGTGTGCTTATCTTAATGTTTCAGTGTACTTTGTGTACCCAGTAGATTGTGTGATTATCTTAATGTTTCAGTGTACTTTGTGTACCCTGTAGATTGTGTGCTTATCTTAATGTTTCAGTGTACTTTGTGTACCCTGTAGATTGTGTGCTTATCTTAATGTTTCAGTGTACTTTGTGTACCCTGTAGATTGTGTGGTTATCTTAATGTTTCAGTGTACTTTGCATTGTTCATTGTGTTTATATTCCTGCTATAAGACAGAGTTTTGATTGGAGACCTGGTTATCCATACATCCATTCTGTTGTTTCCACAATATCACCATCTTACATTGCCAAAAAAAATAGCTTCCATTTGGGATATTAAAAAAAAACTACATTTCTTGGGTTAAAAGGTCCAGGGTCAGAGTCACTGTAACATAGAGAAACAATTTTGCACAAAAAACAAGTTCTGCTTTGCAGAGTTGCATTAAAAAAATGATTGTTACATAATAAGTTTTAGCTCTAGACGTTGTACCTTGATACAAGTTTGTTCTGGCCTTGTACTTAATTTGTGGAAGTGGCCAGTTTAATTTTGGAGTCAAAAGGTCAAAGGGCATTAAATAATAACTTTGTTCTTGAGTAAGTTCCTTGACCAGACCTTATCCATTATTAGTACTTTGGGTAAGAAAGGAACCCATTGGTTTTGAGGTCAGAGGGCAGGATCATGCCGTGTCTTACAAGATAATTGTTTTGCTTACAAGAAAATAATGGTTACATACAGTAAGTTTAGTTTACATTGACCAGAGATTAAGGTAACAGAGACACATTGGTACAAAATATATCTGGTCAACCATGCCCTCTAGTAACGTCTTGATAAAGTACTATAAAACATGGTGCTGGTAAATATATTCATGTTAATTCTAATTCTTTAATTTCAGTCAGGTTCATTCCAGTTATTTGTTACTGGTTATAAAGATGCTGACTACTGGTTGAGAAGGTTTGACAATGAAGCTTTGCCAGAGACAACAGCAAAGAGATTCCAGCAACTTTTTGAGCGTTTAGTTGTTTTAGATTATATAATTAGAAACACAGGTTAGTATCGACAGAATTTGACCAGATAATTTTTCTAAGTTGTTACATAAAATAATCTTTAAACGCCTTTGGAAAACAAAATTGCTACAGAATTCGACTTTATTTCACAGAAAGCATGCTGGCCTCCTGTGCTTGCCAGGAAATCAGGAAAATTTTTACATTTTTCCCAACCATGAAAAGTCTTTGAATTTTGCAAAGATTAATAAAAGTCTGAAAAAACATGGGAATTTTCCTCTACAACTTGATGCCTGAAAGAATTACATAATTGAATCATAACTGAACTGATTGTGAGTTAAATTTATCGAGTTCTAACCAGAAGTTTTTTATCAAACACTAATCAACCCTATTGTAAATGTGTTTAAATGTTGGAATATTTAACCAAATTGTCTTAAGAAGTTTAGTTTGGTTGATAAATCATTGAGATTTTATTGGCACACATAAATTCAGGGTTAAAGTTTTTTCATTAGAAGACAAGATTCTAATACTTTTCATTTATTGTTGTTTTTCGTTCTGTGAAAGAAAATGTTTATCTTGTTTAACATACACATATATTGCTCTAGAATTCTTTAGAAAAAAAATGTATGAAAGGAAACAAAATAATTTATGCTCATTGTGTTGTTTCCATGTAGCCATATAATGCAGGTCAGCAAAGTAAAGATAGAATTTGTATTCTGTAAATTGAAATGGCTTTAAAAGCCAATTTTTAGGAATATTGTCAGATTTGTTTTATGTGACTCATTTCATGATTTTGTACATGATCATCTTTTCTGACATTTTTTGATGAGTCATGAAAGAAAAACATTTTCAGATTTGGAAAATGCATGTTTTATAATTCAAAATGTTCTTTAATTCCATTCAGCAATGGTCATATATTAACCTTGAAAATATTAATTTCATCCTTAAAAAACAAGAAAAGACCTGGAAATTTATATTATGAAAAGTGTGGGAACCATGGCTGGCATGTAGGCCGATACAAATAATATAAATGATGACATTTCACATTAGATATCATAGCAGTAACTAAGAATCTGAAAACCTTAAAATAAATTCTCAAAAACCACTCAACAGAATTAGTCAAACCTCACAGAAAACATTGTCATAAAAGCTTTCAAATCTGCCAAACTGCCATATTACTGTCATTACTAAAATACAAATACCTTTATATGACAGCTTCTCAGAAACTACTTAACATAATTTGCATTCTAGCATGAAAAATTTCAGTATGAATGAGGACAGTTGAACATAAAATATGGCTGCTGTTTTTAAAATTTGAACAATTACATGACATAAAGGCCTTTTGGTATTGAGCCATCAGATTAGAAATAGATAAACCTTTCAACAACTGTAAATATTTATAATTTTAATATTGGACTTGTTCTCTTTCGAAAATAAATAGACTAGGATCTAATTGTAATTTTTATACGCTAGCCAATGTAGATGTGTGGTCATAATATTGTAACCCTTGCGTCTAGATGTCCATCCTTCTGTCCGGCACATAATCTCATTTGTACAACTAGTTTTACAGTTTTTGATGGATTGACATAAAGCTTGGTAACTACACCGCTCCCTCGATAACTTGTGCACAACGGGGTCCAAAAACATCGACCGCACTATAAGCGAGGGTGCGAGTTATGGGACATATAAAATCAATGTTCTCACGTCATGATGTTAAGAGTACAGCCCTTTTTGAATTGCAACTGGATGTATTGCATAAAAGAATTTTTTGTATACAACTGCTTTTGCAGTTTTTAAGTGGATTACAGTGAAACTTACTGGATATACTTGAATATAGGTGGAGTCCAACTGCAAAATAACATGTGCCAGCAGGTCAGGATCTTTGATGTTTGTTCAATTGATTATTCCAATAAAGTGCAAAGATCCAAATTTTCTATTGCATTATGGGTGAGATGAGGTGTAGGTGAGAGTTTATATACATGAGCAAATTGTTTACTATTATGCCCTGTTATTAATATTATTATTATTATTATTATTATTATTATTATTATTATTATTGTTATTATTATTATTATTATTATTATTATTATTATTATTGTAAGGCACTTGTACTCATGTGGCAAGTGTTAAGTGAGAAGGGCAAAAAACAGCTTTATTTCACACACAGAAATAGCAAACAATTATAATCTGTATGATTTTTGTCATTGTTGTACAAACATCAATTTAATGTTTTTAAGACTAGTATATTTATACTTGTAAATTCCTATGGCTAAAACATTGAATTCTACCTTTAAAATATATTTTTTCCTGGTATCAATGTGTTTTTCAAATCGCACATTTTTAATTCTGACAGTGTATTTTTTCAAATAACATGTTTATAATATTGACATGTGGATTTTTTCTTTCAGACAGAGGCAATGATAACTGGTTAATAAAATATGAACAGGCTTCATCCCATATGACCACAGATAAAGAGGTAAGACCCCTACTTTTAACCTCTTGTCTGGCTAAAGACCTCAAGTCTTAGCTTCAGGCTTATGATTTAGGGGCCCCGGATCACTGCCATCTCACCTCTGTCTGCGTGGATTCAAGTGTAAGATTCGGCCAATGTAGTTATGTGAGAAAGCTTGCCAGTAGCTTCTCATGGGTTGGTGGTTCTTTCCAGGAGTTTTCCGGGTTCTTCCTCCACCATTAATACTGGCGGCCATGTATAGCCTATATTGTGCTTAAAAATGGCGTTAAACCATAAAAAACAAACAAACAAAACAGGCTGTTGTATTCTTAAAAACTCTAACAGCTATTATTTTCTGTCGAATTATTGACTGGATATTTTTTTCCCCAATGACTCATTACTTTCGGATACATATTTTCAACAGCACCCAGAAAATGGACACCAGTCTAAAAAGCTTTTAAGTGAGTTTGGATTACTTGTATCCATAGTGATATGAAATATAAATTTTGGCAAAATGTTTCACAAGCAGTCAACCCTAACCTTAAGTCTGGATATTGTTCTGCCAGTGTATAATACATGACTATAACTATAAACAGTGAATAATACATAAACAGTGAATAATACATATTTAACTATAAACAGTGAATAATACATATTTAACTATAAACAGTGAATAATACATTTTTAACTACAAACAGTGTATAATACATATTTAACTATAAACAGTGTATAATACATATTTAACTATAAACAGTGTATAATACATATTTAACTATGAACAGTATAATACATATTTAACTATAAACAGTGTATAATACATATTTAACTATAAACAGTGAATAATACATATTTAACTATAAACAGTGTATAATACATATTTAACTATAAACAGTGTATAATACATATTTAACTATAAACAGTGTATAATACATATTTAACTATAAACAGTGTATAATACATATTTAACTATAAACAGTGAATAATACATATTTAACTATAAACAGTGAATAATACATATTTAACTATAAACAGTGTATAATACATATTTAACTATAAACAGTGAATAATACATATTTAACTATAAACAGTGTATAATACATATTTAACTATAAACAGTGTATAATACATATTTAACTATAAACAGTGAATAATACATATTTAACTATAAACAGTGTATAATACATATTTAACTATAAACAGTGTATAATACATATTTAACTATAAACAGTGTATACTACATATTTAACTATAAACAGTGTATAATACATATTTAACTATAAACAGTGTATAATACATATTTAACTATAAACAGTGTATAATACATATTTAAATATAAACAGTGAATAATACATATTTAACTATAAACAGTGAATAATACATATTTAACTATAAACAGTAAATAATACATATTTAACTATAAACAGTGTATAATACATATTTAACTATAAACAGTGTATAATGCATATTTAACTATAAACAGTGTGTAATACATCTTTAACTATAAACAGTGTATAATGCATATTAAACTATAAACAGTGTATACATATTAAACTATAAACAGTGAATAATGCATATTTAACTATAAACAGTGTATACTACATATTTAACTATAAACAGTGTTTAATACATATTTAACTATAAACAGTGTTTAATACATATTTAACTATAAACAGTGTATAATACATATTTAACTATAAACAGTGTATAATACATTTAACTATAAACAGTGTATAATACATATTTAACTATAAACAGTGTATAATACATATTTAACTATAAACTTTGAATAATGCATATTTAACTATAAACAGTGTAGACCCATATTTGCTGCTGCAATGTCTGCTTCCAGATCGGGTCGGTTTTTTTGTTTATGTAACAAATAATGTAAACCTAGATCTTCAGGTGCATTAGGTTTTGGTATTAGGTATTAGGCATTAGGTATTGCCAGATCATCGGGTTTCTGGTTTTTGCTGTATAATAAAAGTGTGAATATAGATCTGGTGCATCATATGCCACCAGATCAGGTCTGTTTTTGCTTATGGAAGGAGGTGTTGGTCCAGATATGCTGATGTATTATTTGCTGCCTGATCAGGGTCTATGCCTGTTGTTACAAAGTGAACATAGTGCATCCTTATCAGCTGGTACATTATGGACTGCCAGATCAGGGTCTGTTGTTGCATATGGAGTGAACAGTGTAGATCCAGATTTGCTAGTACATTATGGACTGCCAGATCAGGGTATGTGGTTTCCAGAATGACCTTCATAGACCCAGACCTGCTGGAACAGAATAATCTAGATATATAGTGGAAAACTGCTATAACGCGATAATGCGATAATTGGGGTAAAAAAATTGGACACGATAATAGTTGGCTCACATTAATGCAGTGTTTTACAGTACTTTAGTCTATAGAAAACACAGCATTGTTATATATATACATGTATTCAGGTCTATAAATGAATTGGGGTATTATTGGACGAATATTAATGAAATGCAGTAATAAGACTTATTAAAATTATGGGATGGATTATATAGTAATAGGTTATTACATTGTGTTAAATAGTTTTCCTAATTTTTATTGTATTTTTCCGAAAATACACATTGATCAATAATACCCCAACTGACGTTATATCATGAATAGGGGGTATCAACATCATTTACTATCGTGCTGTTGTGTTATGCAGTTCATCCATAATTCATATAATTCCATAAAAAAATTGTACAGATTTAAAATATTCAGTAATTTTTGTCCAAGATCAGATCGACATTGTGCCTGAAATCAATGTCCAATATGTAGCATGAACAGAGTATTATCACCATTTACTTACCATCTGATATAGTACCGTCATGGCATGCAGCTAATCCATAATACCTGTACCTAATTCCATTACAAAACTTGCAAACATATTTAAACTATTCAGTATTTTTTGTCACTGATCAATGTGTCTGAATTCAATGGGAAAAATTAACAGAAAATTAAGTTAAGATTAAGCATGTGTACATTTCATTACGTTCCAAGGTCTCTGAATGGTGTCTATATAAATTTTAAACTTGATTTTCCATAGAAAATATTTTTTTATATACAGAAAAAAAAGGAAATTGATGATTTCATAAACAAATTCCATACACATAAAACCCGAGAACCAAATGCAGTGAGTAATGGTCACGATCCGCTGATACAAGTTTTTAAAGCTGTACACATGTACAATTCCATACCCTGTCAATTTTCAGCTAATAAAGCCGACATTATTTACTGGTCAAATGATTCTGTCAAATAACACTACCAAGGCCAGAAAAGATGTTGCAGTCTTTTGTTTATTGTTTATTAAATTGTGAGAATCTTGAATCAACCGCCATATTGTCTGCTGCTTGGTTGTGTATGCAGTTAATGAAGACAGATGTCGAGTATTGTTTGAGCAACGATTGCATAAAGAATTGATTGAAGGCAATCACAAAGACGATTTACTTGCTTTACACATGGATCAATAAAAAGTAACATTTTCGATAATGTTTACTTAGGCATATCAATTCAAGAACCTTGTGAAATTGATACATTTCAGAAGCCATTTTGCACCTTATTTCTCATACTATATCGTGTTATATTAGAATTCATACATGATCTCTTCCCCAAAATCATATTAAATAGGAATTAATAGGAAATTAATAACGATTTCATAAGCAAACCACATACACATGTAAAACCTGAGAACTAAGAGCAGTAGGCCTGCGATGGTCACAAGTCACTTTTGTAATGGTTTTTAAGCTAAATGCATGTACAGTTTCATACCTTCTCAATTTCCAGCTTCTAAATTGGTCATTATTTACTGTTTAACTGATTGCGTCTAATAACACTGCCAAGCTCAGAAAACAATTGTTCACCATGCCTTGTCCATTAACAATTATTATTTACAATTTCTGCAATTTGGTTGATCCAGTTGCAGATAATTTTACAGGAAACATTCTTGAAACAAGGTCATTTTAGATTTATACAGTAATGCTGACCCATACTCTAATAGCTGTCATTTATAGAATAGGAAAAACAAAATATAATCAAATTTATGTGCATGAAGGCCATACAAAAATTGGTAATGTACTATCAGATTTGGTCACATTAATAAAAAAAATATAAAGCCATTAAACAATTCTTCTTAAAAATGACTTTTGACTAAATTTGGCAGAAAACATCCTGGCATGAAAGACTTTTATAGAGATTATGCCAATTTGCCATCAGAATTATTAAAAATAGAAAAACTTTTCAGCAACCATTTCTCTAAAATGGCTGCCATTACTTAGATATAATTTTTTTAAAAAAATTCCTTTTTAGGAAGCACTGCTGTGAATTTGATTAAATTTGTAAAATTTATCCTGGCATGAAGTACTTTTAGATTTATACAAATGATAACCATATGCCATCAGATGTGACCACCATTGGCCAGTATAACTGGTGAGGAAGAACCTTGGAATAACCCGGGAGGAACCACAGATCCAAGAGAAGCTATTGGCAAGCTCCCCCCCCCCCCCGATGCAGACAGAGGTTCTAATATATAATAATATGTAAAGTTACTTGTAATTCATGTAACTCGTGATCTAACAAACATTATGTATGCTTTTTCTTTAAAGTCTGATGACTGGAGCATGGTAGAAAATCCAGAGATATCCATAGCTGCTATAGACAATGGTCTTGCCTTTCCTTTTAAACATCCTGATGAGTGGAGAGCATGTAAGTAGTAGTTTTAGTCATCATTCTCATAATCTCAACTTTACCAGGAATTCTCAGTATCTCAACTTTATTGACCATTCTCAGTATCTCAACTTTACCAGGAATTCTCAGTATCTCAACTTTATTGACCATTCTAAGTATCTCAACTTTACCAGGAATTCTCATTATCTCAACTTTATCAAGAATTCTCATAATCTCAACTTTATCAAGAATTCTCAGTATCTCAACTTTATTGACCATTCTCAGTATCTCAACTTTACCAGGAATTCTCATTATCTCAACTTTATCAAGAATTCTCATAATCTCAACTTTATCAGCCACTCCCAAAATCTCATCTTTACCAAGAATTCTCATTATCTCAACTTTATCAAGAATTCTCAGTATCTCAACTTTATTGACCATTCTCTGTATCTCAACTTTACCAGGAATTCTCATTATCTCAACTTTATCAAGAATTCTCATAATCTCAACTTTATCAACCACTCCCATAATCTCATCTTTACCAGGAATTCTCATTATCTCAACTTTATCAAGAACTCTCAGTATCTCAACTGTATTGACCATTCTCAGTATCTCAACTTTACCAGGAATTCTCATAATCTCAACTTTATCAAGAATTCTCAGTATCTCAACTTTATTGACCATTCTCAGTATCTCAACTTTACCAGGAATTCTCATTATCTCAACTTTATCAAGAATTCTCATAATCTCAACTTTATCAACCACTCCCAAAATCTCATCTTTACCAAGAATTCTCATTATCTCAACTTTATCAAGAATTCTCAGTATCTCAACTTTATTGACCATTCTCTGTATCTCAACTTTACCAGGAATTCTCATTATCTCAACTTTATCAAGAATTCTCATAATCTCAACTTTATCAACCACTCCCATAATCTCATCTTTACCAAGAATTCTCATAATCTCAACTTTATCAAGAATTCTCAGTATCTCAACTTTATTGACCATTCTCAGTATCTCAACTTGACCAGGAATTCTCATTATCTCAACTTTATCAAGAATTCTCATAATCTCAACTTTATCAACCACTCCCATAATCTCATCTTTACCAAGAATTCTCATTATCTCAACTTTATCAAGAATTCTCAGTATCTCAACTTTATTGACCATTCTCTGTATCTCAACTTTACCAGGAATTCTCAGTATCTCAACTTTATCAAGAATTCTCATAATCTCAACTTTATCAGCCACTCCCATAATCTCATCTTTACCAAGAATTCTCATTATCTCAACTTTATCAAGAATTCTCAGTATCTCAACTTTATTGACCATTCTCAGTATCTCAACTTTACCAGGAATTCTCATAATCTCAACTTTATCAAGAATTCTCAGTATCTCAACTTTATTGACCATTCTCAGTATCTCAACTTTACCAGAAATTCTCATTATCTCAACTTTATCAAGAATTCTCATAATCTCAACTTTATCAACCACTCCCAAAATCTCATCTTTACCAAGAATTCTCATTATCTCAACTTTGTCAAGAATTCTCAGTATCTCAACTTTATTGACCATTCTCTGTATCTCAACTTTATCAGGAATTCTCATTATCTCAACTTTATCAAGAATTCTCATAATCTCAACTTTATCAACCACTCCCATAATCTCATCTTTACCAAGAATTCTCATTATCTCAACTTTATCAAGAATTCTCAGTATCTCAACTTTATTGACCATTCTCAGTATCTCAACTTTACCAGGAATTCTCATTATCTCAACTTTATCAAGAATTCTCATAATCTCAACTTTATCAACCACTCCCATAATCTCAGCTTTACCAAGAATTCTCATTATCTCAACTTTATCAAGAATTCTCAGTATCTCAACTTTATTGACCATTCTCTGTATCTCAACTTTACCAGGAATTCTCATTATCTCAACTTTATCAAGAATTCTCATAATCTCAACTTTATCAACCACTCCCATAATCTCAGCTTTACCAAGAATTCTCATTATCTCAACTTTATCAAGAATTCTCAGTATCTCAACTTTATTGACCATTCTCTGTATCTCAACTTTACCAGGAATTCTCATTATCTCAACTTTATCAAGAATTCTCATAATCTCAACTTTATCAACCACTCCCATAATCTCAGCTTTACCAAGAATTCTCATTATCTCAACTTTATCAAGAATTCTCAGTATCTCAACTTTATTGACCATTCTCAGTATCTCAACTTTACAAGGAATTCTCATTATCTCAACTTTATCAAGAATTCTCATAATCTCAACTTTATCAACCACTCCCATAATCTTAGCTTTACCAAGAATTCTCATTATCTCAACTTTTTCAAGAATTCTCATAATATCAACTTTATCAAGAATTCTCATAATATCAACTTTATCAAGAATTCTCATAATATCAACTTTCTCAAGAATTCTCATTATCTAAACTTTATCAACCATTCTCATTGTCTCAACTATATCAACTGGTCTCTTTATCTCAACTTTATCAATCATTCTCATTATCACAGCTTTATGAACTATTCTCATTATATCAATTTTATTAAGAATTCTCAAAATCTCTCATTGTCAAAAAGTTATCTCATTCTGAGTATCTTAAAGTTAATAACCATTTAATTATATGCCTTATCAGCATACCCGAATTACATGCCTTATCAGCATACTCCAATTACATGCCTTATCAGCATACCCGAATTACATGCCTTGTCAGCATACCCGAATTACTTGCCTTGTCAGCATACCCGAATTACATGCCTTATCAGCATACCCGAATTACATGCCTTATCAGCATACCCGAATTACATGCCTTATCAGCATACCCGAATTACATGCCTTATCAGCATACCCGAATTACATGCTTTATCAGTATACCCGAATTTCATGCCTTATCAGCATACCCGAATTCTGTAAGATTAAATCTTGTCAGCATCTCTCCTTAAATTGTACATTGGGATCAAAATTCCGAGATATTTAACCAGTGATGTAATAAATGAAAATTAGAACATAATCAGAGGCAGATTTCAAATCACTCAAGTTTATCACCCCTGTTCAAAATGTTTAAAGATAAGACCAGTGTTAGTAGTTTTCCTTCTTAAATACAAGTACATGTTTCCACATCAGTCTTTTGCATCAGCAGGGAGTAGAATATCATAGATTTTGTTAGAATATATTTTGTTAGAATATCATAGATTTTGTTAGAATATCATAAATTTTGTTAGAATATAATAGATTTTGTTAGAATATCATAGATTTTGTTTGTATTCAACCTCATTCCAGTACACAGATTTAGTCCAGAAGAGATTTTTTATGCAGCCCTTTGTATCATATGTGCACATGTTGTAATATATCAACAGTCAAAATTAAACTAGGTAGTCCATTGTATCTCGTGCACATCATGACATAACATCAGTATAAATTAAACTAGGTAGTCCATTGTATCTCATGTACACATCATGACATAACATCAGTATAAATTAAACTAGGTAGTCCATTGTATCTCATGTACACATCATGACATAACATCAGTATAAGTCCATTGTATCTCATGTACACATCATGACATAACATTAGTATAAATTAAACTAGGTAGTCCATTGTATCTCATGTACACATCATGACATAACATCAGTATAAGTCCATTGTATCTCATGTACACATCATGACATAACATCAGTATAAGTCCATTGTATCTCATGTATACATCATGACATAACATTAGTATAAATTAAACTAGGTAGTCCATTGTATCTCATGTACACATCATGACATAACATCAGTATAAGTCCATTGTATCTCATGTACACATCATGACATAACATCAGTATAAATTAAACTAGGTAGTCCATTGTATCTCATGTACATATCATGACATAACATTAGTTTGAAAAAAACCATGAAGACCTTCGTATTCTGTGTGAACTTATTCTAATGATGTAACATCAATCAAAACTATTTACATTAATTAACTTGAATCCCATGCTTGTGTGCTATTGCTGTAACGATGTAACATCAGTCAAAAATAAACTTTGAGGTCCATCATATCCCATATCAGTGCTGAAAAAATTGAATAGCCTGATGCCTAGGCCCCTCGAATTTCCTTTTCTAATTACTTTTTGAAGAACACTAGCACAAATAAATAAAGCGGGGAAGAGGAAATTAATTTTTTGCACATGCTGCAAACAGCACATTGACAAACATCAACTTGCTTCTGACCTTTATTTGCTCAAAGAATCCAGCAGAGATGTTTGAACACCAGGGTTATCCATTCATCAGTGAGTGCAGGGATGAACACTAATGACACTTGCATTACCTCGACGCGATATTTAATTCAATTTGAATTGTAGCAATTGCATCACCTCAAACCCTATATTGAATTCAATTTGAATTGTAGAAATTGCATTGTAACATTGTCTGACAAATAATGTTAAAATGTAATGCATGACAAATAATGTTAAAAAGTAATGCATGACAAATAATGTTAAAAAGTAATGCATGACAAATAATGTTAAAAAGTAATGCATGACAAATAATGTTAAAAAGTAATGCATTACAAATAATATTTAAAAGAGGGGATTGTTGGGCATATGGAAAATGGAGTCTTGTGGAATTTGTATCAGTGCTTGTGATCTTTATTAAGTCACCATCCCTGGATTTATGTCTAAAATACTTTTTCTTTGAGCACTGCATGTTCTTGTCATAATAACATTTGTCAAAATAAAAGTCCTTTATATCCCAATGTTTTTGGTTCATCAAGGTATAAAATTAAAGTCCTTTATATCCCAATGTTTTTGGTTCATCAAGGTATAAAATAAAAGTCCTTTATATCCCAATGGTTTTGGTTCATCAAGGTATAAAATAAAAGTCCTTTATATCCCCATGTTTTTGGTTCATCAAGGTATAAAATAAAAGTCCTTTATATCCCAATGTTTTTGGTTCATCAAGGTATAAAATAAAAGTCCTTTATATCCAATGTTTTTGGTTCATCAAGGTATAAGATAAAAGTCCTTTATATCCCAATGTTTTTGGTTCATCTTGGAATAAGATAAAAGTCCTTTATATCCCAATGTTTTTGGTTCATCAAGGTATAAAATAAAAGTCCTTTATATCCCAATGTTTTTGGTTCATCAAGGTATAAAATTAAAGTCCTTTATATCCCAATGTTTTTGGTTCATCAAGGTATAAAATTAAAGTCCTTTATATCCCAATGTTTTTGATTCATCAAGGTATAAGATAAAAGTCCTTTATATCCCAATGTTTTTGATTCATCAAGGTATAAGATAAAAGTCCTTTATATCCCAATGTTTTTGGTTCATCAAGGTATAAAATAAAAGTCCTTTATATCCCAATGTTTTTGGTTCATCAAGGTATAAAATAAAAGTCCTTTATATCCAATGTTTTTGGTTCATCAAGGTATAAAATAAAAGTCCTTTATATCCCAATGGTTTTGGTTCATCAAGGTATAAAATTTAAGTCCTTTATATCCAATGTTTTTGGTTCATCAAGGTATAAAATAAAAGTCCTTTATATCCAATGTTTTTGGTTCATCAAGGTATAAAATTAAAGTCCTTTATATCCAATGTTTTTGGTTCATCAAGGTATAAAATTAAAGTTTGAGGAATATGTAAAGTTTTCCTTTAGTTTTAATGGGAGATATTTATCCATGTAGAAACCAAAGGTCCAGTCAAACGGAGTACCTGAAAAGTAGAGCAAGGCAAAAGTAATATCATTTTCAAAAGTTTCCTAAAAGTTAAAATTTTAAATTTTGTGGAAATAGGCTTTGCACTTAGCAGAGTCCAGTCTTTGAGATTTACATGGTGCAATAAGTCTTTGAGATTTACATGGTGCAATAAGTCTTTGAGATTTACATGGTGCAATCATCCAGTTTTAAAATAAAAAGTTTTTTCTCTTCACTTTGTGTTATTCTTTTCAGATCCATATCATTGGACATGGTTACCTCAGGCCAAAGTTCCTTTCTCAGATGAAATTAAGGAGCTGGTTCTTCCCCAGTTATCTGATATGAATTTTGTACAAGATTTGTGTGATGACCTATTTGAATTATTTCAGGTTTGTAAAGCTGTGCATGATATATCACTGTATCTTAGTTTCACTGAATGATGAAGGCTTTGTCAGAACATATATGCATGATATATCACTGTTATCTTCACTGAATGATGAAGGCTTTGCCAGAACATGCATTATATATCACTGTATCTTCACTGAATGATGAAGGCTTTGTCAGAACATGCATTATATATCACTGTATCTTCACTGAATGATGAAGGCTTTGTCAGAATATGCATGCTATATCACTGTATCTTCACTGAATGATGAAGGCTTTGTCAGAACATGCATATCATATCACTGTATCTTAACTTCATTGAATGATGAAGACTTTGTCAGAACATGCATGCATGTCATATCACTGTATCTTAGCTACATTGAATGATGAAGGCTTTGTCAGAACATGCATGATATATCACTGTATCTTAAATTCATTGAATGATGAAGGCTTTGTCAGAACATGTATGCCATATCACTGTATCTTAACTACATTGAATGATGAAGGCTTTGTTAGAACATGCATGTCATATCACTGCATCTTAACTACATTGAATGATGAAGGCTTTGTTAGAACATGCATGTCATATCACTGTATCTTAGCTACATTGAATGATGAAGGATTTGTTAGAACATGCATGTCATATCACTGTATCTTAGCTACATTGAATGATGAAGGCTTTCTTAGAACATGCATGTCATATCACTGTATCTGAACTTCATTGAATGATGAAGACTTTGTTAGAACATGCATGTCATATCACTGTATCTTAACTTTATTGAATGATGAAGACTTTGTCAGAACATGCATGATATATCACTGTATCTTAGCAACACTGAATGATGAAGGCTTTCTTAGAACATGTATGATTGGTTGTCTCAATGTTAAGTACACAGCTGATTTTTCTAACTTCTTATTTAATTTTGTTTGAAAAAAATGCTTGGTGTATGTATATAATCATGCATGCAATTTACATAACTTTATAACGGACTTTTTGTAATATATCTAATGATTTTAGATCTTCTGTTAATAATTAACTGTTTTCTCTGTTAATAATTAACTGTTTTCTCTGTGAATAATGAACCATTTTCGCTGTTAATAATTAACTGTTTTCTCTGTTAATAATTAACTGTTTTCTCTGTTAATAATTAAACGTTTTCTGTTAATAATTAACCATTTTCTCTGTTAATAATTAACCATTTTCTGTTAATAATTAACCATTTTCTCTGTTAATAATTAACCATTTTCTCTGTTAATAATTAGCCGTTTTCTCTGTTAATAATTAACCGTTTTCTCAGTTAATAATTAACTGTTTTCTCTGTTAATAATTAACCATTTTCTCTGTTGATAATTAACTTTCTCTGCAGTAGTTTTGACAAATTATAAATTTGTCTTCCACTGCTTTCAGACTGACAAGGGATTTGACAGAGCTACATTTGAGAAGCAGATGGCTGTGATGAGGGGACAGGTCAGTTTAGAATTGTAACTTTATTTTGAATCATTTGTATGATGAGTTCATATATTTGAAAAACATTCTGGTTAAAATCATTACCCTGATATGCGAAAAGGAGATGCATTCTGGGGCTACTTCTGAATACATCCAAATAAATCAGCTTCAAGAGATTATCGTTTAGCATGATACTTAGTTGTGCTAGAAACATTATTTGACTACTTCGCTCACACATGTGCAGAAGGGTAAAAGTTGGATTTTGAAAAAGGTGTAATTGGATCTGACAGCAAAAAATTTACTATGAGATGGAAATAAACCTGTGTAAGAACATGTTAGAAGGTTGATACTGCAATTTCTTATAAAATCGAGCATTCACAGATTCCCACTTACCAACCCAAAATAGTATTTGTAGGTTTAAGAAAACTTATTACAGTGGGACCCTGCTATAACCCGCCCCGCTATAACCCGAATTCGGATATAACCCGGTCGTGGCATGGCTCCCGAAATTTCGGGTAATTTATTACAGGTATTTTTCTCAGACCAAAAAAAAAAAAATTTAAGAAGGAAAAAAAAATTTAAGAGTTTAATTATCATTCTCATATTCGTCTAAACAGTGCGAAAAAGAACATGTAGAAAATGTATTATCAAATTTCTTCTAGTTTTGTGCCAAAATAAACGTCGGAAATACGAACCAATTGCTGGGCCTACCGAGAACTTTGATCTTTGTTTATTGTTGAAAAATTACAGCTCATAAGTGTCAATATTATAATTACTGATTCCTGAGTAATGAAGCCATCGTGTCTACTTTGTGTTTGTGTTTGTCTTGAATGCATTCCGAATACAATCGTTGCTCAAATAATCTCCGATATTTAAAGATTCTCACCAGAGTACATCAAAAGAACATGACGCAATAACTGGGCGGCAAGTTCAAAGGACTTTGACTAGCAGCTTGGGTGGGAAAATGTGCTGAAATTTACACAATCTGATTAAAATCAGCTGTTACGTACTACGACACTAACATCTGAACTAAGGCAAACCAGTAACAGTATTTCGCAGACATCGAGTCGGATAGAAAGAAACCGAGATATCGAAAGACAATAGAAAATGGAAACCCCCTTGGTGCAAATCATAACACCAATAAAAAACGTATTTTCTTGGAAATATTTGTGTTTTGTGCGGGTTTTCGTTCATCCAGATAGAAAGGCTTGAAGACGGCAGCGAGATTAAAAATAAATTTCTGGACAGAAAACTTAAGTTAAATTCGGAACGAGTGGAAAACATCGCGCGAGTTACTGAAGTAAGAATCGCTGCAGATGACGAAAGTGGAGTGTGCCAAAAATGTTACAGATCAGTTGAAAAAGTGTTAAGGTCAGAAAAGGAAGTTTTAAAGGTAAAGAAAAGGCTAAAAGAATCCGCAGAAACTGTTTCAAAAAAAACTTTACTCTTAAATCTGCCTTCGCCGAAACGAAAATCCATCACAAAAAGGATGCTCAGAAGTCCAGTTTGCTTCGCTATTGAACTGATGGATGAAAGGTCCAATCCGATTGGTGGAAATGTTAATTAGTATGTATCATGCAAAGGTCGCCTGGACATAACCCCGTATCGAGATAGTTCAGATGTTAGTGTCGTAGTACGTAACAGCTGATTTTAATCAGATTGAAATTTACAATGACTGAATTCAGAGACAGAAAGATCCTGAGATGGACATGTAGTTATTATAAGAATACACTTTAGCTTATATTATTTAATCTATGGACATGTACTATTTCATCATTCATTACGTACACCCGTTACGTAATTTTTTTTTTTGTCTTTTCATTGAATTCAGTCACATACTGATCTGTGACAAAATTATTGAATATTTTACATCCGTGTGTGGATATTTTCGATGGAAATATTTGTATTATGGATTCAATGTATGTTACAAGATTCGCTGGTGAGTACACGGTGTTGATACTCTCTTTTCATGCAATAGATTATACATGTATACATAAATTAGACACGTGTATGTACCAATGCATGGTTCTCTGAATAAAGTAATATATTATATCTGCAATTTCTGTTACCACAGGAAATGTTTTTCTCATTTAATATATATTGATAAAAAATGGTAATTGTGTCATGCATTTTTGCACCCGTCTTTATGTACCCCCCCCCCCAATTAAATCCAAAAATGTGTTGGTATTGTACATGGTTGCTTATAACACGGTTCGGCTCATAGCCCGGTCGGATTCTATGGCTCCCAACTACCGGGTTATAGCGGGGTCCCACTGTATATGGTTCTATAATAAGATTGAGACAAGTTCAGTGACCCGCAATAAATGATATCAGGTTGAAGGTCAAACACTGTGATAAAGAAATTTGTACTGCACTTACAGGTATCTTGTGAGGAAACATAAAGAAATAGTTTGGTTACAAGTTTTTATATGTTGGAGCTTATCAAGAATATCAAGGTGTGTGGAACCATTCTGGGGTCAGACCAATCTGCCAGACCTGGTGGTAGAGCAAGTCATTTACTTATGGCTTATACTTTCGAATGATACTCTGCAAAGTTAGGAATGATGGCATTACCTTGCTTATGATGCCGGATATGTTTTACATGGACTTGACATTTTACATGGACTTGCATGGATTTATACATTTTATATGGACTTGGACATTTTGCATGGAATTGGAAATTTTACATGAACTTTGACATTTTACATGGATTTAGACATTTTACATGGACTTGGACATTTTACATGGACTTGGAAATTTTACATGGATTTAGACATTTTACATGGATTTAGACATTTTACATGGACTTGGACATTTTACATGGACTTGCATGGGTTTATGCATTTTACATGGACTTGGACATTTTACATGGGATTGGAAATTTTACATGAACTTGGACATTTTACATGAACTTGGACATTTTACATAGACTTGGACATTTTACATTATTTTGACATTTTACATGAACTTAGACATTTTACATGGACTTGGACATTTTACATAGACTTGGAAATTTTACATGGATTTAGACATTTTACATGGACTTGGACAGTTGACATTGATTTAGACATTTTACATGGGTTTGGACATTTTTCATGGTCTTGGACATCTTACATTAATTTAGACATTTTACATGAACTTAGACATTTTACATGGATTTAGACATTTTACATTATTTTGACATTTTACATGAACTTGGACATTTTACATGAACTTGGACATTTTGCATTATTTTGACATTTTTACATGGAATTGGACATTTTACATGGATTTAGACATTTTACATGGATTTAGACATTTTACATGGATTTAGACATTTTACATGGACTTGGACAGTTGACATTGATTTAGACATTTTACATGGGTTTGGACATTTTTCATGGTCTTGGACATCTTACATTAATTTAGACATTTTACATGGATTTAGACATTTTACATGGATTTAGACATTTTACATTATTTTGACATTTTACATGAACTTGGACATTTTACATGAACTTGGACATTTTGCATTATTTTGACATTTTTACATGGAATTGGACATTTTACATGGACTTGGAAATTTTACATGGATTTAGACATTTTACATGGACTTGGACAGTTGACATTGATTTAGACATTTTACATGGACTTGGACAGTTGACATTGATTTAGACATTTTACATGGAATTGAAAATTTTACATGTATTTAGACATTTTACATGTACTTAGACATTGATTTAGACATTTTTCATGGTCTTGGAAATTTTACATGAACTTGGACATTTAACATTGATTTATACATTTTTTAATGAACTTGGACATAGGCTATAATGAGGATGACACACACAATGAGTTTGGGGATAACCGTGATGCCATAACACTCGGATTCAACTACGGAATCTACTCAGTTTGAAAGTTGCTGTCAAGAAAATATACAATGTATTACAGACTTATGAATATGCTCACTGCTGCCAACTATAAACCACGACGATAATGTGAAGGCATCAGTTGACCTGGAAGATGAGAAACATTTTAGTGAGTAATCCAAGTTGTTTCAGAGGACTTGAAATTTCATTTATACAGCCATTTTTCTTGTGTTCCTTTCTGATGAGGACACTCCATCAGATCTGCAGAAAGCTAAATTATGGTAAATGAGAAATCCGGAAAATTTGTTCATCTGTGTTTGATTTGGATCTGGATTTCCTATTAGAAGTAGTGAATTTGGTCAGGGAACCAGACTAACTTTACAGCAGCATATCAGACACTTTAAACTGTACCTATATGTTCATGCAAAGCATCAGCATGATCAAACTGTTGATCATAGAATTTTTTTTAAAAAGCCATCAAACAAGTGATGCATGCTTAAGATGAAAGGAGAGATAAACCTCTTGAAAAGTGTTAATAATAAAAATAGAGGAAGAAAAAGAAAATTCAGTTTCTTGTGAATAAAAGCTGTAATGGACACAATTATGTTTATTGGACATCATCTGCCAATTTGAGTATGATTTGTGGCAGGAAAGAAAATATATTTGCCGTTATCATGTGAAATGGAAAAAGAATTTCCAAGAATTATATCAATTTGAGAGACAGCAACAAGGCATTGAGCTGCATACCTTTTGGAACTAAATTTGTGCAAGTGCACTAGTGGTAAATAAAGTATACATATACTTGACAAACTTTTCAGTTGAACACAGTTATTATCGTCACTGCATGTTCTGAATACTGAATTTTTAATTAGGCTATGTTTTCCAGCTGTACAGTTGTAGTTTATGATATTTTATTACACCTTACTGAAAACTGGTCAGACTTATGGAAAGAAAATTAACTGCCTTACTGAGATGGACTCATCAGGGTTGGCAGGTCTGCAAATTTATGATGAAACGGCTCAGGTTGTTACTCAGCATGCAAGTGGTGGAGATTGTTAGGAAACTGAAATCTCTTTGGTTTTGTTGCAGGGTCATTATAGTATTGAATGCTAATGGAAAGTTCAGGCTTATCATGGACTAGTTAAAGAAAGATTTCAGCACTTAAGTTTAAGATGGAAATCGTGTTGTCAATCAGATTTACTATGACATGGGATGATTTGTGACCAACTGAGACTTGACCAATGCATATTTCTACATTGCAATTCACCCAGCTATTACAAGTTCCTTCAGTTTGCTAACAAAGTAATACATCATTCATTTGGCCCAAACCTAAGTCTATGGGCATTAACAAAATTTAACATCATCTTCACCCTGTTTCTGTATATTTTGTCAGCATCAACTTCGATGTATCTGGATGATATTCACTAAAATACATGGTGAAATGCAGGATAGATATGTCCCATTTAGGTTACCTAGCTGTTTTTTTTAAAGGATAGATCTGTCCCATTTAGGTTACCTCGCTGTTTTTTTTAAAGGATAGATCTGTCCCATTTAGGTTACCTAGCTGTTTTTTAAAAGGAAAAATGTAATCTCATCTGGGCATGAAGGTTAATGCCAATCTTACAGCCAATTTCCAAGGTTGTTGCCAATCTGACAGCCAACAGGGATTGCAGCAAGAGTTCATAAAAGTCCTTTGCCATCAGATCCAATTCTGCCTTTTCCTTACTAGCCCAGTATAGTATAGTCAAACTTAATTACAAAGTCGGGATCATGACTGAACACAACAAAGACTGGTTCATGGCAGTGATCCTTCTGACGTCAAAGATTTGTACCAACACCAGGCATGCAGTTTTGAACTCAACTGTTGCGATGTTTTTACATGGTCATTGGCAGGTTGAGTCTAGAGGAATTAAATCTTTGTATCAGCATTTTAGAAACAAAGGTGTAATCAATGCTTTTTATGTTTGGATGGACTTACTCTACTGGAATATAGTCCTTAACATATCAGAATATTTAGTGGTGACGAAGTGTACAGTCAGTCCATATGGGCATTTAGATTTTTATATATATTGAGTAAATTTTATCTACAAATTGGATATTTTATGTATTAATATAAAATAGTAAGAAATAAAGAATTGTGAAATGTTTCTGATGACTGTTTACATGTTGGGATGAAATGAGAAGATAAATAACATGTATGTAGTCTGCATTTAGCTGATGCTCTTAACTCCAGATAAAAACTTCTCTGAATCAATGTGATGTTTGATAACATATTTTGCCAACTTCAATTTCTAGAGGTATTTGGATGCCACAAACCAACAGAAACTACAGAGCCTAACACATTCATGTGAAAAAGAACTATTTAGAAGGAATTTTGGTTTGGTTGGGCACAGCAAGACAAGTAGGTTATTTAGTGCAGGCTGGTCTGATGGTAGGATTCGAACCTGCATGCTTTTGGTCATGAGTCCTGCATGCCAAGCACAGAGCCACACTGGCTTCCTTTCAAGGATAATGACAGATTATAGACTTAATAATTTTCATTAATTCTCACACTGAATAAGAATATATTCCTATTTTGGTGATGTTACCTGCATTAACATATAAAAGGTGGCATTGTTCTTAGAAGTATTTAGATTTCTTTATGTATGAAAATATATTCTTTAGCACATGCAGTTCACAAGCACAACCAAATTTTTGGGAATAATTTAATTTTTGATAACTTGTACAGGAGCCATACATGGCCCTGTATCAATTGTCTATTTATCTTCATTATCTGTTTTTTTCTCCAAATTATTTTTGAACCAATATGGATTAAACTTGGCAAAATATTTCTTCTGCTATACTAAATTGGAATAACTATTTTTAGCTTCTCAGGAATGGTTGTACCATATCAGTTTGATCAGACTATACAGGAATGCCCCATCAAAATGGTTCCCAGAGTAGCTTCCCTTGCATTATGCAAGTTCCTTAGCACTAATTTGAAAATCTTTTTTTTACTCTTTCTGTAGAATGGCTTCAACAGTTTGGAACAAACCTGGTTGGAGTGTTTCTTAGAATAAGCTGTACCAATCTTCTGTCTGGGGTGGCTCCACCACTAATGGTGTGGCTTCCCAAAGCAACCACATGGAACACTTATATCCAGCTTCTTTTGTGTTAATTTACTTTGAAAGAAACTGGATTCAGTGTAGGTCCCATTGTAAAGTTGTGTCTTCCTTAGTAACCACATGGAGACATATTTTTGACTTGTAAAGTTGTGTCTTCCTTAGTAACCACATGGAGACATTGTAAAGTTGTGTCTTCCTTAGTAACCACATGGAGACATTGTAAAGTTGTCTTCCTTAGTAACCACATGGAGACATTGTAAAGTTGTGTCTTCCTTAGTAACCACATGGAGACATTGTAAAGTTGTATCTTCCTTAGTAACCACATGGAGACATTGTAAAGTTGTGTCTTCCTTAGTAACCACATGGAGACATTGTAAAGTTGTCTTCCTTAGTAACCACATGGAGACATTGTAAAGTTGTATCTTCCTTAGTAACCACATGGAGACATTGCAAAGTTGTATCTTCCTTAGTAACCACATGGAGACATTGTAAAGTTGTATCTTCCTTAGTAACCACATGGAGACATTGTAAAGTTTTGTCTTCCTTAGTAACCACATGGTGACATTGTAAAGTTGTGTCTTCCTTAGTAACCACATGGAGACATTGTAAAGTTGTGTCTTCCTTAGTAACCACATGGAGACATTGTAAAGTTGTATCTTCCTTAGTAACCACATGGAGACTTGTAAAGTTGTATCTTCCTTAGTAACCACATGGAGACATTGTAAAGTTGTATCTTCCTTAGTAACCACATGGAGACATTGTAAAGTTGTATCTTCCTTAGTAACCACATGGAGACTTGTAAAGTTGTATCTTCCTTAGTAACCACATGGAGACATTGTACAGTTGTATCTTCCTTAGTAACCACATGGAGACATTGTAAAGTTGTATCTTCCTTAGTAACCACATGGAGACATTGTAAAGTTGTATCTTCCTTATTAACCACATGGAGACATATTTTTGACTTCCATAACAACCAGATAGAAGACATATTTTCGAATCCTGCAGCATGGCTCTGCCAGTTTGGATAAAAATTGTAGGTACCACCAGTTTCAACCAAATAGCTTCACATTATCCTGACATGGGTGTCTCTCTAGTTTAATTTACCTTCATAGCCCAATATAGGCCAAGTAAGCAATACTAGGCCAGCTTAGGATACTTTCATAGCCCAATATAGGCCAAGTAAGCAAAACTAGGCCAGCTTAGGACACCTGATTTCATGCTTACCATGCATGAGAATTTTGTGACTCGAATGTTCTTCTACATTTCTTGCACAGGAATTTCATAATGTGCACAATATTAACAAAAAATCCAATTGATTGAATCAATGTTAGACGAGTCTTTCCTGTTGTTTTAATACCCATTTTGATTTTTACTTGAGAGTAAAATTTGCATTGTGTTTCTTTTATGATTGACATGCTTCCTTGTTCTTTTTTCCAGATCTTAAATTTGACTCAAGCCTTAAAAGATGGAAAGTCCCCTGTTCAATTAGTCCAGATGCCAGCGGTAACAGTGGAGAGGACAAAGGGAGTGCAAGGTCGTAAACGCACAGAAAGTTTTTCCTACACACAGAGCTTCTCACATCGAACACCGTTCTTCTCTTGGTGCTAGCATTACTGCAAGGAATTAACAAAATATTCTGTGTTATTTAATTATAAATGTGTCAGTACAGTTGTACAGACAAGAAGTGGGGAATTTCTGTCAGCATGCGCCAGAAAATGAAATGAATACATACCAATCAACAGTATGTTTTGCGACCAAAACTGATTTTTTTCCCAATAAGACATTTATGTTTAATTTTTTAAGGGAAGGAAGAAAGATAAATATACTTATGACTCAATCATGGGTCACAATAACTAGTCATTTTATTTTTCTGTCCTTGTATGGTACGAAACATATGGTTTTAAGGAACAAAGACTTACTCTAAATTGTTTGTGTATTCATGCATAGAGGTAATCATGCCATACTCTCAAGTAATACTGTACTTTGCTGGTGTTTGTACCGTAATTCAGTTTTCTCAGGTATTGGTTTGCCTGAGTACCTGCCTTTTTGTACAGACAGGTGTAAATAATGCTATGCATTTGTCGATTTAAAAAATTCACTCACTTTCTTTGTTAGATATTCAGACATGTTGCCAAGTGCGAGCTGTCTGTGCTTTGTCTCAGTAATAGAACTAAGATTATGGTATGTCTTAAACTTTTGGGCTCACCTCTCCTTTTTCAAATCTTGTTTTTCATTTCACATTAAACATTTCATCATTATATGTTATTTTAAAAATTCGTATTCATTTAGCATAATTTACTGTAAAATGAAGTCGATCATTATGGAGATTTATATAAATTAAGAGCTCACAAAATACTTGATTCCAGGTAGACCAGGGTTTTAGTATTTAGTACTAATACAGTTGTATGAAGATTAAATTATTTCATTGATTTGTTTGATTTTGATAGGACCATGTTTGAGTAATGCAGTGCATGAAGATTAATAATTTTCTTTGTGCTGAATTAGAACTACTCTGGGTAATACGGTTTCATTTGTTGTGCATGTCATATGAAAGCTTTCTTTAAATGTCTTTGAGTAAAGGTTCAGCAAAATCAGATTGAAAGCTTTGTGTAGAAAGCTTTGTGTAGAAAGCTTAATTGAAGTCCACAAGCAATGTTAATGTTAAATTTCAGACATTTGATTAATTATTCTTTATTTATATTTATAGGAAGGTTGAATATTTAAACATATTTTTTACTCCTTCCGTTTCTCAGTAGCATGTGACGATTCAATAAAAACTGGTTTGACAGATTATTTGAGATCAAGGATACATATTATATAGAGTTGAACATAGGTATTAGGCCCTATTCTGTAGAGGTACAAGGTTGTATGAAAATAAATGAAGTACTACTGAAAAGAAAAATCATAAGATAATTTGTGTCTTTGATAATAAAATTTATATTTATGATTTAATCTTTTGTGCACAAAGAAGTTGTGCTAAATTATGTAAGTCTAATAAATTTATCTTCCTATTAAATTTTGTGTTGTCCTGGTTGTTTTTGGTTATTTCTTCAAATGTTTGGTTGGTTGATGTATGTAATAGATGAGAAAAAGCACTGTGTTAATTTCTTCTTTGTTATAGGGAATTTGTCTCGTATTACATAATTGATTACACAGTTTAGAGTTTATTTGTTCTTCATTAGGGAATTTCTGTCTCAGATCATTACACTTGATTTCTTGTGCTCTGCAGAACCGGACCAGATTTGTTGGGGTTAACCCTAGCTTCAAGATTTTCTTGATTCCATTAGAAATTCAGATTGATTTGGATAATTGGCAGTGCCACTGGAATCTGTCAGTGTGGTATGTCTCAGAAAAGAATGTGTGAATATCATATGATCAGATGAAATCCTTCAAAACGTTTTGTTGATAGGTTAAAAAGTCTTTTATCTTGTCCATTAAATCTATATATATATATATATATATATATATATATATCTCTGTGTGTGTGTGTGTGTTCCTCCAATAACTAAATAGTGGAAGGTCATACAAGTCAGAACTTAGGTTTTTCTATAATTTAATTTTGTTGTGGTTGATGATGTTCAGTGATGATATGTTTTCATGGTATATAGCCAGACTAGAACAGGTTAAGTATTTTATATGACAACCACACTATGATATTTGTAGATGTTTTGAAACTTTTATATATTTCATCCCATTTTGAGTCTTGTTCACAATGTAAAAATGTTTAGTTAATATGGAAAAGTATGTAACCCCTTTGATGATTTTGATAAAAGTATGTAACTCCATTGATGATTTTGAGAAAAGAACTGCCTGGCAGTACTAACCACTTTTCCATGTTAAACTTATTCTTTCCAACAACTTGGGAAGAAACTTGTGTATGTGTATTTATATGTATGTAGATAAAAATGTCCATCAATTTTGTGGCTGTGTAAAGTTATCAACACCTAGATTCATGGAGCGGAAGAATGTACGAGTAGGGGGTCATATAGTTTTTACAATGGGTCATCATTTTAATTTTCAGTTAGTTGGTCAATGACCAGAAGAGAATATGGGAGTACCTTTTATCCGTCATCCTCCATTTGATGCTCTTCAGCACAAATTTTCATATTGCTACATATCCAAAACTAATATAGTTTTAGAAATTTTTGTGGTTTCTGTTGTTGTCCTGACATGAATTCAGAAACCCAACAAAATGATATGCTCCATTGCCCATGTTGATACTGTGTTTCATTCCCACAGATTAAGCAAGCTACTAATATTTGATTAATGTCAAATGGTAATAAAATATTAGCTTTCATACATGTTTGTTTTATTTTAATCCTCTGGAAAAACAATTATGAAGCATTTTATATTCTTTCAATGCACAACTTGTGATACGTTATCTAGTAACCTTAAATAGGCATATTTCATGCAGACTTTGGTGAACTTCGCAAATTTGCTTGGAAGTTTGATCTTGTGGCTTGTGGTCAGTTGAACTTAATGGCCACTAGATAGCTCATGGACAAAATATGGCGGAAGCTGCAGCATCAGCATAAAGTTCTCCAACTGCTTCAACATTGTTTATCGAGTTGAAAAATGGCAATTTAATTAAGATGGTGTTGCTGATATTGACAAAATTTAATATTGGAACCAACCTGTCTTATTATCTGGAAACCAGGGTGGATTTTGAAGTCATACATGAGTAGCTTTGAGCTGTTTACACCTGGACATGTACATGTAAGTAAGGAAACTGTGGAAGTAAACAAATTTACTCCTGACAGTCAAAGAGCAAGTTGTTAAACTATTTCTATGCATCCGAAACCTCACTAAAAAACAAATGTGCTTCATATGAGTTTATCCCATTTGTATTTGAATGTCTGTGTTGATAACTTGCATGTAAATCAATTATCTCCACTTGCTGCATTTGGAAAAATCTGCGTGAACAGTAATCTATCTCCATGGCGGTCAGAAAAACAAGTACAAAACTTTTCTCCAGTTGCAATACTCATGCATGTAACACATTTTATGTGCAGTATGTCTAGTTAATTTAAGTAGAATCTTTTTGTATAATGGATATGTCTAAGAAATTAGAATTTAAGTTTGTTTCAAGCCCCCCTCCCCTTATTTACTTTGTAAATACATGTATACAAATTATGGCAATGTATTGCATCTAAGTCTTCGGTTTTGCTTAACTTTGAAACTATCCCATTTATTGTGTTTTAAAAATTGTTTTGTGACTGGGAGCTTGCCCAAAAACAAAACATTTTTATGTGGGGGAAATAAATGCAAAATAAAATTTGGCCTTCATCCACAAAAGCATTTAAAGGTTAGGGTTAGTATTTGAGTTTGGGTAAGGTTTAGGGGTTAGGGTTAGGTTTTAAAAGTAGGGTGGGAATTTGTAAACTCCTACGTGTACTGTCCTAGGGAGAATTAATCGCATTACCTCCTTATTTTGTTTCTTATTAGAATGTTGCATAGGTTTTTGTTCTTCCGATATGTCGTTATGAGCTTTTGATGATAAATTCGAGGGAAGTCCTTAACGAATCCTTCTCTAATCAATTTTGCTGAACGAGTTGCTTTAGTATTGTATGTGATGACGAATGGTATAATGTCTGTCACTTAGTGCAAAGTAAGGCCGAACGGGTTAATCGTTCCTAGTTTTTTGACCCAATAGGCCTCTCTTTTGGTAAGATTTTCCTTATTTACCACCATTTCAATGGGAAGTATGGAACAGTCATCCAATGAGTGTCCCTCGCTATTAAAATGATTGGAAATGGATTTATTTTCCTTATGAATTGTGTCAAACCGGTGTCTAGTAAAATGATCTCTAAGTGTCAGAGTGGTTTGTCCTACATATTGTGCATGCATCGCATGTAATCAAGTAAATGATGTTGCTAGAATTACAAGATAAGTTTTGTTTGATTAAAAAGGTTTGATTATTCGTATGGCTGGTGAAAGTGTTTGATTCCCTAACAAATGGGCAGGTCGCGCATCGTCGGCCTTGAATGACATAGCTTTCCCTAAAGTATGCACGTCCTCCTTAAGTTCATTTAAAGTGGTGTTTTTGATTTTTCTTAGGAATCTTTTGGAGTAGCCCCTATCCCTCAAAGTTCTGAATAGTGTATTACTAGCCCTCTGAAAGTCCTCATTTCTTGTACAAAACTTGTGGATTCGAATTATTTGTGATTTTAGAATTCCTGTAAAATGTATGTCTAGGATGGAAGGAAGATTTATGGAGTAACTGGTGTGTGTCTGTGGGTTTAAAATAAACTTTTGGAGTCGAGTTTTCCCGTATGTTCAAACTCTGGTCCTTTAAAAATGGTCGTATCTAAAAAAATCCAGCGAAGTGGATGGTAACTGTTTAAAATCGATAAAAATGTATCAAATTTCTTTTGTGAAAATGGCCAAATTAAAAAGATGTCATCTAAAAATCTTAGGTAAACTAGGGGGAGATAATTACACATTTTGAAAACTTCTTTCTCCCATTCGTCCATAAAGATATTGGCATAACTAGGGGCAAATTTCTTGCCCATGGCGGTCCCAGACATTTGTAGGTACCATTTTCCATTGAATTCAAAGTCATTATTTACGAGACCAAGTTTCAGCAGTTCTAAAATTTCCAGGTCTGGTCTTTTCGGGTCGGGGTTACTCCTAAAACAATTCTTCCGATGAAGAAGGAAAATTAAAAAAAAAAAAAAAATTAAAATTGAAAATATATTCGAAATATCATCGAAGATTTTCATTGTGAAAAAAGTAATTATTTGTAAAATTCCAGCAAATTTGACAAGTGCGTGTAATTTTTTACTGTCATTTTTGACTAATTTTTTATTTTTGTGATTGTTGAATAATTTTTCCGAATAACATTTTCGAGTATATTTTTTTGGGGCATGAAAATCTCCGCTGATATATATGAGAGCACCAAATTATCTCACCAGCGAAGACGAAAAAAAAATAGAGTCGTTGAGAGGCGTCAAACGCAAAATTGAGGTATCCTGCGAATACAATAGGATTATCACGGTTCTATAAAATATGGTTTAGGTAGCCCATGTCAGCTACAACAAGAGGTTCCTCTGCAGAATATCGCGTCGCAAAGGAGCAGTGTCGTATGAAACAACGAGAACTCGGCGAGGAAATTTCCGGACTAAAAAATAAGATCACACTGTTGCAAGCAGATCGAGAACAACTCCAGATTACAGCAGATACAATGGAGACCAAACACAATGAAGATATAACCGCTATGAAAGCATCCAATGACGAGTATAAAAATACAATTGCGGAGTTGAAAAAACTCACCGATGAGTATCGAGCTAAAATTGAAAAACAGAAATATTACAGTGATGAGTTGATAGCAAAGTTTAATGTGATCTCCGCGTACAATAAAGACTTATGCGGGAAGGTAAAAAAATGTACGATGAGGCGGAAATAAATAAAATGTTCCGCGATGGTAATTTTAATGAAATCCCTACGACGGAACCCTCAATAAAAATCAAAGATTTGCCAAATACAGGGATATCTCACGAATTCAACGCTGTAAAATCAACTTCGCGATTCTAAATACTTAATCAAATTATACTTCTTTTCAAATTCTTTCGCGTTGGATTCTTCATTGAATATTTCTCCGACGGCTTTTATACTCATTTTTATTGTCGTGGATACCGCAATAAAATCCTCGTGGAAATTCTCTGGATATTTTAATTTATTTTCATAAATAATTCTATTTCGTTCCCGGGAGATAATTTTCATCACACGGTACTCTGATTTATACGTCGATAAACTTAACCGTTGCGCTAAAGTTATTTTTGAGTATTCGCGGTCGATGTAGTCACTCGTAAATAATTTACAGTCGTGAAGGTGTTGTACACGGTCGAGTTCTATTTTCAATTTGGCGATATTTTCATTGTTCATTATATAATAAATGTTGCTCTAAATATTTAACGGGAAAATCTCTTGAAAAGATTTTATTTCACTGCTGATCTCCCTGAGTATTTTACATAATGGGGCTATTTTATCAACATGATGATTTTTCACGATTATGTGATCACATTGCATCGTTAATTTTTTTTTTAAATCCCTAACTAAACTGTTCATAAACGCGGTTACAGGTCTCGGTTTATAGTTTCTATTTTTTCGGAGACTCGTGTTAAGACAATCTTCACTTGGAATAACTGCTCGTAAATTTCCAATACGATTATCAAGAGGATTTCGATTAACATTGTCAACAACAAGACCCCTATCGATCATCCCATAAAAAAACACTCGTAATTCAGTGAGCGAGGCGAGGACTTTCACCACTAATACCAAGCACCACTTATCCCATGTTATTAACATTACCAATTAGAACTTTTTGTTTTCGATGTCGGATTGTTTCATCGCGTGACGCTTCGTAGTTAACGTAAATCGGATGTGGAACGTACTCGTTGTGATTCATTTTTTTTATAGTGTATGTTATTTCTAAATTGTTATTTTGAAAATCAACTGTTTTTCTACTGAGATAATCCTGAAGAGTTTACATCGGAGAATTTTTATTGTGATGATCGTAGTACCATTTCAGCATTATATAATGTTTTAGTCCACATCCAACACAAAATTTGTTTTTCCTCTTACCCCAATACCACACCGGATACATGGTTATGGACCTAAGCTTCCTCGACATAATTCTCGCACGATTCCCACAGAACTCGTTTCTGCAGAATTTATCACAACGTGTAGTTGAACCGATGGGCAACAAATTACAGTTGTGCATATAAAAAAAATTTTGTTTAAAAATTTAAATATACTTTATATTAATAGCAAGAATGAAAGAAAAAGCTGATTATTACAGATAAAACAAAAAAAACGGGAGAAAATATTTGACCTAGACCCCATAAAGAAAATTTCCTTCACGGTTATCAAAGATCAGAAACGGCATAAACCACGCAAAATATGAATTTCGAAATGACGGGGCAAGATATACATTTTCAACATTTCGGATTTCTCGTTTTGATTATACGATGACTTCTCGTGCCCGGGAAATACTTTCAAAGATAAATTTCGAGAATGTCAGATACGTAATACAGGTCAAATACACACAAATTTATAAACACGATGAAAGAGGTCTAGACAGACGAACTTGGCGAGAATATAACCATCGTGAACGAATATTGGACGCAACGAAAAAAAACCCCCGTAATTGTAACCGATAAAACTAGACCAGGTACGTTGACTGGAATCAATAACAGATATTACCGTCGGGCGTATCCCGTAACAGCGTTAATTTATGGATTTTACCCGATAAATAAACCGGATATTAAAAAACTCCCCCAGATGAAAGTTTCAGATGTGTTAAACTGTGTTGCTGAACGAGTTATATAACACTTTAGAAACACTAAACAAGGAAATCGTTTAACCGATCTAAGAAAATCAAAAATATCCGCGTGAGCCTAATCAGTTGAACAAACAGGAGCCTCAATAAGCGATGTTATCAAGTTAGAAAAGAAAATAATGGTTCCAATAACAGTAAAAACAATTACCGGAGAAATATTACATTGTTTCGGTCATTATAAAAATTTGGAAATCGAATTGAAATCGTCGATCATAATTCTCACGCGTGGAGTAGTTCCTGATACGAGTATTTCCCGCGTCACGAATGGTAAAATATTATGACTAAGATATATTCGACGCTATTTAGATCGACGAGATCAATAAAACCGATCCTGTTTCAGCGTGGTTGTTTAAGAGTGATGATCAGGAAGGAGGATATGATTAATTTGTTAGAACCAACGGAGATTTATATCGAACAGAAGCGCTTCAAACGGAAAATAATAATCTCGCTTTGAAGAATACCAAAAAACACTGACGAAATTACTCTAAATTTCTCAGATGTTCAGGCCAGTTGGGTTGAATATGGTCACAGTGGGCTATGGAATACAAAATATGATCTACGGGACATGATCTCCGTTGACATGGCAGCGTGTTACCCTGGGAGTTTCTCGGATACGAGGAATGCAGTAAATATTTTACACAGTTTGGTTATCCAACACATAAGATTACCAGAGTAGCGATTACTGGAACATTACCTGATTTTGACCTTACTGGATTTGCCAAAGTAACATCGTTTAAATTCGCCAATGGTTTTCATTTGATATATTATGTCTGGGTTGGAAAACATCTTTCGGTGAAAAAATGGGCTCCGATACCACTGTTAAGATTTCTCGTAGACAAATAAATGTTAATATCGGTAACTGTTTCCACCGCGATAACTTCATATCAGAAACAAACAGATATTTGGCTACCGACTCCTGAAAAATGCGATGACTTGGTCATGAATAGATATCTAGAACGACAAGCAAAGGATCTCGGAAGAAAAATAACTGGGAAGTTTACTCAGGGTGGAACAGCCGATCATAAACCGCGTTGTACCCGATTGGTATTTGATGACGCTGAACTAGATTTTATTATCGCGGATTCAACCGCGAAGGAGATATTTACGTTGAGGAAAACAGCTTATTTATCCAATGGGGAGCGACTAGGAATTATCGTTGAATACTTCGAAGGAGATTCACCACAGTATACTCATTTAAGATCTTCGATGTTATGTTATGTAACGATAAATTTACTCTCGATGATAAATAGATTCTTTGATATCCCGGTTTTACTCATTTTACTTCGATAAAAATACCGAAAACTCGTCGAAAAGTATATTACGTTGGAGGATGATTGGGTAACTTGGAGTATAAAACAGGAAATGCTACATGAGTACTGCGAGTCGGCTGATGTTCCCATCGAAGATAATTACCGCGCTGATAACGACATAGAACTGTCATCGTATCCTTCTGTGTATGATCCGATAACCAAACATAAAACGGTTTATTTGAACGGTCCAGAAGGATGTGGAAAGACAACTCGAGTAATCGGTTTGTTTGGATCGTGTTAACCCCAACTCATCGTCTTACCCGGGAGATGAAATCCCGGGGAGTTAACGCTTCTACGTACCATATTTTCTTTCGATGGAGTGGAACTACGTGGACTCCCGATAGAATGGGAACGAAATATATCCCCCGGATAATTATATGGTGTGAAACGTGTACGGTTCATTGGAGCTGCTAAAACATTTATTACATGGTTGTTAAAGAAAAACGCCGCTGTGATAATGTGCGAAGACCACGGTCAACCACCGCCATGTGTCGGAGAGTCTCATGAATGGCTAAAAAATGTGGAATACTACGAAGAAATAAACACTGATTATCGTTCACTTGACGAAGAATTAAAAAGCTTAAATTCAGCTATAGGACTACAACCGGATAGCATACAATGTGAGATAACACGTAACACAATCCCTGAAACTCCCATTGACGATTTTCGGGATACGTGGAAACCAACAGATCTACTTGTCGCTTGCAGAAGAAAAATCATAGATTTACATCAAGTATAATTATTTAACATACACAAAGAAAAATTTCTGATATGTCAAGTTCCGCTATGCTATAGGCCCACGGATACACGACGACAAAACATCGAGGTTGATATTCCAGGAAATTCCGAGCGTCAATAACTCGTTTTAAATGATATTGTACCGGTTGATATTTCGGTTGTCGAGGATGCATTGCGCGCCGATAAATCTCCGTGGGTGTTAGTATACGCGATGACGATTCATTCTTCTCAGGAGTTAACAATAACCGACACAACTGTGTGGATCGTCGATGACTTCATCGAATGGTCAAATTTAATTTATCTTGTGGTGTCGCGAGTACGAAGAATAAATCAATTTCGAAGAGTTGTTATTAGTTAAGATTTCTCGGCGGTAATTGCGTGTCATATGGCATAACCTGTAATTGTTCATGGGTAAATTAACGTTGTGGAGCGGTTGGATCTAGTTTATATATCGCTGGTCTGTTTTTAGATGTTACAACGCTAAATATTTTATGTGCTGTAACACTCCATATCGGATCAGTTGACCTTTATCTACCACCTTCATTCTCACCAGGTTCGTATAAGAATCTCACTGTGACACTGCTAGGTAATATCTGCGTTTGAAAATCAACGATTTTTTCTTTTATATATTTTTTTTGTTATCGCGGAAGCCAGTTTCATATTTATCATCCTGTTAACCTCGTTGTTGAGTGCTGGAACTACTTCTGGTAATCGTTTGACCCATTCACGAAATCGCTTATCATCGATGAATTCCTTCGCGTACTGATAATGAAACAATTTATCTACGAGAGTTGTTATATCGTTCAACAATTGCCTGATCACGATGGATTGCAGAGTGTCCTCGTCGCATCGTAGTGTTATGTTGCTTCATCGTTGATGATACTTCACCATGAAATTCACTTACCGGTGATCGCATCTCTTTTATTTTTTATTGTGATAGGAATTGGGTCAATCTTTGGTGTACGTGTCCTTCATTTCACACAATATAAGTCCATAATATTAGTTATGCTATATCTAATGGAAATTACTGGCGTTAAAGAAACAACAACGGGTTAAACATCATCCGATGTTAGCAAACTCTTATCAGAATGATCATCATCGGTCCTTCGGGGAGCGGCAAAACACAGTTGCTACTTAACCTAATTATGACATGGATGAAGTGGGATAAAATATATTTGGTAGCACCAAGTGTGGACGATCAACACTGTTATCAAGTGCTAAAAGACTATAACGAAAATGCTACGGAGATAACCGGGGAGGATATTATTGAATATATTACAGATATCGACGAAGCACCTTCTGTTGAAGACATCGATGGGAGCATTAACAACCTGGTCGTGTATGATGATACGATGTTAGATAAACAAAAAAACCTGCTAGGATATTTTTCCGGGGCGACATTAAAATACTGACGTGATATATGACACTCAACGATACACTTAAATTCCAAAGGTGATCATATATAATTGTATTATTCTTGCGATGTTTAACGGAGTTGATACTCATACGCTTAGAAATATTCATCAAACCTGGCGCTGCGACATGGACTATGTCAAATTAAAAAATTTCATTAGTCGTGCTTGGCAACCCCACATGGATTTGTAACGATAAATTTATCAGATCCTAGAACGCGATATCGAATCGGATTAGATAGCATATACGGTTAATTCATCGCAGCCAGAGACGTCGTCTCCGATGAAATCCATATGATTTTTATACAGGATTTTATTGCAAATTGATAACTGTTTTTTTTTTTTTTTTTGTAAAATAAGAGTTTGCACAAATCTACTGGGCAAACCCTCCCTGCTGCTAACTCTTACTGAGCGGTTATTTTGGATATCAGTACGCAAAGGAAATGATGAGTGAACATCACCTTTACGTAGCTGAAGTTATTCATTCCCGAGACAAAGCTCTTCTGGCAATTATATCCTACACAGAAGCACACTTGGCCGACATTTTATCGTTTTTAGAACCCGGAGCAGGTGCGGTTGGCATTGACAGAATATTTAATTTCGGTAAATGTTTCGTAACAACTACAGTATACAAATCGCATAAAGTGGAAGATAACAGGCGATTCGCCAATTTTGTTGGGGCCATTGATGTTCCATTGGGACGTTCGTCAACATAACTATTTCCGGTTCTTTTCCCATCTCAGAAGAGTGCTATGTATTGAACTTAAAAATGTGGAGATACTTATGGGGACTCACGATGAGAAGGCAATGGTCAACGCTATTTCTCATGCTTTCCCTAATTGCAAAAGAAAGCTGTGTACGAAACGCATCAAGACAAACGTATCCGTCAAATGACAGATAAAATTATCAATACCACAAAGGTGCTGACGAGTATCGTTGAAATGATCTTTGGATCAAATGGTGTTGCCACAACCAATGACGCAGCAACTTTTGACTAACGTAACCAAATCTTGGAAACTAAATTGATTTAAAATAATCACAGAGAATTTTTAGTCTATTACGAAAAATATTCAAGAGCAAAACAGCAAAACGTTGTATCCTGTGATGACCAACTTTTAACTAATACTTATACGAAAACATGAACAAAGGTTAAAGGTCTTGCTCAACTGGCAACCAAGGAAAACGAACGAACTCATTGAACAGATTTATGAACTGATCAAGGTCCAGCTCGTCGACAGTCTCCGACAACTTGACAGGGACTTATAACCATATTCTCAGCACAAAATACGCGCTATATAAACTAAGTAAATTATCGTGGAATTACAAATCTGAGGAAGAAGAACACGAGATATTAATGACATTTTTGAAGAAATCCCACCTTAAATTAACAACAGCGGTCACGTCCTCAGACGGTATGTACACTGTGTTGAAAGTCCCAAAATTGGACAAAAAGCCAAACCAAAAAAAACCAAAGCAAAACAAAGGTACAGGGCGACAAGGAGTCAAGAGAAAGAATTAGAAAATGTTTGTTTTGTCTACGATCATTATTTTCATTTCATTATATATTTAACTCAGCACAAAAGAATAGTTTAAAACACGTAACCAGTTGAGAATCTGTGTGATTATTCATTGTAGATTTAATTGGCCGTTGCCAAATCCATATTCTCCGAAATGATAAGGTAATGTACCTTCTCTGTAAACAAACTCCTTTTTTCAGCCTTTTTGTTCTATATATGAAGATATTGAAAAAAAAAATTATTTCATAATTGAAAATCATTTAATTTACGGTATAAATATACTTGTATGGAATGACTTTTATGATCAATTTATACAGTATGATTTTGTCCCATTTTGTTATTCATTTGTCATTTGTAATCTGTGGCCCAATTTTCGGTCATTTAATATTTTGTATAAATAGTTTGAAAACAAGTTTTTCGGCTTTATTAATGTATCCATCAATATAATCAACAATATAAATACGCATTTTTTTAAAGAGCTTCGCATGGCTTTATGTCGCTTTGTTTGGTTTTGTCTGGTTTTGTCGGGCTTTATCAGGCTTAGCAGTATGTAGTAGGACCCGTTTACAACAAGTAGTTGCCTCAGACCGTGATGCTGTTTGACGATGCAATTTCTCGAGGAAGAGCGCAACAATTTGAAATTCCAAGTTGTTGCGCGCAATTTCTCGAGAAATGGGATATTTACCTGTAATATAACCTTACGGCGAGAGCGACTGTTATCCCACTCCTGATTTACAAGTACGAGTTGTCCACTATAGTGATCATACCGAACCGGTGTAACATATTATAATAGTATATTTACATATGTTACTTATGACTCTATGTCTCATTCTGAGTTGCTTTTTTGCGGTAACAATGACACAAGGTAAGTCTGATATAATATACCAAGCGATGAATTTGATTTGGTTTTGGATTAATCAGGTTTTCACATGTTTGGAAACAATTTGTTCCGTGTTTGGTAGAAAAGCCTACATGAGATAATAGTCAAGTGCACAGGGGATCACAATGTAACTGTCAGATCATACTATAATAGTAGTATATTAGTTTATACTGTATGCATGACTGATAGTTAAATTGTAAGCAACGATACGAGCCCTAGTAGTTTGGTGACGATTAGACCTAACACATTGTTCTCAGCCTTTTTTTTTTTTTTTTTTTTTTTTACTTAAGCCGCTAAGTAAAAAAAAACAACAACACAAACTGAGAACAATTCGTTGGTCTAGGTGTAGTCCTACCTGTAAGACATAGCACATGTTGATTTTGTTTATGTGATATGTCTTACGATCCGAATAATGGCCTTGTGTAGTCTGAGAGAGAGAGAGAGAGAGAGAGAATGTATATACATGTTTATTTCAGTGTTTCTAGTAACTGCAACAGAAGGCATTAAAAAACTTTTGTTATATATACTGTAGCTTCAAAGCAAGCAGACGAGACATCATTGTCAACTTTATCATAAGACCCTGCACCCACCAACTAGCTCCTGGAATGTGAGCTATTTATCAATTGTCTGTATGTGTGTGTGATACGTCTTTTTTAACGTAGCTTTAACAATTTCTCAACCATATCACTATGAAGTCTTGTTTTCATATTTTGCTTCATTGTCAAACTCATCATGTGAAATAAAATGAATTCTTTTAACAATGATTTGTGTCCTATTCATATTAGGACTTATCTAACTTCACTTTGGTGATATGGGATAAGCCACATTATGTAATATTGTGTACTAGTAAGGTCAAAGGTCAATGCACTAGTTAGCATGTACCCGTTCTACTCTTAAAGAAACATTTTGATCGAAAATAAAGGACTTATATTTGTTTCATAAACACAGAAAGTAACGTCAGAGACAAATGGACTTGACCCAATCTTAGCATAAAGTGTAAGCTTTGAACGCTTTACACTGTCTGCATGTACATGAGGTCACTAACCACCTGTCCTTACACAAAGGTCAAGCTACCAAGCGTCTTTGTCATACAAATAGAAAACTTCCCTCCTTTGTGTAATGCATGAAATTGATGCAATAAGTCAATCTGACACCAAATAAAGTAGATAACAGCTTTCTAAGTGGTTATGTTGGATATGGGTGAAAATTGTGGACTAAAATACAGAAAAAGGCCAAAGTGAACAATGAGTATAGTGAGTCCAATGCATTTATAAACAGGCGAAAACTGTATCTAAATAGGAGATGTAGCTTATGATAATGGAATTGAAGGAGACAAATGCAGCAATGAGAAAAATGAGGAGAGCTTGATGACATTACCTTGGACAATATACGCAGGGAGTGCATCATATGGGAAAGGAGAATTCAAAAGTACCTGTGCTATAACATCCCTTACAGGCACCAAAATTTCAGGTGAAATTGTGTTCTTACCCAGCCAATATAAAAGGGTGAATAATGTAGATAATATAGATGCATATGATTTATAGTTCTTCTACATAAGAAATGAACAATAATGGGCTTCAATTAGGCATAAAAAAATACCTAAACCAAACAAAGCATGCTTGATCAGTTTCCAAACTTGTAAACTTTACTGGGAAAAATTATTAAAGTACTTCTAGTTCAATCTGCATCAACACCGATGGCTAATATGATACTTCACAAATCTTCTCTTTATTTTCATACACAATCACTGAAAATGTGGGTTTTTATTGTTTGTTAGCATAACATTTCAGTTATGTCTGGTGTAAGGGAGATAAGTGAGTTCAAGAACACATGTATTAATTTCAATGTAATTAAATTATCCAAAAATACATCACTGATAAAGTGAGAACCTAAAATCCAGGCTTTTTTATATGTAGTGGAGACCTCAATAATGATTATGTAACTAACTAAAGAATTGCATCTTCAATTTCAAGGCAGAAAAATTTACACAAAAGGACAAAAAGAGCAAGACAATTTAAATCAAAATATTAAGGAATACCATATCTTTAATAAAATGCCTAAAATACTGATAGCAGAATATTCTTTATAATACATGTGAACTTTCTACAAGTGAACCAGGAATGTCCTCTATCCTGGTCTATGACATGCTTTAGAAGAACATGATAGCTGTTTTTTATCCATGATTTTTCATCTTTTGCGCATAAAATAGTCAATATTTGGCTAAAATTAAGTATATTAACTTTACATAATTTTTTTTGCATGTATGCTAATCTCGGAGCTGACTACACAGACATAAGTCATCAGTCTATATATGCTATAGCTATAGTTACAAAAGCCCCATTCCAAAGCTATGGTAACATGTGTTATTTTCTGAAGATTTCAGACATGTTATTCTTAAAAGACCGTCAATATTTGACCAAAAATGTTCAGCATCCATTTGTTTTTTTCCTACATCAAATTAATACAGTTCATAAATGCTGCCCACATGTATGTGTTTCTATGGATACAATGTGAGACACTCCTTTGCAATAGGTATCAAAGTACCATTGTTTTTCCATTAACCTCAATGTTAATGTTTTGTGAAATAAATATACCGGTACTTTCTATCCTATTTCAGCATGCATGTCACACACTGTCATAGAGAACAATACTAGATTGTCAATTTGTCATTGACAAAACCTGGTACTCCATTGCATATAAAAGAAATACCTCTGCTGGAACTAGACAGGGGTATGAGCTATCTAGTCACATGATATTTATTTTCAGTCATGTGTATCACATTTTCAAAAAATCATAAAAAATGCCTAATATGATCTATATAGGAATTAGCATAAATTCACATGTTGCCAAGAGACTAAATGTTTTTTTAAAGCCTAATAGAAAGTACAACTGTTACATGATTAACCAATCATAGCTAGAGTTTTTGTTTATTTCTAAATGCAACGTTCCCTACACCTTAATCTCCTCCCACCTGGATTTGCACAATTGGTACCGTTATACCTTATAGTGATGTCTAGCATTGTTGCATCATGGTGCAGACATGTAACATGATATCCCAGCCACTCACATCCTGACACCAGACTGACCAGTCACATCCTGACACCAGACTGACCAGTCACATCCTGACACCAGACTGACCAGTCCTAACACAAACATCTTAATACTGAGCATCTAGTGAGGTAGAAGTTAGTACCATTTTTTTTAATAAGTCTTTTTATATGGCTCGGGGGGGGGGGGTTGAACCTGCAACTTCCCGCATCTGATAATGATGCTTTAACCACTTGGCCACCAGAGCAGGCACCAATTGTTCACTGACTCTTGAACTTTACCAAAAGACTGTCTAAATGCCAATGTAGCCCCTGTGTTCAAAACAGGAGATGTACACCTTGCAGAAAATTACCAACCAATTTCCCTTCATCAGATGCATGTTAGCTTTTCAAACATAATTTGTACATCTTATTAAGAAAAACAAAAACCATGAATTGGAAAACATAAAACATGCAGAAAATAGTTAAGGTACAAAACATTGTTTAATTCTATAAGTTTGTTCCTGCAGTTGAAAAAGGTGAGTTTTAAGAGCACTTTTAAAAATGATCACTGAGTCTTTGTGTTTAACTTCAATAGGCAATTCATTCCACATCACCAGGCCCTGGAATGGAATGTTGTCCATATGACTTCGTTTTCATAGTGCGAAGAATTAGCATACGATTGTCAGAAGAGGAGTGTAGGTATCTTGCTGGTGTGTACACATGGGTGAAACCAGGTTGGTATGTTGGACAGGAGTTCATCAGTGAAACATAGCACATAGAACAAATTTTGTGTTTGATAATGGTTCAAATGGATAACCAGTATAGGGTACAGAGCATTGGTGAGATGTGCTCTGATCAAGGTACTCTAAAGATTATCTATGCAGCTGTGTTTTTAACTTTTTGAAGTTTATGGAGTAGATATTGTGATGAATCAGACTGAACTGAGTTACAATAGTCCAGTCTTGAAAGTATTAATGAACACACAAGTGTTTTAGTGGTATCAACTGAAAAATATTTGCGAAAGAAGCTGATGCGTCCTATCTCAAGATATGCAGCTTTGCATATGTTCATGATATGTTGGTGCAATATGAGAGTACTGTCCCAAGTGAAAATTGGGTTTTGTACTGACTGTGAATTTAATGTTGGTGTTGCTGATATTTATTGTTTGAGGTAAAGTATGTGAATGAGAATGCTTTTGTTTTGTGATCAGAATGGCCTCAGTTTTATGATCATTCATCTGCAGCTTGTTACATGTCATCCATGATTTTACATCAGAAATGCACCTCCCTACTCCATGGATGGTAGCATCAACTTCACTTGGGTGGCTAGAATTGTATATTTGGGTGTCATCAGCGTACAGTTGTTGAGACACTTGGTAATGATCTATGACACTTGAGAGCGGCTGAGTATATAATGAAGATAACAGGTCCAAGAACAGACCCCTGTGGAACACCACAACATTGATCAACTGGGCTGGAGTTTATTCCATTTGCTGATACGATTTGTTTCATGTTGACTAAGTAAGACTTGAATGACTGTAAGGCTATATTCTGAATGGCAAATACATGCTGGAGACGATGATGTAATATTTCATGTTCTATTGTGTCAAATGCTGCAGAAATCACTTAAAAAAAGTAATATTCCTAACTAAACTGAACCACAGCTTTAGATCATGATAATCCTGTCGAACACAATGACCTTCTCCAGAACAATGACAAAGGAATACAAACCGTTTGTTTGTTTGGAATTTTAATGTAGCATTAAAAAATTTTCAGTCATATTCCTACAGTGTCTGCAGTGAGGCAGTTTATAGTGGTGTCTAGCACTATGCCGCAGATATGTAATATGATATCCCGCCCAGTCACATTATCCTAACACCAGGCCGACCAGTCCTAACACTGATCTCTTAATGTTGATTTTAAAAGCTACGTTAAAAATCCAAATCATGCACATACACACTCCTCCAATGCAATTAGAACTTTTTGAAACAAAAGGACAATGTTCCTGCACAGGAGAAAGAAACATATTACTTGGTGATATAAATAAGTACGTCTTAAATATGGAACAACTTGATGGAAATTATTGAATTATTAGGCCTAGTCCAGCTTGTAAATGAGCCCACAAGAGCAATAGATACATAATGAATTAAACATATTACTGATAACATTTATACCTACCTGACAATGTTTCTTGTTAATATACCAAATGTTGGTCTCAGTAACCACTACGTTTGTGACAAGAATGGTTAAATGCAAGAGAAATGTAAATAAATACACAAAAAACTATCAATTACTTGTATAGATCATTCACAAATTTTAATGAAGAACAATTTCTTGATGACCTAAATAAAATTACTTGAAATATAACCCAAAATTCTGATGACATAGATGAAGCTGTGAGGGTGTAGACTTATTTATGGATGTACAAGTATTCGCTAAGCATGCAACAGTGGAATACACATATTAACATTAAAATTTGTCTTACAGTCAGTCACAGGAACGCATAGGTTAACATTAAAATTTGTCTTATAGTCAGTCACAGGACGCATAGGTTAACATTAAAATTTGTCTTATAGTCAGTCACAGGAATGCATAGGTTAACATTAAAATTTGTCTTATAGTCAGTCACAGGAACGCATAGGTTAACATTAAAATTTGTCTTATAGTCAGTCACAGGAACGCATAGGTTAACATTAAAATTTGTCTTATAGTCAGTCACAGGAACGCATAGGTTAACATTAAAATTTGTCTTATAGTCAGTCACAGGAACGCATAGGTTAACATTAAAATTTGTCTTATAGTCAGTCACAGGAACGCATAGGTTAACATTAAAATTTGTCTTATAGTCAGTCACAGGAACGCATAGGTTAACATTAAAATTTGTCTTATAGTCAGTCACAGGAACGCATAGGTTAACATTAAAATTTGTCTTATAGTCAGTCACAGGACGCATAAGTTAACATTAAAATTTGTCTTATAGTCAGTCACAGGACGCATAGGTTAACATTAAAATTTGTCTTATAGTCAGTCACAGGACGCATATGTTAACATTAAAATTTGTCTTATAGTCAGTCACAGGAACGCATAGGTTAACATTAAAATTTGTCTTATAGTCAGTCACAGGAACGCATAGATTAACATTAAAATTTGTATTATAGTCAGTCACAGGACGCATAGGTTAACATTAAAATTTGTCTTATCGTCAGTCACAGGACGCATAGGTTAACATTAAAATTTGTCTTATAGTCAGTCACAAGACGCATAGGTTAACATTAAAATTTGTCTTATAGTCAGTCACAGGACGCATAGGTTAACATTAAAATTTGTCTTATAGTCAGTCACAGGACGCATAGGTTAACATTAAAATTTGTCTTATAGTCAGTCACAGGACGCATAGGTTAACATTAAAATTTGTCTTATAGTCAGTCACAGGAATGCATAGGTTAACATTAAAATTTGTCTTATAGTCAGTCACAGGAATGCATAGGTTAACATTAAAATTTGTTTTATAGTCAGTCACAGGAACGCATAGGTTAACATTAAAATTTGTCTTATAGTCAGTCACAGGAACGCATAGGTTAACATTAAAATTTGTCTTATAGTCAGTCACAGGACGCATAGGTTAACATTAAAATTTGTCTTATAGTCAGTCACAGGAACGCATAGGTTAACATTAAAATTTGTCTTATAGTCAGTCACAGGAACGCATAGGTTAACATTAAAATTTGTCTTATAGTCAGTCACAGGAACGCATAGGTTAACATTAAAATTTGTTTTATAGTCAGTCACAGGAACGCATAGGTTAACATTAAAATTTGTCTTATAGTCAGTCACAGGAACGCATAGGTTAACATTAAAATTTGTCTTATAGTCAGTCACAGGAACGCATAGGTTAACATTGAAATATGTCTTTTTGTCAGTCACAGGAACGCATAGGTTAACATTAAAATTTGTCTTATAGTCAGTCACAGGACGCCTAGGTTAACATTAAAATTTGTCTTATAGTCAGTCACAGGACGCATAGGTTAGCATTAAAATTTGTCTTATAGTCAGTCACAGGAATGCATAGGTTGACATTAAAATTTGTCTTATAGTCAGTCACAGGACGCATAGGTTAACATTAAAATTTGTCTTATAGTCAGTCACAGGAACGCATAGGTTAACATTAAAATTTGTCTTATAGTCAGTCACAGGACGCATAGGTTAACATTAAAATTTTGTGTTATAGTCAGTCACAGGAATGCATAGGTTGACATTAAAATTTGTCTTATAGTCAGTCACAGGAACGCATAGGTTAACATTAAAATTTGTCTTATAGTCAGTCACAGGACGCATAGGTTAACATTAAAATTTGTCTCATAGTCAGTCACAGGACGCATAGGTTAACATTAAAATTTGTGTTATAGTCAGTCACAGGATGCATAGGTTAACATTAAAATTTGTGTTGCAAGCATGGTCATATTTAGCCACAGCTAGTTTTGTAGATGGATTGATTTTGTACAAAACCGAATTAAAGAATATGCATGGCATTTCCATATTTTTGTAAGAAAATAATCCCATGAGCATGGTTCCCTATGTCATAGACTCCTGGAAAATCTGATACATGCATCTAATTGAAACTTTTAATTTACATCACCATGTGAGAATAAGATATAAAAAACTGTTGGCACAAAGTGTGTTACACTGGCAAGCATACAAGTTGAGTGGCAGTAAAATGTGTGATACTTGCAAGTACATGAGTTGGAGTGTGTAACACTAACAAATACACACCTTTGGGGCAGATGTTCTTCTTAGTACAGATTTCAGTATTTTTTTTCTTCTCTAGAAATTGCTCCCATTTACAAAAATATAAACCTGAGAGAGATTAATTTAGATATTAGTTGTGAATGTGTAAGAAATATAAAGCTTTTCACTTTAATTAAACCTTCATTTTTCCCTTCAAGTCCTTATAAAAATTGTTAATAACCCAGCGATGTATTTCATTTCTCCTTATATTCTCTAGCCTAATGATTTGCATATTAATTGAAATTGTAAGACTTTGTATGACTTATGTACAAGTTTATGCTAAATACATTTATTTTGCTTTTGATTATTTATGCCAAACATTTGAGTTTTGTTTATTTATTTATTTACAGAAGTTTCTCCAGTCCAGACAAATGTGGGATCAGATGCTAATTTCAGCTTCATGCTTACCGAGGATCCAAATACAGCTATTGTATATATTCAAAATAAGTCTGGTGGTATTGTATTGTCTGCACGTGGCAATAAGAGTGTGAGTAATAATCCATTTTACAAGGACAGAGTGAATTTCACTGGAAACATGAACCAGAAGCTGATATCATTCATTTTGAGAAATGTTACACTGGTGGATGCTGGGATATATACTGCTGTATTATCATTTACAGATAAAACTATAGGAAGTCAGATGTTGATTGTGAAAGGTATTTGTATATTTACATTGCTTGGAATTTTTTATATGGTTCTGTCTGCCTTTACATGTACTATAATCTATCTGTCCACTGAACATCTCAATAAACTTGTTAGAATGAATTAGCAAAACCACTCAGTGTAGACAGAGTACGTTTGATATGTGTTAATAATTTAATTGGATTTTCAGGCTATTGCAGAAGTCGTTAAATTATTTAAAATGAATTTTTGGATTTGTTTGAAATTCTGTGGATAATAATCTTGTTAGCATGATTATGCTAAAACCACATAAACTATACCATAGTGCAATGTAATTATGGTACCCATATTCATATTATGGATGTCAACCAGATATAGCAATGTAATTATGATACCCATATTCATATTATGGATCTCAACCAGATATAGCAATGTAATTATGATACCCATATTCATATTATGGATGTCAACCAGATATAGCAATGTAATTATGATACCCATATTCATATTCTGGATGTCAACCAGATATAGCAATGTAATTATGATACCCATATTCATATTCTGGATGTCAACCAGATATAGCAATGTAATTATGATACCCATATTCATATTATGGATGTCAATCAGATATAGCAATGTAATTATGATACCCATATTCATATTATGGATGTCAACCAGATATAGCAAGTACTTTTATTTTGTTATAAGCTTGATTGAGTTTGACTTCTAACATTCCAATATGGTATTACACTAGAGATGTGAAAAGTTTGGAATATTTGACCCGGTACCCATCAATCCTAACAATTGGTTACCCAGGTACCTGATCAAAAGGGAAGTGTATGAAATGTGAACCTGAACTGCTTTGTTGTAGGTTGATACATGCCAACCCCCAGGAGATCCATAACTACACAGTAACTAATATAAATGAATTACACAGTAACTAATCTAAATGAATTACACAGTAACTAATATAAATGAATTACACAGTAACTAATATAAATGAATTACACAGTAACTAATATAAATGAATTACACAGTAACTAATATAAATGAATTACACAGTAGCTAATATAAATGAATTACACAGTAACTAATATAAATGAATTACACAGTAACTAATATAAATGAATTACACAGTAACTAATATAAATGAATTACACAGTAGCTAATATAAATGAATTACACAGTAACTAATATAAATGAATTACACAGTAACTAATATAAATGAATTACACAGTGACTAATATAAATTAATTACACAGTAGCTAATATAAATGAATTACACAGTAGCTAATATAAATGAATTACACAGTAACTAATATAAATGAATTACACAGTAACTAATATAAATGAATTACACAGTAACTAATATAAATGAATTACACAGTAACTAATATAAATGAATTACACAGTAGCTAATATAAATGAATTACACAGTAACTAATATAAATGAATTACACAGTAACTAATATAAATGAATTACACAGTAGCTAATATAAATGAATTACACAGTAACTAATATAAATGAATTACACAGTAGCTAATATAAATGAATTACACAGTAACTAATATAAATGAATTACACAGTAACTAATATAAATGAATTACACAGTAACTAATATAAATGAATTACACAGTAACTAATATAAATGAATTACACAGTAACTAATATAAATGAATTACACAGTAACCAATATAAATGAATTACACAGTAGCTAATATAAATGAATTACACAGTAACCAATATAAATGAATTACACAGTAGCTAATATAAATGAATTACACAGTAACTAATATAAATGAATTACACAGTAGCTAATATAAATGAATTACACAGTAACTAATATAAATGAATTACACAGTAGCTAATATAAATGAATTACACAGTAACTAATATAAATGAATTACACAGTAACTAATATAAATGAATTACACAGTAGCTAATATAAATGGCAAAATGTCGTATAATTGAAGCATACAAAGAGCAATCTGTACATATTACATGCCATAATTACAGAAACTATAACAACAGACATTTATTTTTTGCAATTAACCCGGATTTGCTGTGTTACAAATTGGCTTAATCCATAAGGATTAGTAATTTGTACAAGAATATACAAATTTATACATTATTTATTCATAACACACCCTTTAACAAGTCTACAATTTTCTACTTTAACTTTTGATACCTGTTAAGTCTACAAAAAATAAGCCTTCTTCTATCCTTGACCTGCCATGGTTTGTCCCTTAATTGCAGTCTGGTGCAACTTGCTTAAGTTTCAGAAATTCCCTGTCTGCTAAAACATTTCTGACAAGTAACAACCTATCAGTCACATTGATAGAGCCCTTTTAATATTTTGATATATGGCACCATTTATTTTCAATTTAGACTGGTGAACTATGTATGTAGTAACAAAATAGAATGGCTCTATGACAAGTGCTTTCACATTCAAGAAAGCCATCTGTTTTCTTGAAAATCTTTTATGTACAATTAATGTAAAAATTACCAAATTTACACAACGAGAAAGGAGCCCCTGTTTGTATGGGAAATATTATCTGTGCTTCATTGTATTAATCGATGTAAAAATCACCCTATTCTGCATTGAATATAAATATACATTTCTTTTCATACCTAAATAGGTATAGGACATGAAAATTGAAATACCAGTTTTTGCAAGTAAATCAAGCTATTTTGCAATGGAGGTGGATCCAAGAATGATAAAAAATCAGTCTCAACTGTCTCTGTGATGCAGCGTGGCGTACTTTTGTGACATGAAAGGAGTAGGGGGTGGAAAATTCTCAAAATGCAATTTTGTCAATTTTTAGAAAAACATGGTCCTACTTAATTTCATGAAAATGAACTGAGTCTACAACTCTGGATTGTGCCAGAAAACATGTGTATAGCTTCAGTTTTAATTAGGACAAACAATGAAAGCTATACCAAATCACACGAGTCGTCAGCCTGCTGAGGAATGTGTGTACTCATTATTTTGAATAGAGCTTTCTAGGACTAAATTCATACAGATATAATCTTGCCATGACACTGTTCATTTAAACAAGTTTGATACATAATTTTGAATGAAGACATAAACACTATTTTTGCTTATTAGAATGAAAATCAATATATATATATATATATATTTATATATAAAATAACTTGTAGAAGTTATTAAATCGAGTTTTGTACACTAACGCCGTTGACCGACAATGGGGTCAATGCTCTAAATATTTGATGGATAATTTGGCCTATGCACGGGCATCACAGATATGGCTGAAATGGCCAGATAGGACTTCTAAATTGACACTTCGTACAGTAAATAGAGGTTACTAAGAAATATGATATATACATGGATATATTCCAAATTGATCGAAGCTTAAGACCTACCTTGTTTATTAGTATTACCTCCTCTTAATGTATGAAAATAAAACTTTTAAAATTTTCAACGCTTCACAAAAATACATAATTTTTCTTCCATGGACCGCTTAATGCCATAAACAAGTATCTGGATATATATTTTGTTGGGTTCCAATGATTTTACATTCAAACGATCCAAATTTATCTCAAAATATGCCATAACAGCAGACCACTGATTTGGAACCAAAGCAGCATCAGAAAACGGGAAGCCAGAAATGGTTATTTCCCCTGTCAGTCCTATACCTAACCTAAACACAACATTTGAACAAGATCTAGTATGGGAAATTTAAGAAAAAAATGAGCATCTTGAAACGATTAAAAATTTGATCAGAGTGCAGGCTTGCTCAAAACAAGATATTTACATTGATTAATTTTTATGAAAATGTTTGGGTTATCATATTGACCTATGTGAGCACATTTGCGCTACTCAGTAAAAAATGAAAACATTCTTGAAATCATGTATGATACTATCATTGTCATTGTTTTCCCTGTTGCACTGTAGCTGCCTTCATATCGCTACATGTGAGCAATTAGACCCGCATTTCTAGAGGGAGCTATATTATTTCCTCATTATTATATTTAAAATATTCTAGGAATAAGAACTATTCAGATATTTTATAAATGATGTTAACCATTCATTTCTCTTTTTTTCTTCTTTCTTTATATATTGCCTTGGGAACATAATGTTTTAAGGAGGCGATGAAGATGCATTTGGAATTATAATCACTCCTTCAAATCAAGAAATGTTAGTTTTGGACAAACATAAAGTTTTACTTGCCCACTAAATTAATGATTTTTATAGAAATTAATGAAATTTCTCGGTGAGGTTGGGTTGTTCCATACCCTCTGGTTAAGTCTGGCCATCACTTCAGCTGCCTTGGCAATCCTACCATTCACCTCATAATTGAGAGTGAGCTGGAGATGTTGGATCTGAGGTATGTGAAGTTCTCGACAACTTCCAAGTTGTATCCATCAATGGTGACAGAGGGAGGGGAGTCTGCATCTTGCACCATGACGTTTGTTTTCTTCAAGCTGATGGTCAGTCCAAATTCCTTGCAAGCGTTGGAGAGGCGGCATACAAGCTGCTGCAGTCCATCTTCCGTGTGGGATGTCAAGGTTGCATCATTGGCAAAAAACATTTCACGGATGAGTACCTTTGTGATTTTAGTCTTAGCACGGAGACGGTCGATGTTGAACAGCTTTCTGTCAGCCCTGGTATGAATGTATACTCCATCGCTGCAGCCCTTGAAGGCATACTGGAGAAGCATAGAGAAAAATATGGCGAAGAGAGTCGGCGCAAGCACACAGCCTTGTTTGTCTCCGCTGATTACTGGGAAGGCCTCAGATGTTGCTCCATTGAAGCACACTGTGCATGTTCTCGTGGAATGACATGATGACAGCAAGTAGACGTGGGGGCAGCCAATCTTCTGCAGGATTCTGAAGAGTCCACTCCGATTACCAGGTTAAATGTCTTCGTCAGGTCTATGAAGGCAATGTAGAGGGACATCTGCTGCTCATGACAGTTCTCCTGCAGCTGACGTAGTGAGAAGATCATGTCTACAGTTGACCTGCCGGCTAGAAATCCACACTGGGACTCTGGGTAGACGCCAAAGGCTAGGATCTGCAAGCGCGCCAAGGCAACACGGGCGAAAGCGTTTCCGACAACACTGAGGAGGGAAATGCCCCTGTAGTTGTTGCAGTCGCCACGGTCTCCCTTGTTCTTGTACAAAGTGACGATGTTGGCGTCACGCATATCCTGTGGGATGTATCCCTGTTCACAACAGAGGCAGAGGAGTGTGTGTAGCGGCTGGAGCAGCGCTGGTTTCCCACTCTTGAGGACTTCAGGCGGAATGCCGTCGCTTCCAGGAGCCTTCCCACAGGCAAGGCAGTCTATGGCTTTTCCGAGCTCTTCCAGGGTGGGTTGTGTGTCTAGCTCCTCCATGACAGGCAGGTCTGGAATGGCATCCAGGGCAGTGTCAGTGACGTTGTTTTGGGTTGCATATAGCTCGAGATAGTGTTCAACCAATCGCTGCAATTGTTTGCTCTGGTCTGTGATGTCTTCAAATGTCTTGGACTTGATGGGGGAGATCTTTGAGATGGAGGGGCCTGTCGCCTTCTTGATGGCCTCGTTTATTCCTCTTGCATCCCCGTTGTCGGCAGCTGTTTGTATACTGTTGCAAAGGTTAAGCCAGTATATGTTGGCACAGTGGCGGGCAGTCTCTGGGCGTTCTTCCTTGCATTCCTTAGTGCTTGCGATGTTCTTGGGCTAGGTACTGCCTTGTATGCCAGGAGAGCTTTTGTCTTTGCCTCAGTCACGGACTCCATCTCCTCCCAGTTTGCCTCATACCAGTCTGCGTTTTTTCGTTCCCTCTTCCCGTAAGCTATGGTGGCTGAGTTGTACAAAGAGTCGCGGCGATGGGCCCACTTGGAGTCAATGGTGTCGTAAGGTGTCATTTTGGTGAGAGCTTCTTGCACACTGCTGATGAACTGCTGTGTTTTCTTTGGGTTACTTGCACAGCAGGTGTTGATGCGAGGGTGACCCTTCTTCTTCTTGGGTAATATTCGCACCTTACTGACCACAAGGGAATGGTCCGTGTCGCAGTTGGCACTGTGGTAGCTACGGGTTAGGAGGACGCTAGCCAGTTCCGTAAGCCTGGTGATGACAAGGTCTAGCTGGTGCCAGTGTAATGAACGTGGTGTCTCCAAGACACCTGGTGGATCTTCTTGCATTGAAAGAAAGTGTTGGTCACACATAGGCTGTGGGAGCAGCACATCTCCAGAAGTCGCTGCCCATTCTCGTTGATCTTGCCCCTTCCATAAACTCTAAGACAGGCGGACCAGGCCTCATGGTTGGCTCCAATCTAGCATTGAAGTCTCCTAGCAAGTAAAGGGTTTCGTTTTCTGGAATGTTGGATATCGCCTGATCCAGAGCCTCATAAAACTTGTCTTTCTGCTCGTGGGTAGACCGGAGGGTTGGGGCATACACGCTGAAGATGTGGACCAGGCCTAAGGATGTTGACAGCCTGAGGGCAAGGATTCTCTCATTACCTGATGATGGAGGTTCAATGAAGGCAACTAGCGTGTTCTTTACGGCAAATCCTATACCGTGCTGCCTAGGTTCATTTGAGGACTTCCCCTGCCAAACGAACGTGTAATTGGCTTCCCTGATGGTACCGCTGTCAGCCAGTCGGGTCTCCTGGAGACAGGCAATGTCGATGTTCAGTCGGGAGAGTTCTCTGTCAATGACGGCAGTCTTCCGTGCATCGTCGATCTGTTGTAGTTCATTGATCAGTCCAGGACACATGGTCCTAACGTTCCAGGTCGCAAAACGAAGTGTTGGAGTTTTCTTATTTCTTCTTTTAGTTCTTCATGGTGCGGAGTTTGGTGGCCCACTTATATTTAATTTAATGATAATCTCATAACTTTATACACTTACTGATCATGACAACAGAACATCATAAATATGATAAAATTTACGAATGATATCCTGCTTGAATATTAGTACCACTAATATGACTACCACTAGTTTTAAAAATGATACTTGTACTAATACTTCTAATAGTAACAGCATTACTAATAATACTAGGCGAATGTCCATAGTCTTTCTTCTAGTGGAAACAATTGGGGAGGGGAGGGGGGAGTGGGCGAGAAACTTAAAACTTATCAAGCATACAATAAATTCAGACTAAAACTACGATTACTGCTACTATTAAAAATACTACCAGTACTACTATTAAAAATACTACCAGTACTACTATGGAAAATGTCTCCTCTAGAAAATTTAGAACTACAGCTTATATGTACGTGGTGAAGTTTAAGGATTTCAAGGCGGACATACCTTTGGAGAATGTAGAGGGATTCATTACCCAGGTGTGGAATTCTTGTTAACTACACTGAATGAGCAATGTCAAGCCAAAGAAGACGATCGCTTAAGACTTTCCATTCATGACGATGGTTAGAAGTATCCCGTTTGGATCGAGTTTAGCAGCCCAATATAATAGACACCATCCAAAGTTATTGACAAGATTCAACATGTGCAACAACCCAATGACAAATTTCACATTACTGATAGAAAAGTGACACTGTTCATGACCGATGTTTTGAAGCCTTGTGCTGCATAGCCTGATGGTCTTTGGAGTTTAGGCCACATTTTCTGCACAAGTTTGAAATCTTATATCCAAAAAAACATTTGTGTACTTTTTGTTTTGCAGCCTTGATATGCGGCACTTGATGGTCTTTGGAGTTTAGACCACCTTATATACACTAATTTGGGGTCTTATGTCCTATAAAAACATTTAGAGTGCCAACTCAGTGATATGTCCTGATCGTCTGGGTTTGGGACAACCTTATAGATTCTAATTTTGGGGCCTTAATAGTATAAGTGGCTGTCCCCTACGATACAGAGGTGGAGTTATTAGAGGTGGTATGTTAGTATGGAGAAACGGATGTTGTTATCAGGGATGTTGTTTAAACAGAGCAGCATCTAAACAGAACACTGATCTCACTTCCGGATCATCACCAAGGCCTTATTCCTCACTGTGCACTGTTGCCGAAATACACACAGGGAACCACTTTCTGAGCTCATATTCTTAAGAATAAAACAATTAACTTTAAATCCCTACCAACAATGCATAAATATAACTCTTCTATCAAATGAGAGAGGAAAACATGTTCTAAAAATAGACTAGAATTACATCTGTGGGTACTGAACTGGAAATACTAGTTATGACGTGATTCTAATACGGCCTATATTTTTATGGTCAATTTTAGTCAGACTTTTTATATTTGCATGCCACACCTATTTCAACTTTATACATGAAGCCTTTTTGAATTTCTTTGCAAATTGGACTTGCTATATCTTCCTTAATTATAAGAATTGTTCAATGCAGTAAAAACTTAATTGTAATACAAAATAAGGCCTGTCAGAAAATGTTATTGAAATGTCTAAATATTGAACAATTAAATTTTAATCAAAATTTAAATAAACAATTAAATTAATAAACTAAATTTTATTCCAAAATTAAATTTCATTCATGTTTTTAAACTCGGTTGGACAAATTTTAGACTACAATGTGATCAATGAATAGTATTTAAAAGAAATTGTAGCTTGGGTCGGTATAACTGAAAACATTTTCCCCAGGCGTAGTGAAGTAACATAGCTCCTAGTGATTTTGGCAGCAAACTGCAATGTGCATATAGGTATACACACTAAAGAAACAGTGACAGGTGCTATGTTTCCACATTTATTGTGTTAGGTATTTAGGCAGTTATTTGTATAACTAATAGTGCACTCAGATTCAAACTTCTGATGGGACAACTTAAATGTTTTATAGCAAAAATGGATTCCATTTCAGTGTGGATTGCTACAAAAGGCGACACTGGGATAGGACAATACAGTTTTAGGCAGGCTCCATCTTTCTGAACAATGTTGCTTATTTCTCTCATTAAGACCTAAGCCATGTATTTGAGGTGCTATATATCAGTGTTGTGAAATGAAGGAATCATTGTCACTTATGGCAGTATGCTCAGCACATGTCTTTATGAAACCTTGATATCACCACCGGATTACTGGAGAGCTTCCAAGCTGATTCAACTCTAACTCTTTGTTGCATATACATGTACCAGGCTAGATCTGAAAAGATATAACGTGTTTCACATAATTCTAGAAAATAGTAAGCTATAGGAAAATGTAGTTAAAATGTGTTAGATATCTAACATTCAGGTTACAAGCATGGGAAAAAATATTAAACTTGACAGAGTGACACTCAGAAATGTGAAGTATTCACCACGTATTAAATTAATAAATTCATTGTAAAAGTATATTTGGTTGCTAGAAGCATATTTCATCATTTACAAGTTAAATAACCAATCAGGTACACTATACTATGTTTCATTATGTTTAAGGCAATGTTGAGACAGTGAGGTTTGATCATTGGTGCAAATATTAGTACATACCAGTATACACGAAAGACAAGCGACAATATAGTAAATTAAAATATAGTACTATAAGCAATCTTATTCATGAAGGAAATAATAAATTTGATTATTGCAAGAGAATACAGCCAAATGTGGCAGCACATATAAAATCTAGGTACCAACAAATCCTATATCATGAACTAAATGTGAAATTCTTATCCCTAAAACTTGTAAAGAAATGTGCATATGCGGAACATGTCACATATACAACATACTTGTTAAGATCAAATGTGCAAACATAAATCAAGCGATCTGTTTGAAGATTTATAGAGTATTGTTAAGAGTGTTAGTTACCAATTATTAAGTTCATTGTTTCAATGGAATCAGATATCAGATGATGCTACAATACCACACTGTCAAAGTACTAAATTGAAATATGTTACCATACATAGGCATATTCATGATGAAAATAGCATTTAGGGATACATTCAGTGCACACAGCCAGAAATGAACCTTATAGATTCACTATAGGTACAATGTCGGCCTGTATGATGTACTGAAAGTGAACCTTTCATCCCAAACATTCTAAAATATGTGCATATTTGTTCATGTGGGATATGTAACCAGGTTCTAGGATAAAGGTTTCATCTGTCTTCTCACAAAATACCATGTAACAATGTTTAAAAACAATTACTGAAGGCTATATAGAAGCAGATATATGTTACTCGAAAGTCACCCCATCAGAAACTAGCTGATACAACCCCTAATAAACTGTCTGAATGAGTTTTCTTTTAAATGAAGGTCTCATTTTGACTTACTATTTTCACTGAGAAAATTGACGAATATCATTATTTCAAAACCGATGGAATTAGAAATACACATGGGGTGGGTTGGTCTCATATACAAATTTAGGAGACTTTAACAAGACACTGACGTTTTCAGATTTTTTTAAAGACAAGATGGGTCAAAACAGGGACATCATGGGGGGGGGGGGGGGGAAGGGCATGAATTTGCCTGTACTGTAAAATTGCTGATTCCTATATACGAAAATTAACAATCCTGTCAAGTCTACCCCACCACTCGGACACAATTTAAATTACGTCCCAGGTCAGAAAGAAAAATTCGTTTACAATCGCATTTGAATAAAATAAATAAATTGGACAAGAGGTCCAGATATACCTCCCCCACAGCTAACCTTGCCATGTATTTCTGTCCAAGTAAATGTTTCAGCACACAATCGATTATACATGGTCGCCAGTACTATTGGTGGAGAAAGAACCAGGGAAAAGCCCTATAAATAACCACCGACCCTCGAAAAGCTACTGGCGAGCTTTCTCACATACCCACGTTGTCCTAATCCGAGACTCGAACTCATGCAGAGGTGAAATGGCAGTGATCCACATCAGATATCGCTTTAGACCACTCGGCCACTCAAGGCCCCCAAAGGAAATGTAGAGGAAAGAGTTGATCTTCAGGTGTTAGAAGTTAGGTGTATAAGTTAAATAGTTATTAACTACAAGTACACATGCACAAGCGTTTTTATCACTAACAATTTAGCTACAATTTAACTATTGACATACATTTTTACTTGATCACTGAAATGATAGATGTGGCATTGTATAGCTTGAATGAGGAATTCATATGTTGTTTTTTTTTCTTGGAAAATATATTTTATAGTACATTGTTTATCTACATTTCATGAATACTTGAATATGAACTGATTGCAAAAAAACCCAGTTATATATATATATATATATATATATATATATATATATATATATATATATATATATATGTATATATATATATGTATATATATATATGTATATATATATATATATATATATATATATATATATATATATATATATATATATATATATATATATATATATATTATATTATATTATATTAGTAGTTATCCGGGATATAATTTGCACATACATAAATTTACATACAAAAGCAGATGTGTCGCTTTGGCTCATCGATTTCTAAGTAAATACAGTTTACAGCATCCGCAACAAGTTGAAAGAAACTAGTTGTAACATAATAAATTTAAAGGTTGAATTCCTGTAGAAACAGGCATGTAAAGTTTTGTAAACACGGTTTTTGTATTTTATTTGTCTGTCTTTTCTATGTTCTGTATTTGCCTTTGATAAAGACTCGTTAAGAGTCGAAAGTGCTCAGGCTAGAGAGATACTAGTTTTGCACTGTTGCTTGTCAGTTTTTTTGCATTTATCTTTATCAATCCCTGACACACGTGATCCCTTGCTGGATCCAGTGCATTGTAAAGGACTGTTATATGCCATATGATTTGTATTCTATATATATATATATATATATATATATATATATATATATATATATATATATATATATATATATATATATATATATGTATATATATATATATATATATATATATATATATATATATATATATATATATATATATATATATATATATATATATATATATATATATATATATAATTCCAAATGGAATAATATATTCAAATTATACAACACTGAATTAAACACTAACATTTGACTATAAGTGAACATAATTATAAAGGTCGTATATGACATCATGAGGTATGGATGTTGCTTTGCTGATTCATCTTTTGAGTGAAATGTGATGCTGATGTAATCGCTGGAATGAGTCTGCAATCCATAAGCAACTATTAAAATTGTTTACTCTGATTTTACTAAAATTTCTAGCTCAACTAGAATATTTTGATAATATAAACAATAATATAACTAACGATAGTGATATATTGTTCTTCTTTTGGACCTAGCTAGGATGTCATCGCCTCAGCGTAGGATTAGCAAGTCAGGCATTTGATTTAGAAGAATCTATTTTGTACCAATTGTTTGTTTTGCAGCCGCTCCAACCAAACCCCAGATTGTAGAACTTGAAGGTCATGCAGTGAATAGCACAAACTACCATTTAAATTGCTCTGCTCAGTCCAATAGTCAACCTCCTAACCATAACATGTCTATGTTTTCCGAGTGGAGAAAAGATGATATGCTGATAAATTCATCAGGGCGGTATATTGTAAACGGGACAGAACTGACCATCAATGGCGTTAGCTATAAAGAAGACAACGGGTCTACACTAACTTGTGTTGCATTTGAGGATCAACTTTCAAAATCATCGAACAGTGATAAACTCATTATGGATGTCAAGTGTAAGTACATTTTTTTAAATATCTAATACAACTGTAAGATTCAACATAATATATTTAAGGCAGTTTTTGTCGTTCTGGGACCCCAAAAATTTTAAGACATCTTAAACTTTGTCTTTTGCATCTAAAATACGTTGATATTTCAAGTTAGATATCTTTCATAATATATACGTACCACGAAATGGTTGGGGGCAGAAATAAATTGTTCTTATCTTGTAACATGATAAAATGATTTTTTTTTTAAATAGAGTAAAGCAAAGTTGCTTAATTAATAGTATACTTTGACATTCTAGACACATGCCATATTTAACTGTTGTGTAGTTTGTTTCCGTGGCCAACCAGTGTGTGCTCATAAATATCAATCATGCCGAGTGAATCTTACCCCCAAATGAAACCGTATGGCGTGAAATTTCATCATGGCAAGCTCAAAGAATGAATAAAACATCACTACTTCCAAAGATATATTTTTTCGTTGGCGTGGCACGAACCCACAAAGTCTTTCTCTAGTTTGAGCCTTTTGCCTATCTGCATTACTAATAGTTACAAATACATAACAAGAAGTAATATATAAAGTTAACTGCGCTGTAGATGAATGAGTCATACATTTTCCTTGTACAATCTCAGACATGCCAACCCTCCATGCTTTGTGTGGGAGACTCCCTGACTTCAACCGCACCTCCCGCAATCCTGCATTATTTTTTTTTATCACGGAAAATAATTTGTTTCATCAAAAATAAATTGAGAAAATTTGTATCGTGTCATGATAAATGTTTGGGAAAATCCCCAGCATAAAATACAGGAAGTGTTTAGAAGCTCTTTGAAACGAGTGCAAACTTGAATCTATGTTTGGCGATCTCTTCTACAATGTCTAAAAGAAAGGAAAATTAAGATGAAGTTGGAAAGTTTAAAAAAAGAATACGTCTTTCCAAGCTTCTTGTAGTCTGGACTTTTCATGCCTGGTTCATGGAAGTGATAAACAGATTGCCTTTTGCAAGATATGCAATTCAAGCTTCATTGTTGTCAGTGGCGAGCACTATGATTATCGTTGACATCACAAAAGTAAGTTTTTAATCTTACTGTTTATTTATATTGCCTTTATTATATGCTGCAATTTGTAATTTGAGTGCAAGCATTAAAATTATGATTATATTTAGCGAAATTATGATACACTTATATATCGGTTAAATCGGGTACAGTTGAATAAACGACAATTGAAGTCATACATCTGCAGATAATAAAAAGACTATGACTTCATGTTTATTTGTATTATTTAGCCATTAACCCTAAAATGTACTTTTAACAGTTAAGAATTATCAGCTCTTTCCTAAGTACTGCATCTACTTGCCTAAGATATATAGTAAGATCGGGAAAAGACAAACAAATACTTAATTGCTCCTTAAGTTTTAATAAAATGTAAGAAACATTAAATGCAATTCTTTTTGTGAATGAATGCAATTTATAGTTTGTTATATTTCGTTTCTGAGTCATTTTTGTTTAAATTTCATGTACTTATTTCACAAGCACTTATCATCTACACAGTCAAAGAGAAACACAAAGCATGTGAAAATGTTTCAGACATCTGGATTCACCAAACCTGTAGTAATTATTACTGTGCTTCTTGTTGAAAATAATATCCATCTAGATGCAGCCGATCATGCAGGTGCCCTTACCATGGGTATGTTTCTGCATCCATCCAATTCAGCATACTACATAATTACATACTATCATTGTGAAATAACAATGACAAAATGTATTGTTTAAGAACTGGCAGCACCTTCTACAAGAACGTTAGTTTCATCAATGAAAAGTGGGCCATTTAGCATTGCTACAGATGGTATCAGTGACAGGGGAGGCATGTTATACCCACTTGTTGTTTGCTATAGTAAAAATAGATATACAAGAACGAAACGTCTAACAATTTTGAAGCGCACATAAAAGGGAACAGAGGTAATCATCGCAAAAATGATTGACAACTAAACGGCATTCCTTGGAGGAATATCATAGCATTCACCACAGACAATTCCTAAGTTATGATAGGAATGAAGATTAATATATATTGACTTTTCCTGCAAAAGCAGCCGAAGTTATATGCCACTGGTTGGATTTATCAATGACTCCACTTCGCTTGTTTATGGGTTTGCAAGAATATTTCTGGTAATTAGACTGCTCATATATGACAATAATTCAAGAAGATTATGGTCATGTTTGTGAAACTTTCTTGCTTGATCTACAAGCATACAGAATCTGTTGACTTTATGATTAGATACAACATCAAGAATGATGAAGAAATTATGATGGGTCATTACTGCTCTAAGCTGTATGCAGGAATGTATATTTGCATATCGCCCTTGTCACAGTACTGAAGCTACTCTTCTGAAAGTAGTTAATGACGTAGTCTCTCTGCTTTGGATAGTAGAAAGATTACAGTCCTCACCCTCCTTGATTTATCTGCAGCATTTAACACAATATACCATGATATACTACTTCACCATCTTCAGCATGTATTTGGCATTCACAATACAGCCTTACTGTGTTTCAAATCCTACTTAGTCAACAGGACACAAGTTCTATCTGCAAATGGAATACACTCCATCCCAGTTGATATATGTTGTGGTGTTATTGGTCTGATCTTTGACATGTTCGCTTCATTCTGTACCCTCAGCTGCTCGTAAGTGCCATAGTTCATAGCCTAGTGTCACAGCCAGATATACAAGTCTAGCCACCCAACGGAAGTTGATGCTACCATCCATGGAGTAGAGAGGTGTATTTTTGATGTGAAATCATGCATGACATGTAACAAGCTGCAGATGAATGACGACAAAACTGAGGCCATTCTGATCACAACAAAAATACTTTCTTATTCACATCCTTTACATGAAACAGTATATATCAACACCAACATTAAATTCACACAGTCAGTACGAAATGTTGGTGTTATTTTAGACAGGGCGCTCAGATTGCACCAACATGTCATGAATATATGTAAGGCTGCATATCTTTAGCTAAGACACATAAGGTCAATTCACAAAAATCTTTAAGTTGATGCCGCTAATACACTTGTTTGCTTATTAATACTTTCAAGACTCAACTATTGTAACTCAATGCTGTTTTGTTGGTCTTAGTATCGTCTCCAGAAATTTAAAAAAGTTCAAAATACAACTGCTTGGATCTGCTTTAGAGTACCACGATCAGAGCACACCACACCACTGCTCTGTACACTACACTGGCTATCCATTCGATCCAGAATCAAACACAATACTTGTTTTCTGTGTGCTGCACTTCACTGTCGGACTTCAGTCCAACGTACCTATCTGGCATCATCCATGTGTACACATCAGTATGATACATACGCTCCTCTTCTGACTATCGTATACTCATTATTCTCAATATGAAAACGAGGTCAAATGGACAATGTTCTTTTGCATACCAGGGCTCAGTAACATGGAACAAATTGCCGATTGAAATTCGACACAAAGATGGTGATCCCTTTCAAGAGTGATCTTAATCGCTCAGGTGGTCTAGTGGTAGAGCTTCCGCCGCGGAACCGGTAGGTCGTCTATTCGATCCCCGGCCAAGTCGTACCAAAGTCTTACAAAAATGGTACTAACAGCTGCCTCGCTTGACGCTCAGCATTAAGAGGCGAGTGTTAGGTCTGGTCGGCCTGGTGTCAGGATAATGTGATTGGGTTGGACATCATGCTACATGTCTGCGGCATGATGCCCCAGTACTAGACATCACTATGAACTGCTTCACTGCAGACATTGTAGCGATATGAGTGAAAAATAGTTAAAAGCTACGTTAAACAATTCTAATCAAACAAACAAACAAAGAAACAAGATTGATCTTAAAACTCACCTGTTTCGACTGCAATAACAAACTTAAAGACCTAATAATGTTTCCTACCTTTAGAATATTTAGCATTTTTTGTTTTCTAATTTCGTGGTGGGTTTTTTCTTTTGTTGTCATATCATTATATATGTTGCAAAGGGCTTAGAGCTTCTAAAGAGAAGCCGCTATACAAAGTCGTTAATAATAATAATAATAATAATAATAATAATAATAATATTATTATTATTATTATTATTATTATTATTATTATTATTATTATTATTTTAGCATCATCTTACAAATGCGGTTGTAACAGGTGTAACAAATTTCATAAATCAGGTTCACAATGGTGGATATCTTTGTGATGCAATTTTGACTAATCATGCCTTCAGTGGATCAGCTGCAGATGCAGTGTTCTCTATACTAGATTGGAATGTTGGAGCCTAACTCAGTTGCTGCCATGGACGAAGATCAGTGATATCTTTTGTCAAGCAAAATTTGGACTTCTTGCCATAGTGATGAGCCATATCCTCGCCATCCATCACAACAATGCATCCAGTGAAAGAATATTTAGTTTTGTTGGTATGAATTGACTTCAAGAGCTGTATGAAAACTGCGACACTAGAACGTCTTCTTGTTTTTAAATGAGAAGGTATTGATTGCTCAGAGAGACAGTTTGACAAAGTTATGCTTAAAAGATTCAAAAGAGCAACTACCCTGTCTTTCCAGAAGTATAGTTAATTGATGTTCATCACTGTTAAGTTTTGTTCAGTCTTTTATTTACATGTTTGTATTATTATCTAAAAAATAACCATTTTAGAATTGAATTAGAATATGTATATTTCAAAACCATTAACGTTTTGTAAACACGCTCAACTTAAGTCTCCCTTGATGAAATCCTGCAGGAAGTCTCCCTGTATATTTTTCAAATGCTTTCTTGAGGACCCCTGTTGGCTGGTTTGCAATCAGATATAAAGAGAAATTTAGTTTTATTCCTTGGCTTGTGAACTCTGTTTAAAATGAATTTTCTTTCATACTTGGTGTGGCCTAGATTATTTGAGGTTTGGTCCAGTCCCTCATCAATGCCTCCATGAGATTTCAAACAGCAGCATAGAGGTTGAACAGACCAAAAGATAGAAGCATCCATTTTTTAATCTGAACCTTAATAAAAGTAAGTTCTAATTTGAAAATAAAACATTCCTGGTTCAAAACAATTCGCGATTATGACTACCGACTGGTACCATCGTGGACACAGCAGAGAGGGTGAACAGACCAAAAAATAGAAGCGTCTATTTACAAAGCTAACACATCCTGCCAAAACAGATAAAATAACGTCATAAAACCAAAACTTTTATTCGAGGTCACACACCCTTTGCTGCTATGAATTAAATCATATAATATATCAATAATGGTAGGATAATCATTAACTACCCATTTGGCACGAGAAAGACTAGAGCTGATTAAGAAAATTATACTCGTCCGTGATTCTGTCAGACAAAAATTACAGGAAAGACAAGACTCTCAAGTTGATTTTGCAAAAGATTCTCAACTATTGTTTAAACCTATTACTGCAACTACTAAAGAAGTTGTATATGGAAAGGAAGGGGAAGAAGAAAATATGGTCTTCTTTCTTAACTTGAAAAAATAGCAAAAAGAACTAAGGAAACAAAAAAGATTTTACTAGATCTTCCAATCGGTATAGCTGCCGCAAAATTACAATCACAAGCGACAGCTGCTGACCCTATTGGAGAAGAAACACTTAAAGAAAAAGAATCAAAAGAAATTACACCAAATGAAAGATTTACTCAGATTTATGTGATTAAAATAATTTAAAAAAAAATGATCTGGATGATCTAGCTGGTTTTGCACTCGCGGATTTTAGTCGCATGTATATATATATATATATATATATATATATATATATATATATATATATATATAATAATAATAATAATAATAATAATAATAATATAATAATAATAATAGGCAGAGAGAACTGGTATAAGTGGATATATCGCATAAAATATGACAATGTTAGAGTTTCAGAGACTGATCCAATATATTCTAGAAAGGAGAAAGAAGAATTTCATGATGCGCAAGGTGCTACTGGTTGTGGATTTTCTCGAGGAATTGGTCTTGTTGCCTGCAATAATAATATTATTTCTAACATAGAAAGATTATAAATTCTCATATTAGGAACACGACCTGGAAATAACTCTCCTGAAATAATTAATGAAGCCGCTGATATTTGTCGTCGATTATTTGAAGGCGGTATCATGGATATAGGCGTATATCGAGAAGTATCCATGAACTTGTTGATGGTTATCATAGTGACTAATTGTCACCACGATTAGATATATACGATAATAAAAAGATGATCATACATCTGCACCATCATTAACCGACTATGGTTAGAGTAGTAAACTCTCGATTACCCGTTTATATAACAATTTATGGAGATGGTTTTGGTAATGTTATTCAAAGGTTATTTACAAAAAAGCTTCCAAAATAGCATCAATCGTAAAACAATTAACGATGAAAGCTATTAATGTTACAGTGGAAAAGGTTATCTTTCAAGCTAAACATTCAGCAGTCCTCGTAAGAAAAGGTGATGATAATGGTGCAATCTGTCGAAGTGATGGTATTGCTGATGGTAAAGTAAATATAACAAAACTCTCATTGTGGATGCCAGTGATGACTTCAGCGATCGTTGCAGAGTAAAAGTTAATATTATTTATGGATACAGGTGGTAAATCATTGCTATCATGGCTAACTGTGACGACAGATAGTATTTAGAGTACTATTAACGGTATATTTGCATGGCATCACAGCAGGGTGTTCAAGCACCAATACACATATTTGTTGCGCTACAGGATTATGCGCGGTTAATTTCAAAAACACGCAGTCATATTATATTTGATCAACTGGGTGTTTTTGAAGTCTCGTTAAGAATAAACAGCCAACATGAACCATCCGTAGAAGATATTTTGCTTCATAACGGACAAAACCAAATAGCACGCGCATTCATTTATGGGACGTGATCTGAATGTAGATACTGGTCTGCAAATATCGTAATTAGATTTTCGAAACTTATATCCGATTTATTACTTTTCATTGGAACATCTTGATTTACACAGACAGAATATTGTTGATATACACTTCCGAGCTCGTGTAACTCTTCCAGTTGCTCCTGTCCCCCATATCCCTAATTACAGAGCAATGGATAGATCCGAAATGACTAGTTAAACTCCTCCCCTTTAAAAACAGTAACTACGAACCCCAAGCTTCCCATTAAAATGGCTGATTCATCATAGAATACAGGCAACGTGTCACTTAAATAACTTCCTGATCAGAGAAACTTTTCAGTAAAGTGTTTCAGAAGACCTTGATCTAATTTACGCAAGGATATATACACGATATCAAAGGTTTGGAGTTTGAAAATAAGATTCGCGTACAGCGAGACGCTATCCATCTCTGAAGAGAAACAGCTAACGCACCATCTGCAATTCGAAATTATGGAGGAAAAGTGTTAAAATGCATACTGTTGATGTAAAGCGATGTAAATTTAATGTTTTGTATTTTTTTATAAACTATTTTTTATATTTGAACTTTTTAATACCCTGAAGTAATGGCAACTATTATAGTACAAGTCATGCAGGTCATATAGCCAATCGGTACCGACTATTTAAGTAATGTGGTTTATTTTTTTACAATTTGATTTCACATACATTAAATGGCGAGCATTCACTTTATCTGGATCCTCATAAATCCATATTCCATTAGAAATTCATTATATACACACTGTTCAAGAAGTACACACGGCAAAAACAAATGTTAAATTACGTAAATGGATATATTTCGATGAGGTAAGCTCACATAAGATGTAATCTCAGACAGAAGCATGAAAATAAAAACAACAGTATTTGACCTTTCTTATTTGATATCTTTTACTAATGAATGTGTGTGATATTGAAAAATAAATATGTATTGTTGCAGTGTCAGTGGATTTTGCTTCCATGTAGTAGGGCTAATTAAGTCCCTACAGGGTTTCAAACTACAAAACTTCACCACTGTTCCTGTATAAAACGACTATATCCAACCTTCCCGGATATCTCTCATCTGCATTGCATGATCCTCATGCACATAGAAGCACCATTTAGTACATACATACAAAAAATCATGAAAGTCTGTAATGCAGCTGTATTCTCACCACACGTTTGTTTGTGGGTAAAACATGGCGGATGTTACCTTAGCACCGGACGCTCTTATCCGATTGGTCAACATCTGTGAATTTGATTGACAGGTCGGATATATGCTATGCTGTTATACTCAGCGACAAATCGATGTTACTTAAAGGTGGTGGACGAATGATGCCCCGGTAGAAAAAGATGAAAATATTTTCAAATATGTAACACAATTAGAGCACTCGTATTATTATAATGTCATATAGTCACGTTAGTGTTACTCTGACTCCTGGTTAGATTAAAAGCTACAGATTCGGCAAAAAATATGGGAAAAATATCATTAAAACACGATCAGATCACTGGTGGTTAGAATAAACTGTCAGTAAGGATCACTGATATTGCGTCAGATTAAACATTTTAATGATGAAACATAGGTGTTGAGGTTACTTTCTCAACGAGAGCTATTTGCGATATAGTTAAATCAGGAGGTATATTTCCACTTCTCGCAGCTAAACCAGCATTGATTGTTGCGGACGCCCTTGCAGTTGCGAGAGCTGCGGCGTTAGGAGCAGTCGGGACATCAGCTGAGATTACCAGGGAGTATTTGATCGTAGGGAAAACATGTCTGACGGTTTAATATCGTTATAAAATCTCGCTTTAATCACTGCTGCTAAAATATTAAGAATACAAATTTCAGAGGTGTCTTTATGCGAGACCAGTTACCTTCCATAACAAAACGCGTTCAAACCAGTATCATTAAATCTCTATAATTTCACAGAACCTAATTACTAAATCTTGCAAATATGGATCCAAACGAAATTGTTATATTTCAGGATAAGCAGTGAAAATATAAAATGAGTAATATTTCAGTGAACGATATCATTGTTAGACTTAATGGAGTAACCGAAAACAACGTAGCGTTATTTGATTCCACTGGTAAGATTAGAACTGGAGTTCTTTTTCCAACTGTATTAGATAATATTCTCGCACGAGTACAAAATCCAGTGATACAATGACAGGTGAAGTCGGCATGAAATTGAATAAAATAACGACATGTGTTGATCCAACATCTGACACCGACGCGGTAAAAAAAATTAGACAATAAACTATCAATGCTGCGGGCCGAATATGTTGTTCATATAACCGCGTTTGCAAATATTCGTAGAAATGTTAGGAAATGATCAATTAGATTATTTCTTTGGAAAAACATCAACTATCCCTATGAAACATTCTGATATCACGACTAACAATGACACTATTAAACAAACACAGGATAATATTGTTAATGATTTTGCTGCTATCGCTGAAAGGCTTGATAAGATTAAAAAACCGCATAAACAAAATATCCAATACAAAATGTTAAAATATCGATGTTAAAATATCGATACAACATGGGTCTTTCGCCTGGACACCTCAAAGTAATGCCGTTCAAGTTACCGCATCTGTCCGAGGTATTTAAAGATTAACCGTAATTTCACCGTTACAGTGTAATGTATCATTTAGTATATGTACGGGTATTAATAGTGTAAGTGCTTTGATATGTAATGGATCCACCAAAACATTTGTAATAACCCTTAGTTGTGTTAATTTAATATCAGCGTCAATCACATGGTATGTATAATTTGTAATTGATGTAAGTAAATAATATAATGAACATCCAACAATACTGATATGATCAAATACGTGAATTACAATATAAAATAAAGATGATCATAAAATATAGAAATATCGCAGGCGTATTACCATCGTTGATATAATCATTTATTCGGTTTCTGCTGTTATTGCTTGAGCTAGTTTATTGCTATTAACCATGTTACGGTTGAAGATAATTACCTAAAAAATAATCAAATATCAGATTTATCAACAGCGCCTTTGTTATCCAATCCAGTATATAGAGATAAGGCTTTACTTCAACGCGTTTGGCGGGTCTGGTAAAACACCACGGGTGATCGAATTATTTAGACAGAATTCAGATATGATTGTGGTAACACCTACACACAGACTCGTAGGAGAGATAAAAGAACGAGGTGTAAAATCGTGCACCTATCATAGTTTCTTTCGGTATAAAGGCGACACATGGACTCCTTATCGAATGGGAGAGAAATATGTTCCGAAGGTTTTCATTTGGAATGAGATATGCACAGTGTCTTTGGATATATTAAAAACATTTCTTGATTGGTTATTATTGAAAGATACAGCTGTTATAATGTGTGGCGATCACGGTCAACCACCACCATTTGTTGGTTGTCTCCCAACAAATGGTTAAATAATTTCGTAGATTATTATGAGGAGATAACTGAAGATCATACAGAGCTTGATCTAGAGCTAATCGAGTTAAAGAAATTAATGAGATTACAGTCAGATCAAATCCAGTGCGAAATAGCGCGTAAAATAATTTCAGAAACTCCCATACATGATTTTTGTGAAGCGTGGACACCAAACGATTTGATAGTGGCTAGTAGAAAGAATGTCAGAAACACACTACAGCAGCAATTATTTCACGCGCATCAATAACAGTTTTCAGCGCTACCCGTAGCATTATGTTATAGACCAGCTGAAACACGAAGACAGAGTATTGAAGTTGAAATTCCAGGAGAGTGAAGGAAACATAATCTTGTAATAAATGATGTCGCAGTTTTTATCAGTGCTGTTGAGGATGAGTTAGCTGATAAATATCCCTGGGCGTTAGGATACGCAATGACGATACACTCATCTCAGGGGTTAACTATCTCTGCTACAGTTGTTCTGGATCATTGATGATCGCATCGAGTTGTCAAATTTAGTCCATCTCGCAGTGTCACGAGCAAAAGAATAAATCAAAGTCGGAGTTATTTTTAAATTTACTGACACAACGACGAAATTGTCAACGATGATATAAGTAAGAAAACAACTCTGGTTATAAACAAAGTGACCCCAAAACTAATCGCGATATTGATGCTGTATTCGGATAAAAATCCACGACAATTTACTGTAAAGAGGAGGGATAGTAGTCTTGGTCATACACGCGAAAATACGATACTGACGTATCTTGAATGTAATAAACACAGAGGTGCTAGTTAAGTGATCGCGATGGTAATTGTGTATCCTCGGGTATCACATGCAATTGTTCACGTGTAAATCCACGCTGAGGAGCAGTTGAATCTAATCTATAGGTTGGAGGTCTACCCGTTGAACTTGTTATATTAAATATTTTGTGTGTGATAACACTCTAAATATGATCAGTAGCTCTCTTTGTATCATCCAACAGTTCACTAGGTTCATATAAATATCTTACAGTCACATTAACAAGTATTTGTTATTTTGAAATCTCATTTTTATGCGGGTATATAATTTTTGTAATCGCTTTAATTTGTTTCATATTGATTGTTCGAGTAATTTCATTATCTAATGCATTTATCACATTATCGCGTATTGATATCCAAATAACCGCTTAGCAAGTGTTCGATTAAATCGTTCAACAATTGCCTGATCACGGTGTAATGCAGTATGTCTTCGTCTGATGGTGACATTGTAATGCTTCATCAGCGATGATACTTCAGCTTGAAATTCCTTGCCAGGATCAACCTATAACGGATTTGGCCTTGACAGACCTCCTCGTTGATAGATTCGTTTAAATGCAGAAGCTACTTCTGTTGCCGTATTTGTCGATAATGGCTCTGAATTTTTGTATCTGCCTTCAACATCAACTAGAGTTAACGCGTATTTGTATATTCGTCTTTTGACAGTATCATGTGGTAAGCATAAAATATCAGCCTGATGAATTTCATTTGGAATACTAACATCAAAATGCGCGTATTCGATTCTTGTAGGCGGTGGAAGATAGACTTGCCATATTTCCTGTCTTAATAAATAATATGACGTTTACTGCTTCGGCGAGTTTATTAACTGCTGATTTACCTCTCCAGTATCCTCTTGGGGAATAATACATAGATTCCATAATAATATTAATTACCAGCCACTAATACAAGCTTACCTTTCTTTGCGGATTTTATTAACCAGCTAGCTAATGATTCCTTGAAATATTTATCAGCAATATAACTTAACGCGTGAATTAGTTTTATATCTGCAAGATGTATATGCTGCAGATTGCTGCTTTTATATGACATATCGTGAGCGTGACAAGCGCGATCAATAGCGTTTATCGGATGCTCGCCAGATTTTCGTTGGTCTTGATTATCAAGCCTGATATCACATCTGGTTCCAGGACCACAGCAATTATATCCTGGAAGATATTTTTCTCCTGGGTATTTGGCTCATGGAATCCCTGGTAACTTGTCAGTTTTGTTGCAATATCACCTCCTCGTTTTTATAAAAATTCGATTTGTCACCTTTTGTAAACTTCTTTGTACCTCATCGTGTACACCTACCTGTAACCGCTGACCTATTATTTTTTGTTGTAATGGTTGTTTGTGTATCTGTCGGGGTGCACGCTCAACATTTAACACAATATAAATCCATATTTTTTATTATACATCATGGACAATCAGCGGTGTTATGATGTGTTAAAAGATTTTAATGAAAATGCAAAATCGTTGGATGATCGGGCTGATGATGTTATCGAGTTTATCACTGATATCAATGATGCACCGAGTGTTGATGATATTGATGGTAGAATTAATAATTTAGTAGTATATGACAATATAATGCTGGATAAACAATCTCATCCAGCTAGAATATTTTCTCTAGGTAAACTTAAAAATACAAATATGATTTATGTAAGCGATACACACCAATTCCAAAAGTGATCCGAGATAACTGTAATATTCGTGCTGTGTTTAATAGAGTTCATTCGCACACATTAAGAAATATTCATCAGACCTGGTGTAGAGAAGATTACGACTATAATCTTTTAAAAAATTTATTTAGTCATGCTCAGTCAACCCCGAACGGCTTTATAACGATACATATCCATGATCCTAGATCAAGATATCGATACGGTCTTGATAAAATATTTGGATAAATAAATATCAGCAGAGGATCGTGACCTCAGTGATATCAGTAGGCAGACATAATCGCGAATATTCTCCAACCAGGAAGGTTTTATTTTCAAACTATAGCTTTTTTAAGATTTGGATTAAAAAATGAATGCTTCTATCTTGCGGTCTGTTCATCCCCTCTGCTGCTCAGGCTTTTGCTCAAAGAATGGACTGTACTCAATAGAATGGACTGTACTCAATAGAATGGACTGTACTCAATAGACTGAGTGCTGTAATACCCAACCAGTTATTGAAGGTTGACATACCATCAGAGATGCTTCTAAATGATGAATATGTGGGAAACATCAATAACACTTCAAGTATGTAATTTTATCTGGGCTAATATAAATATCACATATAATTTCAGTATTCTTGGGTATATACATCACAACTGGCAGACCTGGGTTTGTGTCCAGTATTAAAATGGTTGTCCAGCCTGTCCCACATTTCTGGTGCCAATTGTGCCACGGTGTAGGCGATAGATAAAATGCAGAGGTGGCATCCTTGTGCTAATAGTCTCTTATTATAAAGTAAATTTTGAATTTGGATAAAAGCTGGTTTTGTAATGAAAAGAGATTATGTATATGTATTCTACGCTTTATTTATTGCACGCATTTTCAGATGGTCCAGATAATATACAGCTCAACCCATCAGATGGTATCTTCATAGAAAGAGAGAATGGCAAGATTGTTGTGAACTGCACAGCAGACTGTAATCCACCTTGTAGCTTCAAGTGGACTAAATATTTGGTTCCTACTCCTCTTTCGTACAACCAGACCTTAATAATAACCTCTGTCAGCAAGAGCGACACCGGCCGATACTTGTGTAATGTCAGCAATAACTTAAATGGAATATCCTTGACAGCATCGATAAATGTAACGATTTTATGTAAGTACAAAACCAGGGATCCTAAAAGCTAAATCGTACAACTGTTTAAGTATGATACTAACCGTTTTTCAGACTACAAAGGGGCAGAAATAATATATACAATGTTATCCGGGTCAGAATAATGAAGTTTTTTCACAGATCTTGACAAAAATGGATACGGGTGTTTAGTTTTGAAAAAGGGGAAAAATATAATAAGTTTTAAAATGTGACCGGAATTGTATTACGTGTGCAGATTAGATAGAAAACATGTAAAAGAATCAATCACTTTATCAGCCGGAATACAAGTAAAATAATCAATCACTTTATCAACCAGAAAACAAGTAATACAATTTACCAATGTAACATCCAGAAAAACAAGTAATATAATCAATCACTTTAACAACCAGAAAAAAAGTGTAAGAATTAATCACATTAACAACCAGAAAACAAGGAATACAATCAATCTCTTTCACAGCCAGGACACAAGTAATATAATCAATCGCTTTATCAACCAGAAAACAAGTGTAAGAATTAGTTACTTTAAGAACATGAACTCCAGTGAAAGAATTAATCGATTTAATAACCAGAAAACAGGTAATATAATCAATCTCTTTAACAATGAGAAAACAATAGAAAGAATAAATTTATGAACCAGAAAAAAGTGATAGAATAAATAACTTTAACAACAAGAAAACAGGTGTGAAAATTAAATTCTTTAACAACCAGAAAACAATATAATCAATTACCTTAACAACCAGAAAACACGTAATATAATCTGTCACTTAAACAGCCAGAAAACAAGTAATATAATTAATCAATTCAATAACCTGAAAGCAAGTGTAAGAATTAATCACTTTAAGAACACGAAAACATGTGTAGGAATTAATAGTAGTAACAACCACAAATCAAGTAATATAATCAATCACTTTAACATTCAGAAAAGAAGGAATATAATCAATCACTTTAACAAACCGAAAACAAGTGATATAATCAATCACTTCAACAATGAGAAAACAATAGAATCAATCACATTAACAGACAGAAAACAAGTAATATAATTGATCTCTTTATCAACCAGAGAACAAGTAATATAATCAATCCCTTTAACAACCAGAACAAAAGTTTAAGAATTAATCACATTAACAAACCGAAAACAAGAAATACAATTAATCACTTTAACAAGCAGACAAAATGTAATATAATCAATCACTTTAACAAGCAGACAACATGTAATATAATCAATCACTTTAACAAACAGACAACATATAATATAATTAATCCCTTTAACAAGCAGAAGACAAGTGTAGGAATTAATCACGTTAACAACCAGATATCAAATAATATAATCAATCACTTTATCAACCAGAAAACAATAGAATCAATAACGTTATCAACCGGAAAACAAGTGATAGAATCAAATACTTTAATAACAAGAAAACAAGTGTGAGAATTAAACACTTTAACAACAAGAAAACAAGGTATATAATCAATCATTTTTATAATCAGAAAACAAGTAAAAGAATCAATCACTTTAACAACCAAAAAACAAATAATATATTTAATCATTTTAACAACCAGAAAACAAGTGTAAGAAATAATCACTTTAAGAACAAAAAAAACAAGTGTTGAATATTAAACATTTAACACCAGAAAACAAGTTTTAGAATCAATCACTTTAACAACCAGAAACCAAGTAATATAATCAATACCTTTATCAACCAGAAAACTAGTAACGTAAATGAACACTTCAACATCCAGTACAAAAAGTGTAAGAATTAATCACTTTAACATCCAGGAAGCAAGTATCATAATTATTCACTTTACAACCAGTAAACAAGTGTAAGAATTAATCACATTTACAACCTGAAAACATGTACATCTATAAGAATCAATCACTTTAACAACGAGAAACATGTAATACAATGATTCATGTTAACAAAAAGAAAACAAGTAATATAATCAATCACTTTAACAACCAGAAACCAAGTAATACAATTAATCACTTTAACAACCAGAAAACAAGTGTAAGAATTAATCATTTTAACAACCAGAAGACAAGTAATAAAATTAATCACTTTAGCAACTAGAAAACACTTAATATAATCAACCAGTAAACAAGTAATATAATCAGACACTTTTAACAACCATAAAATAAGTGTAAGAATTAATCACTTTAAGAACAAGAAAACAAGCAATAGAACCAATCACTTTATTATTCAGACAACAAGTAATATAATCAATCACTTTATCAACCAGAAAACAAGTAATATAATCAATCTCTGTAACAGACAGAAAACACATATTATAATGAATCACTTTAACATCCTGAAAACAAGTAATATAAACAATCACTTGAACAACAAAAAAACAAGTAATAGAATCAGTTACGTTAACAGCCAGAACAAAAATAGATGAATCAATCACTTTATCAACCAAAAAACATGTAATGGAATAAATCACTTTAAGCTTATTGATAATTAGCTTGCTCAAGCTGAATACAACTAAATGTGATTTACAAAGACTGATATTAAAATAGGAAGGATTAATTACTTCCTTAATCTTTTTTTGTATACGGACTGTCACCTGACTTAAGATACAACCAAATGCACCGGACTTCCCAAATGAAAATTGCAAGCTATTTTTTAAAGCTTGCAGCAAGCCTTCAACAAGCAAACTTACCGTATAGACCTTGCAGCAAGCTTGTATGTGGAACATTGCAGCAAGCTTATATGTGGAACATTGCAGCAAGCTTGTGCAAGCTAATTTTTGCAAGCTTGCAGAAGCTTGTATTTGGAACAAGCTAGTTTTACTTTCTGAAGAAAATAAGTAAGCTTGAGCAAGCTAATTTTACTTTCTGAAGCAAACAAGTAAGCTTGCGCAAGCTAGTTTTACTTTCTGAAGCAAATAAGAAACCTTGTACAAGCTTGCGGTTATATCCAGCTAGTTTGCCTTAAGCCATCACTTGCTTGTACAAGCTTGCACAAGCATCCATGTTAGCTTATAAACATCAAATTATCTTATCGCAAGCTTGCAGCAAGCTTTCGGCTAGGATGCATTTTGGTTTGGGTTAAGTAATTTCCATTGGAAATTCCTGTGAAATTTGCAAACAAGGGCAAGTCTGTTCATCTCAGTTCTAGCAAAGAACCTGACACAGATCAGGTAGTCCTTAAAACTTCCTAGATAAATCAAATGCAATGTATTGAACTCAAAGTAAATATATTTTTAAATGTTCTGAATAAATTCCAATCTTCAGTGTGTTGATATAAAAATGTGCTGTTGCACAAAATAGTGTAGATAACTTACAATGAATTGATATAATTAAGAGGGTCTTGAAATGAATTTACAATAATCCAAAAGTAATGTTTTAATCCTAAATGTCAATGTGCTTATTGTAATTCTAGTGATTCATTTAAATTTACAATTCCTACAAAATTATATCTGAATACAACTAAATGTGACTTCACAAAGCCTGATATTAAAAAAGGAAGGAATAATTATTTCCTTAATCTTTTTTTATATACGGAATATCATCTGATATTTCCAAATGCCCTGGACTTAAGTAATTTCCATTGGAAATACCCGTCAAATTTGCAACAAGGTCAGGTCTCTTTTTCTGAATTCTAGCAAACATCCTGATGTAGATCAGGTAGTCCATAGAACTTCCAAGAGAAAGCAAACCCAATGTCTTAAACTCCAAGTAAATATATTTTTAACAAAGTGGCATTAGTCAGATAGGCTCTAGTTTCTACCCTTAGTTATGGACAAAGTCAATCACACAACACAAATTAAATATATTTAACACCAGACTGCAGCATCTAAACTTCAGGTTTAGATTTCAAGTTGTCAAACCATCCTCCAGTCTCGTGATGTGAAATGAATTCTTCTGATCAAATTTTGTAAACCTCCTGATTTGACTTCTTGACTGTCACATGTTTACTTTGTTTCCAATGCATGATCTTTCTCTCAAACTGAGCATATTGTCAGATACCTCCATTGCAAATTATCAATGTTAAAAAACATTACTAACACAAACGTGTTCCGTGTTAAATGATAACATACTGATTTCTCCTGATAAAGGGTAAAGCATATGATGGTATGAGGTCTATTGTTCAGTCTCATACCAAATTGGTGTATTACAATGACTTTATATGCCCACTATCTACAATTACTAAACTATGTGACTGCTCCATTAGCTTAAGTGGTTAGAATGTCCGCCATGGATGCAGTAGTTTGCACTTTCCAATGCCAGCTGACTCATACCAAAGATAAATAGTACCAACAGCTGCCTCACTAGGTGTTCAGCATTTAAGAGGTTATTGTCTGGAATGGTCTGCCTTGTGTTAGAATATTGTGACTGGGTGTATACATGATGTCATATGTATGGGCATGACAACCATTGCTAGACATCACTAAACTGTCAAACTGTAGACATCCAAGTGATATAATTGAAAATTTGTAAAGCTATGTTAAACATCTAAGTCAAACACACACACACACACACACACACACAAAGAGATAAACACACACACAAACTTAATGAATAGTTTGCATTTGCTACATGGAAGAAGATAGTTAAGTGTAGAATAAGAAAGTCATAAAGCAAGGACACTCTGAAAGAAGAATGATAAACTTTGCACACTAACATTAGTTGTACCTCAAACTACTGCTTTTTCGATGAGTTGCATTTGGGTTAAAGCAAACGTTTGGAGGTCTAAAAAGGTCAAAGGTCACTAGCTAAAATGAGGAAAATGTCTTCCACACAGCAACATTAGTTCTGCAGTGTCCAAAATATGTGAATGTCTTGCATGAAGGATAAGTGGGCAATTTATTATGCTGACTAAGAGAAAGAAATGGTTTCTGTTTAGACCACTATTTAAAACTAGACTATGACTCTCATGATTATAGTAACACATTTCATTTAGCAAAAATACAGATTACTATGATAGTAACATTTGCAGCTAATGAATATTTTTAATGCCTCACACCTTTTTCAGTTTGAAATAGGTATTAAGAGATGTCTGCCATAATAATGGTAATAATATAGTGGCTAAACTATTTTTTATTTCAGTACTTATTAAAACACACATGCTATATATGTTGTAAATGTTTTCAGATGGAGCTAGAATAGTTAACCTAGCTGTGACTGATTACATGGTCAATGAAAATTCATCAGCCATCTTCCAATGTCATGTTGACAGCAACCCACCATCTAACATAACATGGATGAAAGAGAGCAACAATGCTGTACTTCAGACTGAATCTGGAGTTGTACAAAGTCAATACAAAATTGAATCTGCAGAATGTTTGAATATGGATAACTACACTTGTTCTGCATACAATGGGATCAGGACACCAGCCAAAGCATCAATACCATTGTTTGTCAGATGTAAGTGGCATAATAATATAGTACAAGAAACGTGTTATTATTTACTTTGCTCTATCAATAAGGAAGACATAGGTATCACCTTATGTAATAATATAGTACAAAAAATGTTTTATTATTTAATTTGCTCTACAGTAAATATTTTATTTAAGTTTCTCTACCCATTAGGAAGATATAGGTATCACCTTATGTAATAATATAGTACAATAAATGTTTTGTTATGTAAGTTACTCTACCAATTAGAAAGACATACATACACATCACCTTCTCAATGAGCTATTGTGTTGAAGTTGAAATTTTTTCCTATCCGATGTCACATATCGTTTAGTTAAAACATGTTTGTCAGTGTATAAAAATGTCCTGTGAATTACAAATTGTATGAATAAGTATTGCTTATATATACTACATGAATCCTTTGCTCAAAAGTGTTTTGCTTCCAGTAGTAAACTAAGAACATCAGTTGCTTCATTTCACTCTATGTTATTGGAGAGAATTTGTCTTACAATACACATGCTTGTTTGATTTTCATTTATGTTGACATTTACAAGCTTTGTTATGCATGTACCGGTACTTGCTTATAAACACATACATTTGATAATCAAAAGGTAATGTTTGAAACTTGAGTTCTTTGTGGTACAGAGAAATACTGTGAATTCAGATATTTGTTACATTTCAATGTCATTCCAATTCTGAAATGTTTACATGGTATTTACTGTGTTTATCCATTTCATAATATAAGTGTAATTGATACATATTTACTTGTACCAACAATTATTTAGATTTTAAAAGTTATAGCTAAATTTCATTGCATATTGAAATTAGACACACAGACATTTTTTGTTTTCCAATTTCATGGCATTTGTTTTTGTGTCTTGTAGATGTTATAATATATAGTTTTTACCTTTGAAAATATCTAAATCTTCCATCACATACAATTGATACTATACTGTCAATAAATTGCATATTGCCCTTAATTTATACACCCCATGAATTACTAAAACAGATGTCAAATAACACCCCATGAATTACTAAAACAGATGTCAAATAACACCCCATGAATGACTAAAACAGATGTCAAATAACACCCCATGAATGACTAAAACAGATGTCAAATAACACCCCATGAATTACTAAAACAGATGTCAAATAACGCCCCATGAATGACTAAAACAGATGTCAAATAACACCCCATGAATTACTAAAACAGATGTCAAATAACACCCCATGAATTACTAAAACAAATGTCAAATAACAATTGCCTTATTACATACAGCTATGTATGCAGTTATCTCTTGACAGTTTTGCATACTGTTTCAATCTGATTTTATGAAAAAAGTAATGTACGCACTGCAATTAAAAGGTGAACAATTTTTTTAATAAAATGTTTTGCCTGGTAAATATTGATGTTTTTTATTTTCATCGGGTAGTTATACATATTGCGATCCATGTAAGGAAAGCATTATTGGTGAATCAGCCACTAAAACACATGACTGTTAATGTGCAGAAGTTTATTTTCTAGCACAATTGATATCCACACAATCATTAAATTCATTCATTTTGTCAGTGGTTGCAACAGAGTAGGGAGCAAACATTATAAGTTTAAATTCAATATTTTTATTGTGGTAATGGAGACTACAGAAGCTTCTTGATATACTTATATGCGATAAACAACAATCTTGTCTTTATATGACAGGTCACCCACGAACAGATTTTCGATTAGCTCTTGAGACCAAAATTTACAGAAAACATCATGAGGCTGCTGTTTTGAGGTACACAGTAATTGCATACCCACTTCCTACATTCACTTGGACATTTCTTGGAAATAGCAGTGAGAGCATTGGCTTGCCTGACTCTGCAAGTCAGCAAAACAATGGGTTACAGTCCGAACTCTGGTTTACCAGCCTATACATCAATGACTTTGGAACTTATTCTGTCATTGCTGACAACTCATTGCCACCTTTAGCCAGAGAAGTTTTCCAGATTATACCAGCAGGTAAAAACTCTGAGTACCCAAATGTGATAAATTGTTGAGTAATATGTTAATTATGGTTACTAATGACTTAAGTTGACATCCATTTCTAAATCAGCAACAAAGTAATTTCTTTAATGCACATTGGTAGGAAAATACATTTTGCAGCAGATTTACATGTGTTCCTTGTATATCTCTTCTTTATTATTACATGTGCTTCTTAAGTATCTATTTTTTATTATTACATTATTCCATAAGCATCTCTTCTTTATTATCAAATGTGTTCCCTATGTATTATGTATATTTTCTTTTCTATTAAATGAGTTCCTTATGTATCTCTTTTTATTATTACATGTGTTCTTTATGTATCTCTTCTTTAATATTATATGTGTTTCGTATGTATCTGTTCTTTAGTATTACATGTGTTCCAGATGTATCTCTTTTTATTTTTACATGTGTTCTTTATGTATCTCTTCTTTAATATTATATGTGTTTCGTATGTATCTGTTCTTTAGTATTACATGTGTTCCTGATGTATCTCTTTTTATTTTTACATGTGTTCTTTATGTATCTCTTCTTTAATATTATATGTGTTTCATATGTATCTGTTCTTTAGTATTACATGTGTTCCAGATGTATCTCTTTTTATTTTTACATGTGTTCTTTATGTATCTCTTCTTTAATATTATATGTGTTTCATATGTATCTGTTCTTTAGTATTACATGTGTTCCAGATGTATCTCTTTTTATTTTTACATGTGTTCTTTATGTATCTCTTCTTTAATATTATATGTGTTTCATATGTATCTGTTCTTTAGTATTACATGTGTTCCAGATGTATTTCTTTTTATTTTTACATGTGCTCCATATGAATCTCTTCTTTATTATTTTATGTGTTCCTTGTGTATATCTTCTTTATTATTAAATGTGTTCCTTGTGTATTCTTTATTATTAAATGTGTTCTTTATGTATCTCTTCTTTATTATTAAATGTGTTCCTTGTGTATTCTTTATTATTAAATGTGTTCTTTATGTATCTCTTCTTTATTATTAAATGTGTTCCTTGTGTATTCTTTATTATTAAATGTGTTCTTTATGTATCTCTTCTTTATTATTAAATGTGTTCCTTGTGTATTCTTTATTATTAAATGTGTTCTTTATGTATCTCTTCTTTATTATTAAATGTGTTCCTTGTGTATTCTTTATTATTAAATGTGTTCTTTACGTATCTCTTCTTTATTATTAAATGTGTTCCTTGTGTATTCTTTATTATTAAATGTGTTCTTTATGTATCTCTTCTTTATTATTAAATGTGTTCCTTGTGTATTCTTTATTATTAAATGTGTTCTTTATGTATCTCTTCTTTATTATTAAATGTATTCTTTATATATCATTATCTCTTCTTTATTATTAAATGTGTTCCTTGTGTATTCTTTATTATTAAATGTGTTCTTTATGTATCTCTTCTTTATTATTAAATGTGTTCCTTGTGTATTCTTTATTATTAAATGTGTTCTTTATGTATCTCTTCTTTATTATTAAATGTGTTCTTTATATATCATTATCTCTTCTTTATTATTAAATGTGTTCCTTATGAATTTCTTTATTATAACATGTGTTTCATATGTATCTCTTCTTTATTATTATATGTGTTCCTTATGTATTATGTATCTTTTCTTTGATATTAAATGTGTTCTTTATGTATCTCTTCTTTATTATTATATGTGTTCTGTACATATTTCTTCTTTAGTATTACATGCGTTCCTAATGTTCCACACACACACACACACACACACACACACACACACACACACACATATATATATATATATATATATATATATATATATATATATATATATATATATATATATATATATATATATATATATACATATGTATATATATATTATTTTGTTTCCACAGTTTTTCCTGAAATACCATCTAATATAATGATTGCTGAAATTACACAAACCAGCGTGACAGTGGAATGGGTGGCAGGAAACAATGGTGGTCCACAACAGATATTTCACATTATAATATCTGCAGGTAGCCTCACTCGAACTGTCAATGCAGCCGATCCAGGGTACAGACAAAGAGGGACTGCTGTTCTTGATGGACTTGTACCTAACACCAAATACAGTATTAATATGATAGCCAGCAACTCTGTTGGTTCAAGCAATACGACAGAGACAATAATTGTTACAACCTTGGAAGGTAATATTTTGAAATAAGAATGAAATAAAATAAAACTAGAAATAAAAAAGAAAATTGAAAACAGAAAGAAACATATCCCTCCCCATCTATTTCACACGTAGAATATCTCACAGAATCATGAGACTTGTATAAGCTATAAATGTTTGATCTTGAGCTCCATCTGTCGGTGACAGAATCTATTTTTACCCATTTTGTTTTGTTACCAAGGTAGGTATGTTGGAATTTCTCAAGAATATCAAATATTTTTTAATACTTAGAAGACTTTTATATATTATAACTATGAATATTAATTAGGTACTAAATGGTCAAAATTTATATATTAACACTATGAATATTAATTAGGTACTAAATGGTCAAAATTTATATATTAACACTATGAATATTAATTAGGTACTAAATGGTCAAAATTTATATATTAACACTATGAATATTAATTAGGTACTAAATGGTCAAAATTTATATATTAACACTATGAATATTAATTAGGTACTAAATGGTCAAAATTTATATATTAACACTATGAATATTAATAAGGTACTAAATGGTCAAAATTTATATATTAACACTATCAATATTAATTAGGTACTAAATGGTCAAAATTTTACCAAATCAAATCTGTATTTCACATGTTGAATCTCCTCTGTACAACAGTACCAATTTTAAAGATAATATACTTTTAGGATCTTAGGACATAACTCTTAATGTTACAAAAGTAAATTGTGTCTACTTATACTTACATCTGGAACAAAGACCATTAAACAATCTCTATGTCATGTATAAAACTAATTTTAAACTACGAAGTTTGTTACATTTGCAGTACCAGGTACCAGCAATGGAACATCAGTTGTTGGAATCGCTGTAGGTGTAAGTGTTGGATTCCTGGCTATTTTAATTCTAAGCATAGTCATATTCATTTGGAGAAGACATCGACCTCAACAAAGTGATCAAGGTAAGAAGAATTGTCATCAATGGTTCCTAAGAAAGTAATGTAAACACCAATTTGGATGCCTGTTTAGAGGAAAATAGAAATACAGTCTGCATGTTTTGTAGTCATTGGTATTCTTTAACATTATATTATGCAATATACTTTATGCCATGTCAAACAAGGAATCTTGTATTAGCACTTACTTTACATTTCCTTACACTGAGACTGAATCTATGTAACATATGAAGAACACAATAATATACATAACTATTCTTCTCTCTAGAACACATTTAATGACATTTTATCATCTTTCTTTGCATTTATTTTATACCTACATAGTCATGTTCATTTTGTGAAATTGAATAGCCTTGCTCAGAATTGTTTCTAATATTACCCAGAAGGTATTTGTTTATTAGGTTCATTCTAAGTTAATAAACTTTTATAAGCCTTAGTTTTGAATAAACTTACTATCATTTCATGAAACAATATAGAAGTTTACAGTTATAGATTTTGATTAGATGTCTCATATCTCATTTGTGAATGAAGTTCTCAGAATTGTCGTCAGTCAATTATTTATGTTCGTACATTTTATGTTTAATCTCTTCTATTCCCTCACTGTGCAATATTTTCCTAACCAGTTTCCACATAAAAAGAAGAAGGAATGAGTCATCATCATCATCATCATCATCATCATCATCATCATCATCATCATCATCATCAGTCCCTTAACCCAAGAGGTCAGTGGGGCACCAAAGTTAACTTTACAACCAGTTCTCTCCATCTTTTCCATTCCTCCATTGCCTTTTGGGAATCATCAAATTTCATGCATGTCCACTACTTAATGTTGTCTTTCCATCTCCTTTTCTCACTGCCTCTTCTTCTGAATCTTGCACTGTGCCTTGCAAGATTGTTTATGCCATTCCAGATAATCTTCAGACATGACCATACCACTTCAGTTTGCAGTTTTTAACAGTGGTCAAGTGGTTTTCATTGGATCTTCTAATTGGATCCTGTTGAGAACCTTTTTATTGTTTACATGGTCAATGTATGAGATGCCCAGGTCTGAATCCTTCTTTGTAGATCTGATGTGAGCATCCATGTTTCAAAATCATACAGAAGGATGGATATGACCATCAAGCACATCAGCCTTATTTTGGAACCATGAGTAATGTTGCTATCGTTCCATTTTGGCCTCCATCATGTTATTGCTTCTGATTGAGTAGTTTTTTCAATGGAGTATTAGTTGTATCCTCTCAATCCACTTACAAGAGACCTTAAGTACCTATCACTGCTAATATATTATTTCAATGCTTACTTTAAATTTTCATTAATTATATAAATGGTTCCTATATGCAACATCTGTTTAACTTTTATTTACAAGTTCTATTATAAAGGTGTTTTCTACTTAATAACAAATAAGATAAATGTAAACCTTGTACAGCATGTGAAAGTTTGATTTACCCAAATGGAAACATGAAGGCAAGGTAATGTTTGGCTAGGTTTCTCATTTCCCATACAAAATTTAATCTGTGCTTATTTTGGATGAAGTTATACACAAACAGTGTTCACTGTTAAACAAGATAGTAATTCATTTGTATCAGGTCATGTTGTGTAGAACTTATCGTACAAACTGTTTTTCTTTGCAGGCATCACATTGGAAAGTGATAGAAATGCTGATATAAGGTAAATGCAATTGATACAAGTAGCAAGTAAAAATGAAATGTGTTTAGATTAAATCTTGCAAGTATATTATTATTAAAATTAGGAAAACAATTAATAATGGGTTTTCTTCTTTCATTTCATTGCTTTTACTTCAAAACTAGGATGAAGTAACAAATAGTCCAGAGGAACAGTCATTGGCGATACTATGGTAATCAGTTGCTGAACAAACTTTTAACCTAGTTACAGCAACAAGAGTGAAAATAAAATGAAATGGCTTAGCCAAGCACATGTTAGTTATCCTAAAAATAAAATTTAGACAAGATGGTTATAGTATATCTGATAATTGTTCTATATGTTTTTCAAGGCCACAGGACAGTGATTTGTATGAAAAATTGCACTCCGATGCAAACAGAGACATCCAGATGTATAGCTCTCTAGTGATGAAAAACTTGTCTGAAGGTACCCCTGTTTTAGATCAGTCTAATAGAAATATATTGCTGATGAAATAATGATAAGATTAGTTGACTTATCGAATCACGGTGTATTCTTTGATTGTCTTAAGCTATTTCGATATTTTATGTGCTTTTAAGATGGTTTATTTAATTATTTTAGTCAATTTTATAAATCTTAAATAAACTGATCAAAGATTTCCATAAATATGGAACTGACTCTTTCATGTTCATATTCCTTGAGTTATAATTAACCAATGGTATGAATAAGCTGATAAGTTAATATAATGCTAAATGAGTGATCTTAATGTCCAATTCAATTTATGTAAGGTATGCAACTTTTAGTATTGCAATTGTTTCCCAATACATTGACTCAATTTAGAGACATTCATATATATGTCTGAGCGCCATAAAGTAAAACAATTTTGTAGTACTTCTGCCAAACTTAGTGAAAGCTTCTTTAGTTGTTTCAAGAGCACGATGTTATTTTCACTGATCTAAATTGCATAGGGTTTCCAGGGTGTATGTGGGAGATAAGCACCCACTTCCCTTGGAAAAACCCAATTGGCTTTCTTGTGATGGTGCCTCTGGCAACCAAATCCATCACCAGTCCTTCACGAGTGGCTTAACTAAGCCCGGCGGAACCTGTTTAAACAAACTGGAGAAGGGATGACAGGCGAAATTTTGGTGCATCAAAACCAGATTCTTGGGACATATGTGGTTCGTTAACATTGGGTGGTCACCCATATATGAGATGGTAAACTCCAACTTTAAACCTTCTGCTTTGTGACTGTATAGCTCATGGGAAAGGCTAAAGGAGTAAACTCTAACATAAAATGAGGAGAAGGAGTCATTAAGGTGACTTAGCATAGTTTTCAGTGTCATCTCAGCAATTCCTGTGCCGCCGCTGGTGCCATAGCATTTTGGCTTATCTTTTACATTGGATCAATCAGCTGCATGGAGTGGGAGAGTCAGCTGCATGAGCAACAACTGAATATCCATATCATCCTGCCCAGGCTCATGCCCAGGAGTGGACACTCCAGCTGTGCTTCATAGCGTCGACACAACATGGGAAGCAACAGTTTACCGGCTGTAAGTCATCATCGCTTGGTTGGCATAAAGGCAAATGCCAGGGGTTGCTTCTGATGGTGGGAGAGACCAACAGATCTCACTGGACTGCTACCGCCTGCCTCAAGCTGGGCAACCCCTAGACAATAAGGTGTCATCTGCCTTGCTGAATGCATAGGAAACGTTTAATCCTCAAGCTTGGCAACTGAGATATCTGGACCATGTTGACTAGACTCTCAGATGATCTTCAGGCAATCAGCAATATTCGAAAAAATAAAGTCATCAATGATGAACTGACCATAATTCAGGTCGACATCGCCGCACTACATGAGACATGTCAAGCACATACCAGGTCCCTCAGAGAAGCAAACTATATGTTCTTTTGGCAAGGAAAAAGCGCTGATGAAGCCAGAGAGTTTGGTGTTGGATACGACATCAGAACTCTCTGCTGGAGATGATAGAACTCTGTCAACAAGGAAAGGGAATTATGTTACCCCTCTGCCTCCACACCACAACGGGGCCTGTCATCACCAATTCATTCTTTCAGACATTGCCACAGCATAAAGTGTCTTGGAGGCATCCCTGGTCCAAAAACTGGCACCAACTGAACTTGATCACTAGAAGGCGGTCTGCCATGTAGGGTATTGCCTCTTACTTGTCAATTCCACAGCGCTTACTGCGATAATGACCACTCACTGGTGTGCTGCAAAATATTCAGCCAAAAAATCGTCAACTACGCATTGACCTGAGCAAGACATCACATCTAGACAAAGCTTAGGAATTCACTTATGCCCTTTCCAATTCTTTTGATTCAGAACCTCCCCAAGGATAGAGATGGGATAACATCAGATAGACTGTGTACAACACAGCCACATTGATCATTGGCAAGAACCAGTCAAAGAACAAAGACGTATTTGAGGCTAACTCTGCCACACTCACACCAATCATAGAAGAGCATCACAGTGCTCACCTGGAATACAATCATCCTGCAAGAGGGCTCTACAGACATACAGGTCTACCAAAAGCAAAATGCAGACTTCAGCACGGCAGTGCATCAATGAATACTGGCTTCAGCTCTGTCAGAGCATCCAGTCAGCAGCAGATATGGAAAACATCAGAGGCATATACGCTGGTATCAAAATCTGCATCAGGCGATACCATCCACAACAGGATCAAGCAGATGGAGCTTTAGGTGGTCTACTCATATGAACTGTACTCCATTGAGAACCATGTGACCGACGATGCCCTCAATGCACATGGTCGAACTGGACGAGAATCTTACTGTGGCAGAAATAAAGATGGCCTTAGAGAAACTGTCATTAGGTAAAGCTCCTGGGAAGCTAGGCATCTAAGTAGAAGTCATCAAGTGCAGCTACAGCATGCTGCTCAAACACCTGCACAACCTCCTCTGCCAGTGATAGGATGAGCTTGCAATGCCACAGGATATGAGAGATGGTAACATCGTAACCTTGTAAAAGGTGACAGAAGTGACTGCAGCAACTACAAGGGCATATCTCCTCTCATTATTGTGGGTAAAGTCTTCGCATGTATCATCCTGAACAGACTCCATACTCAGAACACGGACCCCCAAGCATTATCATCAACAACTACATACCTTGGCTCTACCATCACCAATAACTTATCTCTTGATGCTGAACTCAACAAGTGGAAACAACTCTTTCCAGGTTGTTACAGATAGTGTGGAACATCAGTATGCTGACCCTGAACACTAAGATCTTGGTGTGCCATGCTTTCATGCTAGGCACGTTCCTCTATTTCGATGAAACCTGGACTCTGTTAAAGACAGCGCTTTTCACATGCAGTGTCTCCGATGCATACTTAGGTTCACTTGGTGTCAGCAAATAGCAAATAACGAGGTGTTTGAACGTGTCAAGATTCCCCACATAGTAACAAACCATCGCCAACGTTGTATCAGATGGCAGGGCCATGTACATTGGATGGATGATAGACAGATCCCCAAATACCTTCTATGTTCAGAACTTGCCTGTGGCAACATGTCGTTCGGACACCAAAAACTCCACTTCAAATATGTCTGCAAGCGCGACATGAAAGCCCTTGACATTGATGTCAACACCTGGGAAGAGCTCACTCAAGACAGTCCCAGCTCACGACACGCTCTGATCACTGGTTTGAAACCCCATGCGGACAAGCTATGCTTTCTAGCTGATGAAAAGTGATCATGGAGGATGAAGAAGCAGCTCCAACACAAAACAGACTCAGTGTTGAAGTGCAGCAAGGACTGCCACTCCCATATTGGGTTACACTACAGACACTGCACTACCATACGGGACATCTCTCATTGGCACATTTCCTTCGTCTCTCGAGACTAACGGATTCCAACAACACAAAACAGTAAGCTGGATTCAGAAAGACCAAAGTTGCTGATGTTGTGCATCCAAACCATTGCAATTTTCACTGAATAAAGGCCCGATGTTTCACTAAAATGTATGACATTTTACAATATGTTTGTTGCCTTCTTAGTATAGTTTGAATTAAGATTATTTCCTTATATTAATTCAAACAAATGAGTTATCTTTAATAGTTATTAGTTTGAAATATTGTTTTATATTTTTCTTCCTAATATGTATTGAAGCGTTTTTCTTTTATTTACAGATCACCAACAGTGTTACGAAAATTCGCAGATACAAGCCTGACAAACTTTCTCAGTATCACTAATGTTCAGGGAGCACCCCTATATATGATAGGATATATTTTCCAATAAATATTTATTGATTTAAATACAGATGTGATTATTATATGATAAAACCATAACACATTGATTATAAATAAAATATTATGTGGCAGCATTTCACATGCTTCATATATTTTGGTTAGATGAATTATACATGATCAGGTTTTTTTATGATACTGTGTTTTCTGTAGTTTTTGTACCATTTCAATTTTTGTACAAATCCAGTTATCAAAATAATGGATATTTAAATGTTTCATAGTTTTTCATGCATATCATTTTGCAGTTTTTGAAAAAAAATCATTAAATTATCGGAGAAGATTTGCATTTGCAAAAACGATTTTTAGAAATACCGTATTGTCATTTTGATTCAACAAAAATTAATAATTAATAATTAATTGTTGGTGAGAAAATACAATAATTGATGCATAATCTCTCTTATTGTCATTACACTATATTCTGGTCTTTATTAGGAAACAGACAAATGATTTCACACAACATACCTGTAAATGTTATCGTTAATTAGTTTTCTTTATAATATCAGGTGCCGTAGCAAAACACCACACGCATTTTAAAATGATTTCGGAAGACCTTTGATGTTTTCTTATCAAACAAAAACTACATCTCATTACATGCTAAAACTGAAGACCACAGACCACTGGTCAACTAGTCTTATTGTGTCATTATAGTCATACAAAGATAAAATACAAATACCTGTTAATTTTTTATCATAAATTTGAATGTCACGGACTCCATTATACTGATTCATGTATATATATATATATATATATATATATATATATATATATATATATATATATATATATATATATATATATATATACACTATCTTTTAAGTGCTTGTACTGTTTTGACTTGGATATAATTAAGATTTTATTGCGAATCTTTTCCTCAATATATCCCGCTATTTTTATCTTTATTTTTTAGTTCAGTTAACATGTAATATATTCCACGATATACCACGCTATTTTTATCATGATTGCTTGTCCTTATAACATCTGATGTATAGATAATGGCTTTAATACTGATACTGCATAGCCATATGGTTGCTGTGACAATGTATGTCATAATTAAAACAAAAACTAATTGTTGATTTAGCAGTGTTTATGGATAATGTAACATAGTTGGGTCGTAATTCATGCTGATTATCAAAATTGTCAGGCAACGGCAAGTACAGTCTTTTTTCTCACTGCAAAAGCTATAAAACAACCAGCCCTGAATAAATACAGTTAAAGCCGCCCTAAATAAATATGTTCTATTACACTGACACAAGTTTGTTTCTTCACTATTTCTTACACACAAGTACACTCGCACATAATTAAACAATATTTCAAGTTATTTATTTTTGTCTGAAAGTTTTTTTTGATGACAGTTAAAGTGCAGAGCATTCAAGAATCAGGATAGAGTAGTCTTTGGTTAAACAAATTTAATATTAAATTTTAAAACAATAAGTTATTTCTAATTTAGATGAGCAAATACTTATCCATGACCTGTATGACTTTTACATTGTAGATACCGGTAGCTAATATTCTTGATGTGAATGTATTTTTGTATTTTTGTTTTTGATCATTCTCGTAACTCCTAATTTACCTTCGTTTTGTCTATCTAGTTATAGCTCAACTGCCAGTGTGTAGTGTGCCTGATAACAATTGCTTGTTACCGCTCTGAAGTACAAATTTGTGTCTGATTTTAATCATGTTGGATTATATGGTTACATCATTGAGATCCCAATAATCATATCAGTTTTCCTTGTAACTTTGGAGGCCAGATGTATGATCCTATTTTGATCAATCTTGGAAGAATCCTTGAGTCACTAGTCTCTTAGTTGTATTTTATAATGAGCAAAATCTATGGGAAGTAATGCACTTTTCATTTTGGAAGCTATATTTCTGAGTGTTTTTTAATTATAACTGGAAATTGGCTTTATCATCAATATCTCTGGGCAATGTTTATTAAATTGGCATCCACACATGTTCATTGGGTTACCTAGCATTTTATTGGCTAAACTTATGTATTCTTGAGATGCTGATCTGATGTGTTTTTATCATAAAAATTGTGGATGATATGATTTATAAGCACACTGGAGATATAATTTCTTATCCAGTTTGGATCCAGCTGGAAATATTTGCTTATTTGTACAAGATCTAGGATGGTTGTCATAATATGTGAGATCCATGCATAATAATTGTATAATCTTGTATTTGATTGGTTGATTTTTAGGAAACCAGATTTGTGAAAATGGCTGGAACATTTAGTAATGAGAAGCCAATTAATATGGGCATCAAAAGTACAAGGTCAAGGTCACTCAATAAAAAAAATCATTTCTGCATTCTAGCATGTTACAAATCATTCATATTAACCAAAGTTTGTATATAGCTCTTACTTATAGTAAGAATGTTACATTTTGATTTGTGGTCCTAATCAGAGTATCCTCGGGTATCACTTGTGCTTGTTCCCGAGTAAATCCTCGATGAGGAGCAGTTGAATCCAATCTATAGACTGGCGGTCTACCCGTGGATCGTGTTATGCTAGATATTTTATGCGTAGTGACACTCCAAATAGGATCAGTAGCTCTTTTCTTTGCCACCTTCGAGCTCCTGGTTCATATAAATTCCTAACAGTGACATTGCCGAGTATTAGTCGTTTTGAAAAATCATTTTGCAATTTTACAGGTATATACTTTTTTTTAATCTCGTTGTTAGGTTTCATATTAATTGATCGAGTAATCTCATTATTCAGCGCAGTAATTACGCCTGGTAATCTCTTGACCCATTCACAGGATCGTTTATCCTGAATAAACTCCTTCACATATTGATATCCAAATAACCGCTCAGCAAGTGTCCGATTAAATCGTTCAACAATTGCCTGATCGCGATGTAGTGCAGTATGTCCTCGTCTGATGGTGACATTATGATGCTTCATTGTTGATAACACTGCACCATGAAATTCCCTTGCCAGGATCAGCTTGTAAAAGATTTGGCCAATGCAGAGGACCTCGTCGAGAAATCCTTTCAAATGCAGAAGCCACCTCAGTTGATGACTTCGTCTTTAATGGTTCTGCTTGTTTGTATCGACTCGCAACATCACTTACGGTTAGCGCATACTTGTAAACACCATCATGGGGCAGAAATAATATATCAGCTTGATGAACCTCATTAAGGGCGCTGACATCAAAATGCGAGAAGTTAATTTGTTTAGGAGGTGGTAGATAAATTTGCCATATTGCCTGTTTGGATAACCAATCCGCTGCAGTGGTATCTTTCACCTTTGCGGCACTAGCGAGTTTACTGATTGCTGATTTACCCCTCCAGTATCCTCTTGGAGAATAATAAATAGATTCCATGATGTTATTAATTACTAGCACCCAACATCAATTTACTTTTCATCGCCGATTTTATCAACCATGAAGCCAAATGTTGTTTGAAGGATTTATCAGTGATATAATTCAATGCATGAATTAATTTCACATCTGCAATATGTCTGTGTTGCAGATTACTGCTTTTATAAGCAACATCATGAGCATGACACGCCTTATCAATGGCGTTTATTGGGTTTTCACCGGGTCGGTGTTGGTTTTGATCATCGAGTCTGATATCGAGTCTGGTCCCGGATCCACAATAACTATATCATGGAAGGTGTTTTTCTCCTGGATATTTTGCCCATGGTGTTCCTGGGAGTTTTACTAACTTGGCTGCAATATCACCTCCTCGTTTTTTTAAAAAAAAAATCTCCATATTTCATAGAAACAAATCTAAATTTAAACTTACCAGCAAGTGCTGATCTGTCATTTTTAGTTGTAATCGTCGTCAAGTCATTTGTGCTAGTACGCTTCTTACATTTCACACAATATAGATTCATAATATATTTATAATAACATGAATGTAATTGATTTTTCGGCGACAAAAACACGAGAACCAGTTCAGCTTCATGCAGCGCTACCAAATTCTATTCGCATGATTATAATCGACGATCTGGAAGTGGCAAGACACAACTGCTACTTAATTTGATAACGAGATGGATGAAATGGGACAAGTTGTATTTCGTAGCCCCGAGTGCAGACGATCAGCGATGTTACGAGGTGTTAAAGGATTTTAACGAGAAAGAAAAATCGGAAATCGATGAGGATATTATTGAGTTTATAACCGATATCGAGGAAACACCGAGCATTAATGCTATTGATGGAAGTATTAACAATTTAGTCGTATATGATGATGTCATGTTAGACAATCAAAAGAATCCCGCTAGGATAATTTCCAGAGGTAGGCATAAAAATACCGATGTGATATTTGTCACTCAACGATACACACAAATACCAAAAGTGAACAGAGATAACTGCAATATTCTTGCTGTATTCAACGGAGTTGACACACATACGCAACGAAATATTTGGCAAACTTGGTGCAGCAGTGATATGGATTATAATCTCTTTAGAAATTTCTTTAGTCACGCTAAGTTAATCCCACATGGATTTGTAAAGATAAATTTTGCATGACCCGAGATCACGATATCGTGTCGGACTTGATCAAATATTCGGTTGAAATCGTTAAAAGATTTTTACCCCCATAGCAGCAGAGAGGGCGCGACAACGACTTTGCGTCTCCAAAAGAAACTTATTTTTTCGATTTTGAAGGAAGCCTTGGTTTGCCAAATAGATGCTTCTATAAAGTTGTCCGATTCGCCCTCTCTGCTGCTTTCTATTAGGCAAAACCTAATCCAGGACAAGAAGTAATCCACCCAGATGGGAACATAAAAAGTGATCCAGAGGTCCACAGCAGGATTGGCTCTTTGGAATAGGCATAATTAATCCTCCAGTACCAATGATACTTGAACACATTCTTGTCAAGTTTGTCAACTTCTAGCATACAAAATAGAAGTATTTTAATGTTCACTCAAGTCCTGTATTGTTATTATTATTCAAGAAAATTTTGACTTTTTAAGGAACACAATTTGTTTCATAAATTACGACTACATCTGTTTTTAAATTTGTACATAGGTTACCTTAATATATATATATATATATATATATATATATATATATATATATATATATATATATATATATACAATTCTTCATATGTTTTTCGGTTTGGACAATCATTTCATACATTTATTATAAGGTGTAACATCTTTTCTCAATTAGAAGTTTCATCTATATAAAAAGATAGAGATTTGGAAATCTGATCTTCATTGAGTTTTAACTGGACAGTGGCTTGATGACCATGATGTGGACTGCATTTTAGTGTAAGTGTTTTAACCTTATTTCTAAAGGGATGCTCATGAAAATTTACTTTCATTCCAGTCTTGTGTCATTATTTTGAAAAATAGACTGAGTCTTAACATATCTGGTCAATGTATTAGTTAATGTTAAAGATTTAATAAAGTTAAAAAGAACCTACTGTTCACTCTGTAATAATGTATTTTGTTCACAAAATCCATATATTCAGTTGAAAATGTCCAACCAAAAAACAGTCTTAGTAATTATGAGTCTTAAATGTTCCAGGATGTTAAAGGATCAAATTGGAATATTAGATATATCAATACAGCTAAGTTCCTTTGGGACTCAGATTCAGTCTCCCAAAATGGTTAGAAGGTAGGATGAATGCATCATAATTACCTAACTTGCTTTCTTATGTACATGGCAATCCACAATATTTGGTTACCATACATTTTATTGCCAAAAACTTTAAATTCGGTACATGGTGTGATGAGTATTACCTACTTCAGTGAAAGCATCTTGTTGGGTTTGACTCTCATTTCATATGTTGAATCCTTCCCCTTTCTTTCATCTAAAGTGAATAATGTTAACTAATGTTGCTCTCATTGAGACCCCATATGCAAAACATGTCACACAAACACCTTTATTCAAAGCATCTTACACACCAGTGTGTAAAATCCTTGTATAAACGATTATATATATATATATATATATATATATATATATATATATATATATATATATATATATATATATATATATATGTGTGTGTGTGTGTGTGTGTGTGTGCTTGTGTGTGTGTTCTCTATATGGCCCTTTGCAACTATAATCTTATTCTCATTCAATGAACTTTCTACTCTTTTAATTATGTGTAAATTATATGGATTGGGACACTTTGTTATCGTTTGGCCTACACATTTATTTGTCATTATTTTTCTTTTTGAATACAATGATTGAATTGTAGTATAGGCCACAATATGCACTATACCCTGCTATTTTCATCTAATATTTTTGGAAGCTTCAGCAAGAATTAAGGGGAGATTATGAATAGTGCAAGTGGATTGAATCTTATTTGCAGATATAGGGGATCTATGCTACACCAGTGTATCCATTTGTAAATAAGTGTTCTTTTTTGGAGACACTTACCTAGTGCATATATTCTTATCAAGATTTTCCTTATATTTTGGAAAACTCTCATCTGCTCCTTGAAATGAAGTACATGTATAATGTCTCTTGAAAGGCTTTTGCTTAAATACCATAGTTTAAATTTGTTTGCGTATTTTTCTGTGAATGTACTGATTGTTTTTTTATATTCAATATGTCAGGAACTTTGAAACAAAAAGGATAAAATTGATGAGTTCAAGGTTTTATACCCAAAGGTAAAACATTTCTTGCTGTACCGGTAATTATACCCCAAAATTTGTTTAAATGGTGTTATTACATTTATAATTTGACTTATTATGGGAGGAAAACTAGGTTTTGGTAAAAGAAAACAATACTGACATACTCAAAATTTCATTTACAGCTGTAGCAGGTGTGTAGGTAGAAGACAAAATTTGCATTGAATTTTTAATATAATATTTGCTGCAGGTGTGTAGGTAGAAGACAAAATTTGCATTGAATTTTTAATATAATATTCGCTATCAACACAAAAAGCACTCAATACATCAGCATCTTTTTCATTTATTACTTAATAATATACTGAAACATAAATTAAGAAAATTTAGTTTGATTTATGCCATACATGCTTTTGATGAAAAGTCATACCTTTTATTACTTTGCTGGCTATATCACCAATGTGGAAGATGACGAAAAGGCATATGTATAATATGAACACATTCATACACGCCTGAAATTATACTTGTAGATGAATGTTTAATCTTAAATATTGTGTGTATATGCCTAGTAAGACAGAAAGTAATTTTGTTATTTTTTTTATTGAGATTGTATTGTCATATCGTGTAATGATTCATTTATTACAATGCAGAGTTGAAACATTGTGAACTGTGAATTACAAGTTGCTATTTAGAGTTTAATGTATTAACATTTTCCATAACTCATTATTATTACCAGTTTTGGTTTCATTGTAGCTAACGAGTTTAGCTGACGAATAGAGCTATCTTGAGCTGTCTATATGTATGTACAATATGTCTGTACATGTGGTGGAGCCACGACTGTAGAATGTAGCTAATACAAGGGTGCTGTATGCTGTCTGTACGTGTGTGTACGTATGACTGACTGTACATGTGGTGGATCCATGAAGGGTGCGAGTGGCCGATACAAGTGTGGGCCAATCCAAGGACTCTGTGAAACTGTGCGGTTTAAAAGTGTATGAATCGTACAACTGTACAAGTGTCAAGAAGCATATGCTTGTTCCAATTGTTGTTTCAATTGGGTATATTTTTATTTACATGAGATTATTTTGAATCTTAGTTGTGTTCCAGGAGATTGTGAATCTCACTTACAGTGCAGAACATTTGAAACATACTTTAATACATTCAGATTGTTTGAATCTTAATTGTAGGCTATATATGAAATTATGTGAATATCTTACATTGTATACTATTATTTAAAACATATATGAAATCCACGAGGTTTCTTTTTGAATCTGTATTTCAGATTGATGTTCGGTTCATTTTTAATGTGTGAATGTTTGTATTTAGTGATTGAATGAATCGTATGTTGAGGGCGAGTGAGTCATTATATCTATACATCATATATTTTTCTTTACTAATAAAGTTCATAAATTTCCATTTTTCACACATTGTGTTTGAGTTATTAACTTATGCCAAATCCCACTCGGTTTCTTTTCTGCGACATAAGTTATCCCTTCAAGTTCTTGATACCACATAATTCATTCCAACTTTAAAGGTGTCACATCTGGATATTTCTGCTTGACATGAATGGTTGTTAAATTAATCTTGATTGGTACATGGAAACAAGCAAAGTGTCATTATTTTTACCCTTGTATTCACTAGTGAAGTTTACAAATGCTTCTTCAAACAATGGGCTATCTAGGAACTCCCAAAAGACTGACTCTCAACATGGTGCATGATCATGATTTTATTAAATATCCACTGATGAAATAATGATGCCAATACCAAGAACCTCAGATACTTCTGTGATCTTTATGTATACTTTCTGAAATTGAACCATATGCATTAGGGGGAGGGAGTAAGAGAAAAATAAAAACAATCTTGAAACTCATAAACAGTTGTCTTATGTAATGTACATGCTTTTTCCATGGTTGCTTGAAAATCAAGACGATATCTTGAAGGCTTTTTTTAGCGACACCCTTGCGGGATGTGCATATTATTACCTAACCTGCCTGTTCTTGAAATAGAAAGTTTATCTGTGTTAATTAAGTATTTTTATTAATCAAATTTGTTCTATTTCATTCTAATGTTACATAATGAAACCTTGTTTCTTTTTTTTATACATGTTTTGTTGTCTTATACCTGCCCATGTGCTGTTATAAATTTTAGTGCTTGCATGTACCATGTGCCATGTTTGTTCCCTATAAATAAATAAATAAATAAATAAATAAATAAATAAAATATATCACTGGCTTAAGTGCAAATTACAGATGATTGTAACACCTTTCTCTTCATGTTTTTCACCTTTCATGGATTTTGTTTTTCTGTAGTCGTATCACTATAGATGTTGTAAAGTACTTAGAGCTTCTAAAGATTAGGCACTATACAAAGTCAACATTATTATTATTTCTATTATTATTATTATTATTAGTGTTGTTATTATTATTATTATTAGTGTTATTATTATTATTATTATTATTATTATTATTATTATTTGTACCCATTTTTTGTGTGGACATCATTATGTTAATAATGATATCAGTCTTACATCTGTGCTAACATTTTGTGGTTGTTTAGTAACATATAAATTTATTGTATACTTACATGCTGTTTAGTGGACCGTATGAAAATTTTTCAGTGTTACCATTTTGTCTTCTCAAACTCAACTTCAAGTACTAAGAACGTGTCATTTATGAAATATTCCTGTCTCCCTGTTTTGCTATGAAATAAATTTTAACTCTTTCTCATCCAACAATGTCTATGCCTGATATGTTTATATTGAAATTTGGAAATTATGTAACTGCCAAAACGGTGTGCGGCCAATTAATCACGCGACAGTTAATCACGCGACATTTAAACAACGACAGTTAATCACAGCGATACATAATCACAGCGACACATAATCACGCGACACATAATCACAGTGACAGATAATCACAATATATAAGTGACTTTTTATAATATCCTTTTTTGGTTGTAAAATCATTGTAATTCAATAAAAAAGAAATTCAATAAAAAATTATATTTTAATTTACTGCAAAAAATTCAATAAAAAATTATATTTTAATTTACAGCAATTTACTGATGAGATAGATGAGCCATGGCGCGCAAATACTGCAGCACGTCGGCAGCCAAATATAGTCCAACTGCACGAGCCACACGTTCCTTCAATTCCCTGTACTTCTTCCTTTGAATCTGCTGAACTCCAGTTAAACCTTATAGAAAGGTCGCTTTCTGATTCTGCATATCTTTAGAGATGCCATCTAAGAATTTCCACAGAGTAGGGTGATGACATTGAAATAAGGTTTGAAGACCATAGTGCCATCCCTCCACGGTGTTGGTTGTTCGAGCAATGCCGTCACCTGCTGCCTGATGTTGATTCCAACGATGCACCGGAAATATACTTGGTCCATAATTGCCTGCTCGTCCAGCCCGGCGTCGTCCACGGATATAGGTGTGTTCGAAGTAAGATAGCAATTCCGGCATGCGCTCATGTAGATCAGCAATATCATCAGCGAGAAGATCGAAAGCTTCTATGACATCGACTTCCGGCACGAGAGCCAAAGCAGCTAAACAGCGGACACTTCCACAGACAGCGTTGTTGGTTTCGTATTCCTGTTTCATCCCGATGTCATTCACCTTACGTAAAACGCTTTGACAGAGGTGGAAATAACATCCGGATATGACTGCATTAGGATACGCGGCCTGGAACGCAGACATCGCAGCCGTTTCGAAGTCGACAAGAATTCGTTCAGGATTTGCTGCTGGTATCATAATTTTCATCTGGGCTAGTATGCGCTCATACGAAGATCGTTGCTTGTTGCGGACGAGGCAGTATACTGCAGCTGGATTATTGCCAGGACATAGCTCGAAATGAATCGAATACAGCTGAAAGAAAATAGAAGGCACTACTGCAAACGTTCCATCTGCAAGACACAGCTTAGCGCGCGCCAGTCCGTCGAGTAATTCGTGGCATCCCAAAATCAATATACGGTCTTCATCTTCTGCTCCAGAGTCGTACAGGATCATGTCAACAAAACGTGGTGGAACAGTGAAGTTAGTATCGGCTGGCGGTGGAAGCAACACTACTTCATTCTCATTGTCGGCAAGTATAGCTCTTCTGCGTTGGAGAGTGCGAATAAGGGTTGATCGCTTCGGCAGAGCCATCAGCACGTGATTGTCTAATCTTCGTGAAATCGATCCTATAACGGCAGCTGGCGTGGATGATGATTCACCATTTTGTTCTTAATTTCGGCAACCGCTTTACGTGCGAGTGATGTAGCGATGTTGCCTTCATGTGTGTGTCCCTGCTCGTTGCTGGTTACGACGCGATCTCCTTCTGTCGTCAGATGAGCTTTGCATTTGAAACGTTGAAACATCTTGCAGCGCCAATGCGTCTGTCCATTCTTGTTTTCACGGAACTTTACATATTTAAAGTTTCCACATATAACCGTTGGGCATCCTTTAGTTGATGTTCCAAAAGTAAAGCTATCCATGTTAACTGAATTTATTTTTATGTTATGTTTGGAAAATATGTAAATGTTGAAATTTATATGGTTTATATACTTCCAGTCGAAGTAGGTAATTGATAAGATAACAATGGCCTAATTGCCTATCGAATCCAAGCAGAACTTGCCTCCTGTTTAATTGATAAGATAACAATGGCCTAATTGTCTATCGAATCCAAGCAGAACTTGCCTCTTGTTTAACTGAGAAGACAATAACAATAAGTTGTTTTTAATTGCGTTCCATTCCATGCAGGTGGAGCCGACACAAAATTTTGTAAAAAATAATCAAGAATTAGTGATGTGGAACGAATGTGTAATACTAATACGTATTTGGAGTATAATAACGGATTTGTTTCTAATTGCCTATCGAATCCAAGCAGAACTTGCCTCCTGTTTAAAACATCACTAGAGAAACCAACACTCGTATTTGTACCAACAAATAGAAATAAAATGTTTAAAAATATGTTTAAAATACAATATAATGCTGTGATTATCTGTCGCTGTGATTATCTGTCACTGCGATTATGTGTCGCGTGATTAAGTGTCGCTGTGATTAACTGTCGTTGTTTAAATGTCGCGTGATTAACTGTCGTGTGATTAACTGTTATGGATCCGCCAAAACATATCCATATAATTCCTCTTTGAGGTCCCTTAGGTGTTGAGGCACAGACCAAATGTCCTACACCCATAAAATGGGCTAGCATTGAACCATGACAATGTGTGATTTTATACACATGCAGGAAACCATGCAAAAGTAGACATTATATGTGTGTATGTTCTGTATGGATTTTTTGTAAAATGTACGAGTGTTAAACTCTGCATGTGCCAAGTGAACAACTTTTCTTTGACATGGAGCCCTTGGTTGATTGATTGCATGTCGTGCTAGTTCAAGAGAAAAAGGCAATATGTACTGATTCTATACTTGCTGCATGGGTTCAAGTCCAGTTTGAGACGAATTCAATCATGTTTGTCATATTGATAGAGAGAGGGTGTGTTTCTGTGTGAAAATGTTGACATTGTAAATAGAAATTTGAAGGTGAAAGAATGTACGATTGAATCTCTGATTTTTGTTTAATTTTAAGCATTTGTCATTTGTTGCTACTGCTGTACTGAACAGTTAGTTGCATCTTTATTATGAGCATTCTATTTCCATTTTGCATTTATTGTTTTTTCATAAGACAGTGCTAAAAAACAACACCATGTTTTGGTGATAATGTACTTACTTTTAACAGATGAAATTTAATGATTTGGAAAAATTTAAAAATGGCTATATTAAATGACAAATTGAGACACTTAGCATGCTTATAATTTGATTTATTATAACCTCAGCACATATTTTGTCATACGATGGGTCATTGGATATAACTTCACTAGTATTGATGAATTAACAAAATAATCTTAAATACTATATAGATCATGAGACACAGACATCACAGGGCTAGGAGGTTATGTCCATCGTAAGGAGAAGCAAAAGAGTAAATAATGATTGTGTGGATCCCCAAAATGGATATGACCGATGCATCCTTGGAAAACACTGCTAAAAATAATACACATCTCACCAAATCACACACACCTAAACATTAGTTTCTTTTTCCAATTTTGAAACAGCTACCTTTTCTCATTCAAACTAGATTTCTAAATTATGCAAAAGATAAAAAAAAACTTTAAATAATTTTTTTAATTTAAAAATCATATCACAATATTATAATAACACTTGAGGGGACATTTGACAATTATGCAGTCCTTATATACAAATTTGTAGCACGCACACATATATAACAAATATACATATAGCATACACCGGACATTGGGGATCCTTAGCAAAGGTCACTTTCAAACACAGTGGAAAGAGAATTCGACTAGAATATTGAAGCATAGATCGGATGAAGAACCATTTAGAATACACTAGGGACAATAAAAATACCACATCCAAAATTTAATGTAAATAATTTTTGTTATTAAAGGTTTGATAGAAAAAGAAAAACTCACGCACCTTAGGAATAACAAAAAAACATGAAAACACCTCTTTTTTTTTAATTGGAGGTGGGGACACCTGTATGTTGCCCCCCTCCCTCCCAAAAAATTAAATACTTGCGAAATGTGGCTTAAAACCATGATTTTACTTACCTAAGATGGATTAGTAAAATGATTACCTGTGTTAGGGTGTTGTATAGTTGTAAGGCGTAAAATGATGTCGGTACGGAAAGTTAATGAAGAGTCTTGTAGGCACCGTTATTGCGTTGTGGTTGCAAGGTCGAGTAAAAATTAGAAGAGAAGGCGTTATTTTTTTTAAACCAAATTGTTACAGTGGGATAGACAGACAAGAAGAAAAAGTATAATGTCTAATTAGCAACAAAAGAGAATATGCAATTTCATATTTAGAAATCTATTAATTATAACAACAATTAGTCATACTGCATGAATATTAAATTCTAATATCAAATTATACACATATACCTTACACTACAACCCTATTGTTCATCATAGCTGTCAAATAAATGTAACAGTACAATATCGTATGCAATTCTGGAATAACCCTTTTGAGAATAATTCAACGTTAATCTATAATAACGGGATCCGATTCTTTCACAATTGTATTACATACAAAAAATAATCCCATTATACATTCGTTTGCCTATGTTCTTCCTTTTCATAGATTATGTTGTTATTGTGTGCTTGTTTTAGTTTCCAAACGCACACTAACTAACAAACAATAAAACTTTATGTTGCCAACTATCTATAAACTAGGTTAATTGCCCGTCCTGGGACGGGAGAAAAAGAAAGTAAAATAAAATGTATACAAAATGGTGATGAGCATGTTTAAAAGAGTGAACATAAAACTAACAAAAAGTCAGTAATAATTATCGATCAAATGTAATTAAAAGCACGATTAACTCGAATCAGAATCAAGACCAAAAATATATATAATATTGTAATCATTAAAAAAATGTCTTCAGAGCAAGTCAAAAATATATTTGTGAGATTATGGTTTTAACGATTGGAACACAGTAGAGGTGTAAGGGCAGGCGGTACGGGATGTGTAACGTTCTTATGTACGACTGGATAATTATTAAAAAAATAAATTGTACCCCTCTCGGATTCTGTTTTCAAAGTTATATGAATACTTATAATAATTACTTGAATGAACAAAAAAACCAACCTCAAAACAATGAATACTAGAGTGTGATACGGTTATAAATGCTAAGAGATGCATGGATGACACAAGGTTAAGCATAACTAGTTTTTTGGATAGCGGAAAAAGGAAAGTAACATAAGTGGACGCAGAGTAAGAAAGTAATATTGATTATATAACCGAACTATTAGTTTTCAATTTGCAATCATTCTGCGCGAATAGTAGCGGTCGTATATTACAGGATAGCTTTTATTTAACTAAGCGTTGGGTGCACCTACAAACGTTTCTTGCGTTGGTTTGGAGAATATCCTAATTTTCATTACATTTATAATTTTGTGTGATTCTTTACTACATTTCAAGTTTTGTTTGTTGCATTTAGCCCAGTCGTTGGGGTTGTTTGTTCTGATTGATAGCGTTATTAAATGATCTGTTTCTAGCGTTTATCAGCTACAGGTTGCCAGAATAGTCACATGTCTAACGAAAAGCGCCCATGCATGCAATAATTATGATCAATGCGTCATGCCCCTGCTCTCATCAAAAAGAAAATCTCACAAACTGGCCATTTTTCACAGATTTATTTATAATGGTTCACCGAGTTATTTAAATTGACTGCTACCACATTTCATCTGATATAACGATATACAATTTACATAATCGACAAAAATTTTCTTTATTAAATTACCGACTTTAAATAACAAACAATAAGCTTTCATTAACTTGTCTCTTCTCATATGTAATTCCATACATGAATATATCAAATCGGAAAGACTCTTTTTTTTATAATGATTATTTAAAAGGTATATTAACATGCTAAGTAATAGCGTTCCTTCGTATTATCTCTGTTACTCTATTATTCTTACTAGGACCAAAATACTATCACGACTTTAAACTGCCAGATAATCATGTATGCAAAGGTGGGGTAGAATCAGAAAGTGCATCTAGATATATTTTCATAAGCATATATTTCAAAGGCAAAATCGAATACTTATTCTTAATGAAATGAAAAACCCAATCGTTATAAACAATGTTTCTGCAACTTTATAAAATTTGACTATGTTTGAGTTGTTTCAACAGTACATTAGTCTTCGAAACGGTTTTAGTAAGATTCCTTTGTCTAATTATAAATATAAAGGCTATTATTAACATTTCACTTCCTTAGATGCTATAATGACCAAGTGATAATGTCTTAGGTTCATTACATACTAAATGCAGCTTGTATTCCAACCTCCTTTGCATAATTTACCTAATAGAATTGTTGAAACTACACTCAAGCAAAAACGTGGGATTACAAGCCTTACTCTATAATAACTGAATTCACAATACACCCATTTCAGTTTTTTTTTTCTAAACAATTAAAATAAAGAAATATTGGACCATGACCAGTACACAATTATATATCAGTCATCCAGTTTCCTTTCTGAAAAGCAAATCATAAAATATCTATTAACTAACGAGCATTCTGTAATTCTAGCCGTCATAACCAGTGAATGAAACACCTATAAATCAAAAGTATCATATTTTACAAATGTCTCAAGCTTTAGTTACAGTGACGTTTAAATTATTTTGTACTTGAGACGGCTTTGTTGCCATTACAAATGCTAGGTTGAATGGGACCATGTGAAATATTAAAAGAAAACACGAAACACACCAGATTTCCTTTAGTACTTATGACTGTTTTTGCAGCATAGTAATAGAATGTAAAGGAGTGTCAGGAGACCAGTCCGTATGGGACTGAGCATATGGACGAACACAAATAAACTGTTCTGATTTTTGTTCAGTGTTATTAATTAGCAAAACATTGCATGATACATTATGAATTAAAAAAGTGACATACGGTACTTTCAATAAAGATTATTAAAATATCTTACGAGGTCCGCAAAATTAAGAGAATATAGACACATGCTATTAACGTAGGATATCGCACGGAACTCAATAATACATTTCACATGACTTCACTTTCATTATTTAGTATACATTTTCATTTAGTACTATTAGTATAGCATAGTCCCTGATGGCCAAGCGGTCGAAAGCATTCTCATTTAGCGATCACTGTAGGCCGATAGATCATCCCCACACATGTTTAATATCGACCATCAATTTAAAAGCCGATATCGCCTATTCATTAAAACCGGCAAAATTGTACAATCTTGTCTGTACACATCGGTGTACATTTTAAACACTAATAGTTATTTCCCGCGATTAATTTGGCAATTTGTACATAACATTTCCAGATCAAATCCTATGTTTGGCGACTCGCAAATCTACTTGGAATAGAAAAACTCTGTCATGTGGCAATTTTGAATTTCGCGCAATCACCAAATGCTGTTGTCTGAACTACATTCGCGATCACCAAATGTTGTCTAACTATATACGCAGGTGTGTTCGGAAAGATTTCATGCAGGAAAAGTGAAATAGTTTAATAAACAGGTGTCATTAGACCAATATATCCATCAGTATCAACACATTTCAGATGGGTGGGCCATTTGATAATGAGGTTTGTTTATATATATATATATATATATATATATATATATATATATATATATATATATATATATATATATATATATATATATATATATATATATAGATGTTGTATGTGTGTGCTATCTTCGTTGTTTTGTCTGTGCTATAACATTTTTTGCACTAACATGTGTATGTTATGCTTTTTGTCTATCTGCAAGGTTTTTATTAGTGGATTAAGTAGTGATTCTTGTTTGCCAAGTGTATGCTATAATACACCATTTTTTATTGGGGGGGGGGGGGGGCTGTTATTTTTCTTTTCTAGCAATGGCAGGGTGGGAGACCATCAGTCACTCTGCATTACAATTCCTAGCATTGCCCGGTTCACGCTACAGGGAAGCAGTCTCCCAGAGTTAACCCATGCAATGCAACACGGTAAACCAAAAATTAGAACCAGATTTTCTGTTGACCAATAAAGGGCCATTATTCCATTTAATGCATTGCTCTTGTATATAAAGCAGGCACGATCATGACCATGTCGAGCAGTAGCATGGGAAAATGGTCTGGTACCCCTAAAAGGGATCCTAGTTATTACAACTTTCATTAGGCAAATAAAATAAAATGCTTGAATTAAACAGTCGTAACAAATTTTATTATACTACTTGAAGTATAGCTTGAAATATCAGTGTTGATTCTTAATTAGGTCGTGCAAGAAGAGAGAAATGTCATCCTTTGTATTAATATATAATACATGTAGGACCCGTAGATAAATTGTAATCAACTACAAGTCCTGTCCTTCAGCACAATACAATCAGACTGACACATGATATCCAATAAATGTTATTGGTGTCCTTCCTGCAACAAGGATCTGAATATGCCTTTGTATTGTTCGGCACTGATTATTAACTTTTTAAGAGGCTTATTTTCCCTTTTGTCTTCAACATGTATCACCCACTTGGCACCATTTTTTGCAAATTCTCTATCAACAGTCTGATCATGCAGACATTTTACATGCAGTTTAGAGCATATGAAGCACTAATGTCATAGTTCCATCATTTTTTTAAAAAGATACTGCAACAACCATATTTACATAATTTTTGCTTTTATTTGACAAGTCTATATTTTAAGGGCCATTTTCCTAAGACTTTACAACAAAATCATACGGGTTGACAGGCATGTGTTATGATGGTGGCTGGAAATTCTGATGTATATAATGATGATTGACATCTCTGATGATTGAAGGGTTTCTTGGTAAAGTGATGAAAAGGGACGGGTATATAAGTTGTCTTCTTCATCATCTCATTCGCAGCAGGGAGGTGGTGAGATAACACTATTGCCGTAACTGGCTGGTTACGGGGGCTAGTGTCTGTACTTGGTTGCTGTGGCATGTTTTGTCAAATAATACACACAAGAACTTGTCAATCTGTACTGCTGTAGAAGGTAACAAAGATGTTATGTCTGCTTGGCTGTCATGCATTATTTGGGTTCTATTTATCATACAGTAAAACCTGTCGTGAGAGTCTGCCCCTTCTGCCAACAAAAAGCAGTCTCTCAAGACAGTTGGTCTCTCATTGTAGGTTTGTACAAAAAGTCCAGTTTCCAAGGATCAGTTTTAGAACAATTTCAAATAGAATAACCATTACCACTGTAGATATATTTTATTCTTTATTAATAGTTCTTGCTAAAATCTTGTATGCATTCATCTGAAAACAAACTTATATAGCAATACAGATATATTTCCATCATTAAACATGAAATCACATGTACATTGGAAGATAACGTATTTTAGCATATGAACTCGTCTCTTACTCCTTTTCCTTTATAACAACCTAAAATTGTTAAACCAATGTTTAAACTGCATTTTTGCGAGTGGTCTGCACTTTTACAGTTATTATCCGTTTCAATAATTATTTTCTCCAGTTTTAAAATTTGTCTCTTTTTAGTTGAAAGTTCATCCATTGTTATTAAGGTTCTAGTTGTTAAAATTATTAGTGCTCCATTGTAATATTGAACGTACAGATGGTTTTGACTGGGCTGTGAGAAAATTTGAAAAATCAATACATGTGTATTGCATATCTAACAATTACTGAAATAAAAAGAAACAATTATATCATCCAGAAACAGAATCGTTTTCAAAAGTCGACAGCAACATTCAAAGATGATATAATTCGATTAACTCTATATGCAAAGTGTATAACTCGGTTTCACCCACATGAATAGACGACAGCTTTGTGATTGGGATGTAATCAATAAACACTGGGGGAGAAGAGGGGAAGAACATACTTCAAAAATCATGAACACTGTCAATCAAATTCTCTCTTGCTGGTTTAACAGACAATTACCTTAGGCAATACGGATTAACAATATATGCAACCACTACATCAACTTTGGCTTATGACAGAAATTATAAAACACTATAAGCATAGCTAAATAATTCACACATCAGTAGCCAGCCTATTGTATTTATTTCCATAGTTCAAGAGGTTTAGACAATGTTCAAAGAAATTATATATGAATGTAGTCTCATATCGTTAAGTCTAATGTACAATGTAGTATGCAGCACCAATAAGTTGTTACAAGTCAATATTTAAGGGTCATAAACATGGTTCACACGCTTTTCTAACGATAAATTTCCAGGACGAAATTACTTTTTCAAGGTTCGCATATAACCTTTACTGAATGTAAATAAAGACGATGCTAGATTATAAAACATGCACTATCTAAATCTAAAGATGCTTCTCTTAAAAACTCTCCAAAAAGATCGAAGTAAAAATCATGTACAAAACAAGAAAAATGTATCACACGAAATAAGTTTGATTATATTCCTATAAATTGGCATATAAAGACATTTCAATGTACAGATTTAAAATTCTAACATTGCTTTGATGCATTACATTGCTAAGTGGGAACAACATAATGAGCACAAATAGTTTTTTTTCCTTTCAAACTTTTAATTCTAAAGAATTCTATAGCAATATATACATAAGCATTTCATAGAAAGTAACATTTCTTATTAGTTTATAGTTTTAAAAAAATGCTACTAATTCGAATCTTGTAGTGTAACGGAAAGAGTTTAACCTTGAATTTATCTGTGTCAATAAGATCCCAAACAAGATTTTTTAAACAACCTAATCTCTTTAAGACAATCTGGTTAAAAAACCATCATTTAAACGACATTATCAAAAGGGTTGATTTAAATTTTGACACAAGACCTTCAAAAGTATAATCTGTTGTATAAATAAGGACTGAATTTTCTGTAAAATCAACTTGTCTTCTTGGAATTTTGTTAAACCTGTCCCCAAACCTGTATTGATACAGGCAGGGGCTCGTATTGTTTTTACATATATACTATAAGGGACAACAAGTTCTCATTTCAGCTCTGAGATTCAACATTTTGGAATACAAATTTGACTGAAAAACAAATAGCAGTCTGTTTTCTAATCCGAGTTTCTTCGAAATATCCCCCACCCATATTTGGACATTTAGGTTGGGGTGTGGGTTTATTGCGACCACATATCGAAATTTTGGAACTTGCAACCACCATGCAGTAGCGACATACGAGTCGTTTACCAATGAGCCTAGAACAATTTAAATTCATGTTTTATCAACTCATATCTGCATTAAATCAATATAAAAATGATTGATTTTTTCAGAAATGGCAAGTATTATAATCGTAATGTCCTTAATCTGCTGATAGACAAGAAGAAACTAAACTTAAATGAAACCTGATCCAGTATTCGCCATTTGCATTACTAGTCACATGACTTCACAAATCTCAAATAATGACATCGTAAGTTCAATAGTCATGTGATATCAACAACAAACAAGTGTTACAAAGAAATTCAACTATATTAAATGAAAGTCAGATGTTTTTTGTATACTGGTTGTAATAAAAATACAAAAATGAAAGAACACAAAATTCTCCTTATTTATTTATTCCGATAACAACCTTCTGAGGTTTTTCGTATCACATGACGACCACGTTGACGTGCTCTCTTGACAAATTGCTGGTTTTTACAAAAAGCATCTGACTTTTTTCTCATTCAAGTCATTTTTATTTAATAACTTGTGTTCTTGTACATGCACCTAGCAAGCAGCAGGGAGGTTGAACAGACCATTTTTATAGAGCCGTTATTTTGCCAAAATAACGGTTGTTTGTAACTCTATAAATTTGTTTAAAAAAACCAGTCTCCGAGACAGAGTCTCGGGTCGAGTATTTCATTGGAGACTACGTCTCTAGGGAAATCCTTCGGCTGCGATTAATTAACTGTATATTTTATAATATACATAATGGCAAATGTTGGAGAATCATATTATTCTAGATTAGCCAGAGAGAGATTGGCTGCAATTAAAAAATATATTTCTGTACGGAATAGACTTAAAGAAACACTTCAACTACAGCAAGACTCTTATGTTGATTTTGTAACCGGTACAGAACAGTTATTTAAGCCGATAACTACGGCCACTGAAAAGGCTGCTCCGGTTACTGAAAAAGCTATAACTACCGCCACTGAAAAGGCCATTGCGGCTACTGAAAACAATATACTGGGAGATACCCTTGATGACGAAGATAACAAAACTGGAATTCTTCCATTATTGAAACAAATCGCAAAAATCTAAGAAAATTAAACCTCCTGCTACACAACCTGATCCTGAACAAGAGGGTGATATTACAGAATCTCAGGAGGAAGATGTTAGTTGTTAGTGGAAAAATTACTTTCAAAGATAAATTTCTTCCGGGTAGATTTAATGAAATCAAAAACATGAAATTTGATATTATAGGAGATCTTGCTGAACTTTTCATTAGAAGTTTTTTTCTCGTAAAAGAGCTTATTTACAACCAGATTATTCCGCTCTGGATATAAAAGTATGGTATAATGGATTATATCGTGTGATTGCCGATGTAGCTAAAGTATCAACAAAAGATAAATCATATAATGATCTTGTGGCTGAAATAGAAAACGTTAAATGGAGCAATCGTATCCTGAATCTCTCCGATTACCAGAAAGATCAAAGCTTTTAGATATAGAGAAATCTTCTTCACAAGGTGCAACCGGTGTAACTAAATCGACCGGAAAAGGTTTTACAGGAAGCGGTTTAAATATTTGTCCGGATAATGTTATCAATGACGTATCTAGATTGGAAGTTCACATCGGGGGAAAACGAGCCGGAAATAATTCTCCAGAAATTATCAACGGGCCTACTAATATTTGCCAGCGATTATTTCAAGGTGATGTAATAGATATTAGTTTATATCGAGGCCTCATCTATGAAATCATAGACGATTATTATAGCGATAAAATATTTTAGATAAATGGACATCATATAAGATGATTATACATAACCAACGCAACAATTCAGAGTCGTAAATTCAAGATTACCTGTATACATATATAAAGTATACAACGTAGATGGGCTTGGTAACATTATCCGTGGGTTGTTTACTAGAATTGCTCCTAAGTCGATACCACTCGCTAAGCAATTATTGATGAAGGCAATTGGTGTTATTTGTGATAATGCTACAAGCGCTGTAGGTGATCTCGCCGGAAAAGATTTGTCTACGGTCAAAGATAGATTAATGAGATTAATCCATAGACCCGTAGCCGGTCCAACCTATAAAATTACCTGTTACCGATATAATGCCAGTAAATGTCGGTAAAGTAATTAACCGATTCGTTAATAAGAAACTATCAGTGCTAAGTGGGGTATCTGATAAACAACAGCAAAGAAATATTAACGCGAGTATGTTAGCAGGTAGTGGTATTCGTTTTAGACGGTAATCAATTATAAAATGTTTGAAGAGATAGCTAACCCTGCGTTTAATATCAGTGAACAGGTAATGAGAGATACATCTCTCCGTGATTATCAAACCTATTTATACGTTGCAAGAGTACCAAATGATCTAGGTAGAATTGAACTTCATGTTCAGAACATTAGTAGATATTTTTTCCCATCGGAGGGATATATTGAGCTTGAAGGCCGACTTTCAAGGGAGGATGGTACCGGTTATGGGATAGGTGATCGAGTTGTGTTTGTCAACAATGGTATAGTGGCGTTGTTTAACAGTGCCAGATATATTATCGATGGAAGAGAAATCGAGGCAATTCAAGAGAATGTCGATATCGCGACTACTATCCAAGGTTTAATGAGATATTCAGACGATGATGCAAGGACAGTTGGGCCATCTATGCTGTCTGTAAAGGATACAAATGACCAACCCGAAACTAGGCAATTTGTTTTGAGACAGCCAACAGATCGTGCTGCTCCAGTTCCCGCTGAGTTTGATATCGAGGATATGATCATCAGTCAAAACAAAAATTATAATCAAGGATTTGCGACTTGTAGAGCTATCTTAAATGACAACGAGGAGTTTTCCTGTGTGATCCCCCTCTCTCATATATTTGGATTTTGCAGAGATGTTAACAAAGTTATATTTGGCGCGAAACATACCATTGTACTTAATAGAAAAGGTGATGACAAAGACGCAATATGGAGAGCTCCATGAGTTGCCGATGGCCAGGTAACTTTGACGAAATTGTCGTTGTGGATGCCGACGATGACCCCTTTGATTATTCACGAAGAGCGACTAATATCTTTTATGGATACAGGTGGTAAGTAATTGTTATCTTGGAAAACGGTGACGACAAACAGTACCTCTGGTAACAACGCCGCGGAATTGTTTACATGGGAAATATCTTCACAACATAGAATAACACCTCCGAAATATGTTTTCGCCGTACTTCAGCGAGCAAATAGAGCGAGTAACCAAGAACAAAAACCGATGGTGTTCGACCCATTCAATGTTTCACAAGTTTCACTAAGAGTAAATGGTCACCAAAAACCGTCCAAAGATATAATAATGGATTTTGAACATAACCTCGTTTCATGGGCTAATCACCGTTTGACAACCTTCCTAGGATGCGACCTAGATATTGACACTGGGATGTTGATATCTCAGCGAGAGTTTACAACGTTGTATCCGATCCATTATTTATCATTGGAACATATGGATTTGTATCGGCAACCCGTTATTGACATACTTTTTCGTGCTCATGTAGGTGCTTTTCCCATTGGTGGATATAGAGCAATCGCTGTTATTCTTAGTGATAAATCGATGTTACTCGAAGGGGTTGTTGGAAAGATGAAACTCGTTGATGCACCAGTGGAAAACATGTAACAATAGATCAATCTGTTATTTAAATAAAAATGTCGTACAATCATGTTAATGTCACATTGACTCCTGGTCAATCAAAGAAACTACAGTCGAAAAATTCTACCACGTGTGGTGCAAAAATAACTTTGAAACGAGAACAGATAGCTAACGGAGGACCAAGTAAACTATCGTTGACAAAAACTCAACTTAATCGTTTCAACAAAGCTAGAAAACCAAATACCGGAATTCACTTGGAATTTTCACCCTCCGCAATTACCAATATGATAAAATCCAGTGGGATATTTCCTTTTCTCGCTCCGATTCCAGCGCTATTTTCCGCTGCGGCCCCCGCTGTCGTTAAATCTGATGCGTTAGGTGCTGTTGGTACAGCTGCTGATATGGTACTAAAATAGGCTACAGGACAAGGATATAAATAAGGGAAAAGGTCTCAGACTCTCCGGAACATATCTGGGAAAAGGCCTGAGACTCCCAGGAACTTACCTGAGCTAGGTTTGTCTCCGATGTCAAATTTTGATTTAATCGCCACGGTAAAACATACCCAGAATAAACATTTCAGAGGTGTTTTCATGAAAGATCAGTTACCTATACAACCATTAATCCCAGAAACATGTATAATTAATCTCGATGATAGCATTGGACCTGGAACTCATTGGGTCGCGTATGCGATACATCCTGAGTCAATTTTTTATTTTGACTCGTATGGGTTAGCGCCACCATGGTAATTTCTCAAATACGTCAACGGCTTAAAGATCCCTGTTTGGCATTCAACGTTACCCACGCAAACATTAACTGATCCTCTGATATGTAGCCAAGAGGTTATCAACGTGTTAACCGCTATCTCAAAATCTTCGAAAATGCCTCATAAAACCGTGCAAGAATATACTAGTGATAACATTTTAATGAGATCATAAACGTATAATGGTAGATATTTGGGGAAGATATCTCTCACCAGGAGGAAAAAGGAGTTTCTCTTGAAGAAGTAAAGAAGCTTATATCCCAAAAACTATTAAAAATATTAAATATCGCAAAGGTATCATCCGATGAGATAGTTGTATTCGAAAATCGCCAGGGTAAATTAACGTCGAGTGATATTTCCATCCACGATATTTTTGTTAAACCCGTCCCGGTAGCATAGTGTGCTATCATGCTATTTGAAGCTAGCCGTAAAATCAAATCAGGTGAACTAATTTCAAATCTCAACGATAAAATATCATCACTCGACAACAATTATATATCTTCGGTAAATTCATTAAAAGCGCTGAATGATAAATATGACGCCCATGTAAATCAATTTGTCGGGTTACAAACAAGTATTTCCGATGTTCAAAAACATTTTTATAATTTTTGGGGACATCCACCGGTGACCACACCGACCCTCACAGAAATAAAATCCATTGTTGGAGATAAAAAAAAAACCTACGTGAAAAATATTATGAACATATAAATAAACAATTTACACGTCTTCGTGATAATTTTGAAACGATTGACGATGTTCTTGATGGTTTCTTTGGAAAACCACTACCAAAACAATCACATGTAATTTCTATTGACCTCCCTAATATTATAAAAGAAATCGATGCTATCAAAGAAGATTTTGCAAGGGCGACCTCCCTACTTGATAGGGTCAAAATTCCTCATACGAAAAAAAAATCTTGTCAACGCGGTATACACGATCCAGCATAGATCCTCCTCCTGGACTAAAAAAAAATAATAAGCTAGATATCACTGCGGAGATCAAGGGAATATATATACTAATATTAGTGTCATCAATGCAGTTTAATATATCATCGAGCTCGTCATCCGGGGTCAACAATTCGATATCGATGGTAATAGATAAGGGAACAACTGAACGATTCACGATAACTCACCCGGATAAAATTCTAGCTCGGGTATCTATAACATTATATGTAAAATTTGTAGCCGATTTAAGCAAACAGCTTAATTAAAAAAATGTCATCACAACAATACCGATATAATCAAGTCAGAGAATTACAGACTAAACTCAAATCGCTCACAGAAGAGTATAAAAAAAATACAAAAATATTGACGTTATCGTGTACTCGGTTTCAGGTGTAATTACTGGAGCTGGGATAATATTATCGTCGGTGACAATGGTCGCTCCGGTGGTTGTTCCAATTTGTATATCCGCGGCGACAACTATCACAGGGATAATTTCAATAATAACAAAAAAATATCATCCTGTAGCCAGCGTAAACTACGCGACTACGTAGTTAAATTTCATACTGTGTCAAACGCGTACTCACAATTATCCGCGATGATATCGTCGAGTCTCGATGATACGTTAATCTCCGATGATGAATTTTCAGCGATTGTATGTGTGTATGACTCCGCGATGTCAAAATTAGAAAAACACTTAGAAGATAATGGCATCGTCACAGATATCCACACACAAATTACTTCAACGAATAGCAGAGAATACCACTTCCGTGAAAACAACACTGATATCGACAACATCAAAGAAACCCGAGTTTAGTATTGAATTTCCAATTTCAATCTCGTTACAAAAATAGCGCTAACTCAACGAGTTGTGTACCACAGCTGGCCCAATACTAGATAAGAATCTTTCGCCGGTAAACCACCTAATAACACATTTGTGATCGCAAACAAAAATAAACAAGACGGTACTCCCGATTGGCAAACAATATATATTCCTAAAAGCAGTTATCAAATCGAGGATATCAATAATGAAACTCAACGTGGAATAAAATCTATCACCGAAACCAAATCTAAAACCGTGATAACTGAAACCAAATCTAAAACTGAGATAACTGTTCATCAACCGACTTTATCAGCCGCCATCGAGATAAATTCCTTTACTGGAAGAAATCCCATAGTTGAAAAACCACCAATTGAAAAATCACCTGTTGAAAAACCGCCAGTGGAAGAAAACTCCGAGCCTAAATTATCTGACTACGTTTCAGATAAGGAGGAATATCATGACGCTGAGATATCATACGAGATAAATTATCCAGATACGATATATTTTACCGGAATAATAGAACCGGGTGGTGGATAGATTCAAGCAAATGACAAGAGAATGTCCGAACATTTCAAAAAATAAAAAATGATTTTGAAAAATAAAGATATACACTTAGCTCATATATTCCTAAAAGAGGATTATATGAGGACTATGATAGACATACTCATAAGAGATATATCATCAAGCACATAGAAATATGTAATAACATTATCGCCGATATGGAAATATTCAATTTACAAATTATTCAAGCGGTGTTAGGTCATGAAAATCCTAAAACGAGAACAGAATTTGCAAAAATATATAAAATACATTTAATAGAAATCCCTACGTTTAAACTTCCAGGGTATAATGTACCCGAGTTTAAACGAAAGTTAAATGAGGCTATCAACGATGTATTTTCTAGAATATCCACGTTGTGGAAGGAAAAACCCCTCAATGACGCACCTGTCCAACAGAGATATCTCACATACAACAACGCTCCCGACGGAACAGATAGACATATATCACCGCACTACGTGGATATAACATCGGTGATCGCGATAAATTTTATATGTGATATCATAGATGGAAGGTATCAATTGAATACAACTTTGTCAAATCGAGCAGCGCACGGTTATATTTTATATACGTTTTCCCCGCAAGTACCCCCTGGAAGTTTAATTGTACAAACCCCGATCAATCCAGTGTAATTGTCATGTAATAATCCTTGGATAACAAGAATGAACTTCAAATTGGTTGTCCAGAATTTTAGCTTAATTGATTTACAAGATGAAGAATTACAGATTACCCTCGATGTAAAGTCATAGCCTTTCAGCGTAAATATTTACCGTTGAAATTCAAAGAATTTCCAATTATATAATACAACAACTACTACAATAATGTAGCAGCACGCACGAGTATTCTTCTATGACAAAGATAAACTTGTAACCGCGATAAGAAAATCTTTCAGGGAAACCATCGTTGGAAAGTTTGAACTTGTCATAGATAAATTCGGCAATGAAAAATTTCTGTTGACTGATCATCAAGTGGAACAACTTCAACGTGATCATATATAACTAATAAGTTGTAATCGTGATCTGAGAGTGAATTATGCTCACTCGAGTATATCTTTGGAACGTCTCAAAGAAATATTATCTGAAGATGAAAATCCCTAGGATTTTTACATCGACGATAGTATTTAACAAATATATTTGAAAAAATAAAATATATGAAAAAAATCCAATGGAATTTATAACATAACCATAATTCTCGATCATCATTATTACCGCGGGTTTTTATAACTATAATTTCGTTTATATTTTCTATGTTATAATTTCCGCTATGAGCATCCAAAGGATTTCCTCGATGTTAATTTCCAACTTGGGATATCAACGTCGAAGATAAATTGAAAATCAAAGATTTTTCACAGAAAATCCAATGGAAATTATAAACAATACTATGATTTTCGATCATTGTTGTTATGTTATAATTTCCGCTATGTCTTTATTTGTGAAAAATTTCTGCGTGTTATTATATGAGAACCCCAACTTATCTTACCGACGAAGACGAAAAAAATATAATAGCGTTAACCGTGTAAAAGGACCAGGTGAAGTTGCCACGGAATTTAAAACAGGACTAGCTCGGTTGTATAAAATATAGGCAAAGGAGCCTATTTCCGCGGTAACACAAGGTAACGCTGAACAGTTCAAAAAAGCTAGACAAGAGTATAAAGCTAGTAAACGAAAAGTCCGAGATGAAAAAAGATCGATGAGATAAACGTGACGCACGAAGAACTACAAAATACTATAACAGAGGCTAGAGCTGACTATGAACAGAAACTTTCCACGTTGAAAAAAACTAACGACGTATATGTAAGTTTACTCAACTAAATACAAAAGGTCAATGACGAATACGCCGCTAAGATAAAAAACCCAACAACAATAAAGAATTGACTGAACGACATACACATCTCGTTGAATTTAATAATGACATACTTGTGAAAATAAAGGAATTATACGGTGATATAAATTAAATAAAGCGTTCGCAGACGATTTCAAGAGTGAAAATCAAAGACCTACCAATATTACTCAACGTTTCAACGTTACAAAAACAACTCCGAGAGTCTAATGTTAGAAATTCAAGGGATTTCCATCGAAATCTTTTAAAATCGTTGATTTTTCAATATCTTTCTTTTATTTCTTCAACATTGTTTTTCTTAAAGTCTATCAAATATTTCATTTCGAATTCTTTTACGTTGGATACTATCAGAGATTCTTCATTGAATATCTCTCCGATGGCTTTTAGAATTTTTCTTATTGTAACATATACCGCAATTAAATCTTCTTCGTTGAAATTCTTCGGATTTTCATTGAAATAACTTTCGGATTTATTTTTATAAAATTTTTTATTTCGTTCCCTGGAGATAATTTTCATTACACGATACTCTGATTTATACGTTGGAAAACTTGATCGTCGCGCTGAAGTTATCTTTGTGTAAACGGCGTCGATATATTCACTTGTAAATATTTTACTGTCGTGAAGATGTTGTACACAGTCGAGTTCGATTTTCAATACGGCGATATTTTTTACCGCAACGGGTAGTTGATCCAATTGGTAGCCAAATGCAATTGTTCATTATATATATATATATATATATATATATATATATATATATATATATATATATATATATATATATATATATATATATATATTTGATTTAAATATATCTTATCTGAATAGCAAATGATGATAAAAAAGTCTATCATTTTCACTAAACCAAAACCTCGATGGGGTGCGGGGGAGGGGTTTTTTGATCTCGATGGAAAAATAAAATTCTCCAACATGGTTATCAAAGATTAAAAGCAGTATATAACTTGCCAATACGAATTTCGAAACGATGGAGCAAGATATGTATTTTCGACATTCTGGTATCGATTAAACACTGACAGATTCTTGTGCAAAAGAAATACTATCAAAGATAAATTTTGATTCTGTCAGATACTTCATCCAGGTGAAATATAGTAAAATTTATAAGAGGGAAAAAAAAACAAGAAAAATGGGATGTATACGACCATCGTGAACGTGTATTGGATTCAACGAGAAAGCCTATAATTATGATAGATAAAAGAAAACCGGGTATACTAACCGGTATCGATAGTATATATTATAATCGGGCGTAATCCTGTAACAGCATTAGCATATGGAATTTATCCGATAAATAAACCTGACATTAAAAAACCTCCCCGCATGAAAGTTTCATCGGTGTTGAATTGTGTTGCTGAACGAGTCATAGAACATTTTAAAAATTCTCGACTAGGAAACGGATTAATCGAGCTGAGAAAAGCGAAAATAACCAAATGTGAAGAATCAGTTAAACAAACAGGAGCTTCAATAAACGATGTTATCGAGTTAGAAAAGAAATTAAAATTTCCGATAATCATAAAAACAATTATCGGTGAGGTTTTATATGAATCAAATTATAAATCAAGGGGTGCTCCAATTGAAATAATCGACCATAATTCACATGCATGGAGTAGTTTAGTACGAGTATTTCCCCCGTCACGAGCAGTAAAATATTACCACGGGGATATATTCGACTGTTTCTACGAGCAGCAGAGAGAGTGAACAGACCAACTTTTACAGGCGTCAATTTAGCAAACTGTGGCTTTCTCGAAATTGCTTAATAGGCATCAATTTAGCAAACTGAGGCTTCCTTGAAAATACTTATTTAAATTTTTCAGTAAATTTAGCAAAAAACTGAGGCTTTTTTGAAAATACTTAATTAAATGTTTCAGTAAAAAAAAGACGCCGACATTTTCGATATTGTAGTTGGCGTTCACCCTCGTTGCTGCGTTGTGCTAACTGAATTAGCTATAGATACAATGATGAATTAGCGATATATTTTTTTATATAAATGTCAAACATCGGAGAAGCACAAATAACTAGATTAACACGAGAAAGGTTTGCTGCAATTAAGAAATTTCTCCCGGTGAGAGAATCTTTCAGAGATAATTTGCAAGCGCGTCAACAAGCAAAAGAAGATTTTACTGCCGATACTGAAAAATTATTTAAGCCGATAACTACAGCAACTGAAAAAGTTGTTGCCGCTACTGAACAAGTTGGTACAGAGACCGCAAAGATAGCAAAAAGATCTAAAACAGCAAAAAAATACTTGAAAACACTCCCTGGTGATATAGTAACTGCTTTAAGACAACAAGAACAACCACCTGAACCACTTGAAGAAGTTGAACAACTTGTTAGCGCACCACCTGAACTATTTGAACAACAATAACAAAAAAGTAAAACAACACGAAGAGATCTTAACCCGGAGAAAATATTTAAAAGTGATGTGATAAATAGTATTAAGAAAGAATCTATGACTGATAAGCAATTTGCTCAATTTATCATCGATTCATTTCCAAAAGGTCAACGAGAACAATTTATGAATAGCGGGTATGAAGACACTATAACTTCCAGGGATGAATGGAAAAAAAAAATTATATTTGGCAAGAATTAAAAGGTCTGCACTACCACATAACGATATAGGATTAAAGAATCTTGAAAAGTTAATATCTAAAATAGAAAACCCACCGACACCAATTGCGCCCTTTGTATCTCAACGTGTCCAAGTTGATTCTGAAGAAAACGCAACTGGTACAACAGAAAAAGAGGGTAGTGGATATCGCGGTGGTAATATACCTTGTTCAAGAAGTGTCCTCGATGATATATCACGATTAGAAGTTCTTCTCGGAGGAGCACGAGCTGGAAATAATTCTCCGGAAATAATTAACGAGGCAACTGAAATCTGTCAGCGGTTATTTCAAGGACGTGTAATGGATATCGGACTATATCGCAATTTCATCGATGAACTTACCGATGATTATTACAGCGACTGATCACCGAAAAATTCTGAAGGAATTTTCACGATTAGATATATAGTATCTAAATAAAAATGATAGTACATCGTAGTATGAACAGAGCAAGACTGGTTTACGTTGTAAACTCGCGACTACCAGTTTACAAGCTCACGTACGGAAATGGACTCGGTGATATTGTCACTGGATTATTTACTAGAATTGCTCCAAAGATTTTACCGGTTGGCAAAGAAATAGCGTCAAAAGCTATTGGGGTTTTCGGTGATAGAGCTGGTACAGTTATCGGCAATAGTGCATTTGATATGTTAGGTGATGCAAAAGAAAAACTTATGTCGTTGGCACGAGGTAAAAGAAATTCAAAGAAAAATCTAAAAAAATTTTTAATTACAATCTACGGAACAAATGCCACTGAAAATAGGTAACTCGATTAATAAAATGGCAGCGGCGCGGTTAAGAAAAGGTACTGGTTCGGGGTTAGCGCGGTTAAACATTTAGATCAACTATGTTAGTATAAAATGTTCCGGGATGAAATCGATGATGCTTTTAAAATAAATGATCCAGTATCAAGGAATAATTCTATACGTGATTATCAGTATTTTTCATATCAAGCACAAGATCCAAATACAAAATCACAAATTGATCTTAAATTCGATGACACATCTAAATACTTCTTGCCGTGTGAAGCATTCATTGAAATAGAAGGACAACTGCGGAAGCATGATAATATACAGTATGCAGCCGGCGATAATCTTAAATATACCCCGATTGGGTTTGTCAACAACGGAATAATGGCGTTATTCAACAACGCCCGATATTCGATTGGTACTTCTAAAATAGAATCCATCGATAACTATGTTGATATTGCAACAACAATTATAGGTTTAGCTAGATATTCTGATGATTTTATTAAATCTGCGGGTCATTCAATGATGTTCTCGAAGGATACTACCAATCACGCTGAACATCGTCAGTATATTATAAGAACACCAACTAAGCTAGATAATTCTGCCTTCGCTGACGGTTCTAAAAGTGAACCTGTTGTTGTAGGCAGTAATCCTAATTACGACGCGGGATTTGCAGCACGAAAAGCAAATATTGACGCCAATGGTACATTTTCATGTACGATTCCGTTGTCGCATATATTTGGATTTTGCCGAGATGTTCGGCGAGTAATATTTGGTGCTAGTCATACTGTAACACTTACACGAAGAACAACTGACGATTATGCTCTTTGGCGTGGTCCTGCTCCTGTAACAGATGGTCGTGTACTATTGACAAAATTAGCGTTGTGGATGCCAGTTATGACTCCATCGTTGACCGTTGAGACTCAGTTGCTGTCGTTTATGGACCAAGGAGGAAAATCGTTGATGAGTTGGGGTGAGGTTACAACAGCTACTACGTCTAGTCCAGGTCTTGGAGTTTTCACTTGGCAACTTGCGCTGACGAAAAATATTTCTGCACCAAGACATGTTTTTGTTGTATTACAACACCAAAATAGAAGTCAAAAAATAGCTGGTGTTGCAGATGACAGTCTACAATTGCGATCTCATATGATATTTGATCGTTTTAATGTCAGTGAAGTATCATTGCGGATAAGTAATCAACAAGAACCAATGGAAAATCTTATCATTGATTACGAAAATAATCAAATAGGACGAGTTTATCATCGATTGTGGTAATTTATGGGTCGTGATCAAAATATTGATAGTGGACTTCAAATATCACAGGTGGATTTTAAAGAATTATATCCGATTTATTACTTTTCGTTGCAACATCTTGATCTATCTAAACACTCAACCGTTGATGTAAAATTTCAAGCTCGTATCGGTGTTGCCCCTGACGGATTTAACGTGGTTGCTATTCTTGTCAGTAATAAATCTATGATACTTGAAGGTGGTGGTGGAAGAATGAGAGTCATTGATGCACCAGTGGAAAATCTATAAGATTTTCAAAACCATGTAATTGAATCAATCGGTGTTATATAAAATGTCGTATAACACTATTAATGTTACATTAACACCAGGTCAGATAAAAAAACTTCAATCGAGTTCAACTAAAAAAACCGGAACTACTATTACGCTAAAACATAATCAAATGACTGGCGGACCAAATAAGTTATCGCTGACGAAAACTCAGGTTAATCACTTCAATAACGCTTTTAAGGAAAAAAAATGGAGTTCAGATTACGCTATATGCGGCTGCAATAGCAAATATGATAAAAATCGGAGGATTTTTCCCGTTGTTGGCTGAAATTCCAGGATTGATTGCATCAGCGGCTCCGGCACTTCTTGGAGCGTTAGGAACTGGTGCAGCTGGAGCACTTGCTTCTAATGTTGTCAATAGGATAATGGGTAAAGGTCTAAACGGAAAATCACGAAAAAAAAGGGAAAGGGATTCAGACTACCAGGTAGTCGATTCACGCGATACTACAAAACCAGTTAGTGAAATCCTATGGATTTCCAATTTCACCAATGTCAAATTTTGATTTACTCGACGCAGTAAAAAAAACACCCAATAAAGCATTTCAGAGGTGTATTCATGAAAGATCAATTACCAGCAAAACCACAAATACCAGAAACTGGCATAATTAATCTTGATGATAACACTGGACCTGGAATTCACTGGGTTTGTTACGCGATATATCCAACGTCAATTATTTATTTTGACTCATATGGATTACCACCTCCGATTGAATTTGTTAAATACGTGTCTAAGTTGTTTACAACTCAATTACAAAGTAATTCAATTTAAAAAAAAAATCCCCATTTGGTATTCAACGTTACCCACGCAGACATTAACAGATCCTCCAATATGTGGTCGAGAAACTCTTAACGCGTTGATGGTTATCTCGGCAAATCCTAAATTACCTCATAAAGCCATCCATGAATGAAATCATCAATGATGAAAAATTCTTCAGAATTTGAGAGATAGATCTAATATACAATACAATGGCAGATATTTTTGGAAGATCAGTACCACGTGTTTCCGCAGAAACAGTTACTATCTCACAGGTAAAAAAAATAATCAACAAAGCTATCTCCGCGATAGCAAATTTAGATGAATTAAAAAAATTATCTGATCAAATAAATGCTATTACAGGATTACAAAAAACCATCGATGACATTAAAGTAACTGCTGGTGATTCCGCCAATGATACGAAAAAACTACGTGATGATTATAACGATCATATAACTAAATTTAATCAGCTCAAACAGGATATCAGTGCCATTGAAACTCCAATTAATAACTTCTTTGGTGTTCCGCGTGAATCCCTTGATTTACATATCGCAAAAGTAAAAGCAGCTTCTCATGTTGAGCAATTTACTAGTTTACGAAGAAATTTTAGAAAAGCCGATGACGCTATCAACAAGTTCTTCGGAAAAGATGCAAAACCAGATGATATTAAAAAAACTCTCACAGACATTACTACAAAATTCGATGAAATAACCGCGATTAATACCCCATTTAGGTGTTATTCGCGAAGATAGATCAATTTCAGATTTAATCGCGATTAATAAAAAAATCCATCGATGAACTTAAAACGAACATAGATGCCATAGTATCAGATGGAACGAGAATGACATCTATCGTTGAAAAGGTAAAAATCCCTCATGAAAAAAAAAATCATTGCCAACAACGTATACACGATTCAATACGGATCATAAACGTGGACACCTACAAATAATATTTTACACGTTACTGCAACCGTAAAGGGAATTTATCGATTAACGTTAGTAACACCAACGTTGTTTACGTTATCATCGTCGAGTTCACCTGGAGTCAATAATACGATATCAACAATCATCGACAAGGATATGATTGAACAATTCACGATTACATCCACTGATCTAGCTAGGGTTTCAATGACATGGTATGTTGAATTTGTAGCTGATTTAAGTAAACAGTTAAACTAAAATCTATCGTTGAAAATCTCTGATTTTCCAGGATTTCAGAGAATTATTAACGTCGTTAATAGATAAAATGTCAACAACGTCATTGGCACCAACTGCATTTGAATATCGTTATAACACTGTCAAAGAATTTCAAAACAAACTTGAAGCGTTAATTACCGAGTATAAAAATAAAAAGAAAAAATACCAGCGTAGAATTGCCGCGTTAGATGTAACTATTTACTCGGTATCAGGTGTAATTGCCGGCGCTGGAATAATACTATCTTCGGTGGTTATGATATCCCCCATTGTTGTACCAATTTGTATATCTGCGGCGGCAACAATCATAGGAGTATTCACCGGAATAACCCAAAAAATATCATCGTGTTCTCAACAAAAGTTACACGATTACACTATTAAACTTATTACTGCGTCAAACGCTTATTCGGAATTGTCAATGTTGATCTCGTCATCAATTGATGACCAGATAATATCCGAGGATGAATTTTCAAAGATGGTCCGGTTGTATGATTCAACAATTTCATAATTGGAAAACAATAACAATAATGTCGCAAGAAATCCTTCAACAAATAGCAACAAATACCGCCAACACAAAAACAAGGTTAATCTCGGTGGTAACGAAAACACCAGAATTCAGCATTAAATTTAATCCTCCGTTGGCGGTATCTGCAATCGCGTTAACGCAGTTAAGATGCTACTACAGTTGGCCTAATGTAAGATCAGAACCGTTCAATGGTAAACCTCCAAATAATAGTTTTACGTTCACGTATAGAAAAACTAATCCAGATGGAACAAAAACAGAACCAATCACACACACAATACATCTGCCAACTGGCGCATACGATATCGAAGATATCAATGACGCAATCATAGAATCAATCCAGGCAATCACAGGACCAAATATCATCGAAGTCAAAGATGAACCTGATAAATACCCCATTGAGATAAAAGGACATGAGCCGCTGTTGTCAACGGTCATCGAAGTTAATTCACCTGACTACGCCGTAGATATATACAACAGCTCAATTAGAACTTTATTGGGATATCCTGAGTTTATTCCAGGCACCGTCGACATAAAAGATTTGCCACGTGAACCGTTAAAATCTGATTACGTTTCCACGAAAAGGGATCATCATGGTTTTTATAGTGATGTTGATGGTATACCTAAATTAACATATGAATTACTATCTTCAATACCTGAATTTTTGGATTCTAGCGTTGTTGAAAACAATTTTAGATTAATGAACGCTGATTTTAATCGATTTCTAGGATATTTAATAACTGCAGTAAGTGAAATTTCACCACGTCGTGATGATGTCATCAAATACATAGAAGTGTGTAATGAAATTATCTACCAAATGGGAGTTTATAATCATAAAATTATTAATCATATTGATCAAATTGATCATCCTAAACGTAGAACAGAATTTATGACGGCTAATAAACTCACCGCCAAAGAATATTTAAAATTTAAGTTTAACATCAAGTGAATTCTACGTGGATATAGTCATAGATAACCTTGGAAATTCTTCAAATGTTAAATCTTTAGCAAAACATTATGACCATGGTGAGATTAACCCGTGATCAAATAATGCAGTATACTCATTCATGCTTATCCGTGGAAGATCTTAAAAAAATCTTGTATATTTTCTAAAATTTTCCATTCACGATTTTAGAGCTAAAAAAAAATCACTGCATAAACTTTTATACTTCCCTGTTGTCACACACACTAACAGGTATTATACATGACAATTTTACTTCCCTGTTGTTCACCAACAGGTTTTACAAATTTGTTCTAGTAATCGGAGACGCATTCATTACCTGTGTATCGGTTATACCAAGGAGGCTCTCTACGCGTGGGGCTCAGCCTGCTCCATTAGAGTTTTTATCTGTCTCACCTTACAATTAATAAGTTTCCTTTGTTCATATTCTGCACCTAATTGCTTCCTAACATGTTCTACGATCGTATATAATGGTACAAACACATTAACGTCTTCAACATTAACTAAACTCTCACGTATAAATTTTTGAATTTGCTTGATTAAATAATACTGCTTAGCGAGTACATACTTTCCATTGTTTTGTGAAAATTCAATATCCTCAAAATCGGTCATTATTTGATCACAATCTAACCCTGAACATAGTTTAATATTTTGATTTTCAAGCTTGTTAATTTCCGAAATAATACATTTGATATTTTCAGAATTCATATATACAAAAAGTATGTTTGTTTAATTAGTGAGTTTCACAAAATGAATTCTGGACCCGCTAAGGTGTTGGTCATCTTAGCATGTCCATAAGCTTAATGCGATTACGATGATGATGGTATATATACAATGGATGACGACAGCACATCAACCCCACGATCTAGTTTGTATGGCGGTTGTATTATACATATACGACGGCACATTCAACCCCATGATCTAGTGTATAGGCGTTTGTATACGACGGTACAATTACACATTACCGTTTTGAACCCCCTTAATGTACACATATACCCCAAGGGCGTCCAACGGTTATATATAATCACGAAGCGTATTCCCCTGTAAGTAGAGTCTAACTCGGATAGCGGGTTTGACCTACAAGAGGATACGTTTGGTGCGTGGACACACGGACAGCACACAATAATAGATTATAGGTGATTATGGTTATATACAGATGCAATTTGATGACGACGGTACAACAATAGATTATGGTATTTACAATGCAATGGATATATGACAATGGATGACGACGGTACAACAATAGATTATAACGATTATGGTATATTTACAATGCAATGGATATATGACAATGGTATGCACAATGGATGACGGGCTATTCTACATTCAAGTACAAAAACAAACCCCAAAATCCAACCCGGTTTGAATGTCAATAATAACATTCACACCACGTGTGACGGTGTGATTTGAGTTTGCACTTGAACTTCGAGCTAAAGCCCAAACATATAACAGACCAGGTTGTATATAACCACTCATTACAACGAAGTTAGATTAGAGAGATGTGTGCTTTTTATTCCTTGTTGTGTATAATTCTGATTATTGACAGCGCAGAATTAATAGTGAGTACTTGTAAAAAACACTAAAAAAAAAATCAAATACGAAATATATATAAACAGTTCTGTTAGTTTTCTACAAAAACGAAAATTGATTATATGTTATTGAGATTCATAACAGCGAAACCAGCCAATCAGAAATCAATGATTGTGTTTAAGATCCGTAACTGTGTTAGACTGAAATATACCTAAGGGAGTTATTCCCCTTGAACAATGCAAGATTACATACTTATACATAAGTAAACCTAATTCTGTTTTTGAAAAGCTTTGAAAAAGCCGTCTTGGTTATATTTTCTGCAACGCATTGAATAGAAGCTGGATAAATACCAAAATATTTACCAGCTGAAGACAAAGATTGAAATACTATTTTTTCGTTAGTTGCTATATTAAACGACTTGACGGGTCTCTTCCCAATTGATTTATAAGTACCAGTTTTCCCAGATGCAGTATTCTCACTTTGTGTAACAGCTCGTAAATTATTCAAAGAATTATCAGTCTTAATGCCGTTTATGTGATCAATAACAAAACCATCCTTGATCAATCCGTTATATACTTCGAAGACAAATCTGTGATTATAATAAGTTTTCTTTCCAGCACCAAACCTCAAATATCCTTGATTAGTCATAGTACCAACAGATTTCTTGAGTCTACAGTTTCTAACAACACCATCACGAGAGACTTCATAGTTGGTGATCAAGGGATGTCTCTGAAATTCTTGGTTCATTTATATACATAATATTTTATTTGTCTAAGTCATTATTTGGTTGAGATATATTATTTGAAAATCTCTGAACGTAATCTTGAGCAGTTTTTATAATTCTGTCATTGACGTCATTGACAGAGTCAGGATTTTTGATTTTTTTTTGGTCATAATAACGCTTCAACTCTCTATAACGCTTACCACCACAACTGATACATAACTGTGATTTTCCTTTAACACCTACCCCACAATACAGGCACGGAAGAGGACCTTTTGAACCGTTTCTCACACTTTGCATATGATACCCACAGAATTCATTTCTGCATGATTTGTTACACGGGATTACTGATCCAATCATGAGCCATTTGCAATGATTCATTATATAAAATACTTTTTTATTTAAATACTTGCTTTAACTATAATATGAAGAAATTCGAGAGATTATCGAAAATTAAACATAAATTCAATCTCGATAGAGTCTCTGATACACCAAAACGTCTAAAAGACGATAGCATGAAGGAGTTCAATTGATTATTGAAAATTAAACCTGGATTTAATCGGGATAGAGTATCTGTTAAACCAAAACGTTTAAACGACGGTAGCATGAAAGAGTTCAAGAGATTAACGAAAATTAAACCTGGATTTAATCGGAATACTAAATTCGATCTCGATAGAATCTCTGATATGAAGGAGTTCGAGAGATTATCAAAAATTAATCCTTGGAAAAATGCTAGATTTAATCTCGATAAAATCTCTGATACACTAAAAAGTCTAATAGATGACAAAACCATATTGAGTAAAATCAGCGACTGTTTTAATGAATTTAAGCGCGATGGAGCATCTCATGCGTGGTCGACATTTCGAATTATTGATGAAGATGTCAATGTACCCGTAATCGATGCTACCATGAACGATAAAAGAGCAGCTGAGTTACTTTCACACCTTGGCGAGCCAACGGGGAAATCCAAGGGTGTAGCATCCAAAGGTGTAGCATCCAAGGGTAAATTGCAAAGCAATTCCCAACAAAGTAATTCACAGAGGTATTTTTTCAGAATAAAATTCATTATCGAAGTCGAAGGTGAATGGATTATCAGGGATAAATTTGAACCAATTCTCAAGGATAAAAAACTGTCATTGTGAGTAGAGATTCCAAACCAGGAATTCTAACTGGAATTGACAAACCATACTACGAGAGATCTTACCTTGTAACAGCAGTTGTTTACGGAATATATCCGCTAAATGATAAGCCAAATATTGCAAAACTAGCTCCTATGAAAACGGCGTCATCATTGACTTCGTCAAGGTTCAATTGTGTAGCAACACGGGTAATGGAACACTTCACGAATGCATCCCGGGGAAATAAACTAACTGAACAACGACGTAAGAAAATAACCGAATGGGAACTGACAGTGAAACAGCGCGGGGCAATGATTTCCGATATAGCTAAATTAGAAGCATCATTAAAATTTCCAATATCAGTAGCGACGATAACCGGAGAAGTATTATACGAACCGAAATATCAATCACGAGGAGCTCCAATTGAAATTATTGATCATAACAAACACACATGGACACCTGCAGTAATGGTATTTCCACGAGAACGAATCGTGAGATATATCCCCGGGGGATTTTCCAGAGGGTTTTGTAAGGATGTGTTCCACGAAGAGAGGTTATTCGATGTTATTCATGCGTTGTGTAGAGATGATCCTGTGATCCTGTGTCAGTGTGGCTACTTCGCAGCGCTGAAGATTCCGAATCAGGATTTGATCAGTTTGTATCGCTGTAAAATACTCGAATAATTTCCATGAAAAACTACTCACGGATAGTTTTACGATTCCATCAGTGGTAGCTCATTTTGCACGAGAAAAGAACTCATGGCGTCCAACACGAAGTGATTTTCTCGAAGATGTTGAATTAAGCTGTCTTGAATTCAGTCATGGAGGACTGTGGAATACAAAATACCACCGCGAGGGTATGATTTCAATTGTTATAGCTGCGTGTTATCCAGGGAGTTTTCTCGGATATGGAGAATGCGAAGAATATTTTAAACGATTTGGAAACCCCACACATAAAATGACTCGTGTTTCGGTTAATGGTCGTTTGCCTGATTTTGACTTAACTGGATTCGCTTGTGTGGTATCATTTGAATTAGCGTCAGGATTACATCCATGTAGTTATGTTTGGATTGGTAGACATATGTCTGAAAAACACTGGATACCAATAGTGTTACTACGATATATGATTGATAGTGGTATGCTGATATCGTTGATTGTCGGTGAAGCAATTATATGCTATCGAGCTCAGAAAGAAGTTTGGCTACCAAAACCCAATCTAGATAGTATAATACGCGAACAACGAAAACAGTTTCCTGATTTCAATGAACAACAAATCATGGATTTGTCTAGGCAGTTATTTGAAATTGAAAATGGACTAGCAAAAGATTTTGGACGAAAAATAATCGGTAAATTTACTCAAGGTGGAAGATACGACAATGCAAAATACTCTTCGCGGTTGATCATAGACGAAGCTGAATACGATTTTATCACAGCAGATTTAACGAAACAAGGAAAACTTGTAACTCGTAAAGATGTTTTTCTATCCAATGATGAGAAATTGGGTACAATTGTTACCTACTGTGATGGATAAGTCCCCAGTATACACACTTAAGATCATCTATGCTCGGTTATTCTACTATTAATCTATTTTCGATGATAAATAGATTTCCTAATACCGCGGTTAGAGTAGCCACTGATTCGATGTATATACATGACAAATACAAATCAGCAGTGGCTGAATCCACATCCGGGGAGGAAGCGTGGGGATGTTGGAGATTTAAAAAGGAGACGCTACACGAGTATTGTGAATCGGCAGATGTTACCAACGACGATAAATACTTGAAAAGTAACCAATTATCAGAATTTTCTAATGCACCACCGATATCGGATCCGATTACGCGATATAAAACCGTTTATTTGAACGGTTGTGGTGGATCAGGAAAGACAACTCGTGTGATTAATTTATTTCATAGGAAAAGAAAACCGATTGAAAAATCCGTTGAAAATCCAATTGAAAAACTTACAGATGATCTAAAAAAAAATACAAGAAATTATTCGTCAAATCTTAGGGGAAAATTCTACGGAAACCCCTATGGAAACCCCTATGGAAAATTCTATGGAAAAGTCTATGGAAAAGTCTACAAATTTCACAAACATGATTGTGTTAACACCAATTCATAGACTTGCAAGAGAGATGATACAGCGTGTGGTAAATGCATGCACTTATTACATTTTCTTTCGATGGAAATGTGACTCATGGACTCCTGAAAGAATGGGACAGAAATTTATTCCACCGGTGATAATCAGGGATGAAATATGCACGGTACCGTTGAAAATATTAAAAATGTTTCTTGAATGGCTGTCAACGAAAAATACAAAAATTATTATGTGTGGTGATCAAGGTCAACCACCACCATTTGTCGGTGCATCCCCACATAATTGGCTCAAGGAATACGTAGATTATTACGAAGAGATTAATACCGACCATATATCATTAGATGAAGTATTACGTGAGTTTAAACAACTAATCAGATTACAACCGGATAGAATCCAATGTGAAATAGCACGTGAAATAATTTCAGAAACTCCCATGAATGATTTTTGGGAGTTGTGGAGACCAAGCGATTTGATAATCGCAAGTAGAAAAATAATCAGAGATAAACTTCAGATGAAATTATTTGAATTACATAAACGTAAATTTGCAACACTTCCAGTACCGCTCTGTTATAGACCTTCGGATACACGAAAGCAAAATATTTTCGTTGACATTCCTGGACAACGTGAAAAGCAGAATTTAGTATTAAATGATTTTGTGCTGGTTGATATCAGCGTCGTCGAAGATGCATTGCGTGCTGATAAATCCCCATGGACGTTAGGTTACGCAGCGACAATACACTCTTCACAGGGATTAACTATTACAGACACAATTGTTTGGATAGTAGATAATCGCATTGAGTGGTCAAATTTAGTTTATCTTGCAGTGTCTCAAGTACGGAGAATAAATCAACTCCGAAGAATTGTTGTTGACGAAGTCAGTGACGATAATGACACTTCAATAAGTGATATTGTCAGCGTTGATAGAGTCAAGGACATAATCAGAAAAAAACTCTCTGGTTATAAACAACAAGATAAAAAAAATAATAGAAAATTTGACATTGATGCTGAATTAATAATTACGCTGAAGCAACAACAGAATAATCCCTGCGCGAGTTGCAATTGTATAATGCGTTGGAGTTGGTCGAATAAAGATCCTCGCCAATTTACCGTAGACAGAAAGAATAGCAGCATTGGTCATACCAACGATAACGTTATGCTGACTTGTCTTGAGTGCAACAGACGCCGGGGTATCAGCACAATGCCTCTGGGGGGTGCTAGTTAAGACCACGCGGTGGTAATTGAGTATCCTCGGGAATTATCTGTAGTTGTTGTCGAGTAAATCCTCGCTGAGGAGCAGTTGAATCCAGTTTATAGATTGCTGGTCTACCAGTTGATCGTGTTATACTAGATATTTTATGTATGGTGACACTCCAAATAGGATCAGTAGCTCTTTTTTTTACCACCTTCAAGCTCTCCTGGTTCGTATAAATACCTTACAGTGACATTACCAAGAATTGGTTCTTTGAAATCTTTTTGTGGTTGTACGGGTATATACTTCTTTTTAATAGCGTTGTTAGGGTTCATGTTGGTTGTTTTAGTAATCTCATTATTCAGCGCGGTAACTACACCTGGTAATCTCTTAACCCATTCACGGGATCGCTTATCCTGGATTAATTCTTTCGCGTATTGATATCAATATAACCGCTCAGCAAGTGTCCGATTAAATCGTTCAACAATTGCCTGATCGCGATGTAGTGCAGTATGTCCTCGTCTAATGGTGATGATGTTTCATTGTTGATAACACTACACCCTGAAATTCCTTGCCAGGATCAACTTGTAATAGATTTGGCCAACGCAGAGGACCTCGTCGATAAATCATTTCAAATGCAGAAGCCACTTCAGTTGATGATTTTGTCCTTAGCGGTTCTGCTTGCTTGTATCGACTCGCAATATCAACTACGGTTAACGCGTATTTATAACCGTTATCATGTGGCAAAAATAATATATCAGCTTGATGAACTCCATTGGGTCCTGTAACATCAAAATGCGAGTAGTTAATTTGTTTAGGCGCTGGTAGATAAATTTGCCATATCGCCTGTTTGGATAACCAATCCGCCGCTGTAGTTTTTTTTACTTTTGCAGCGCTAGCGAGATCACTGATTGAAACATTGACACTGAATTCAGGGTTGGTTGAGGTTATTGAGATCATGGTTGTCTTTGGCGAGGATGTGTTTGTGGCTATTTGCTGTTGCTGTCGATGTCATTATTATTGTGTTGTTTTTCTAATTTTGATGTTGCTGTGCGGTTGATGTTGATCATCGCAACGACTTCGTTATCTGATATTATTGTCATCGAGACTGGATGATATCAGCGACGACAATGGGGTATACGCGGTAGATGCAGTATGTAACTAAATTATATACTCGTGTAGTTTATTCTGACAGCACGTGAATATTTTTTGTTGTGATGATGCTTAGAACCCCTGTAATTGTTGTCGCTGATGACACACAAATTGTGAGAACATCAGGTGCCAGTGCTGTTATCGCTGATTACAATATACCCGTTCCGGCGATTACACATGAAGCCGAATACACAATAATGTCAACATCGGTAATTCACCTGCGGTATTTTTTTATCGTTTTATATTCGTCAATATTATTTTGTAGTTTAGTAGGAAACTCGCGGACTGGATCATATCGATATTTTTGGACATTCATTATACTATCTACTTCCATCAATTACACATTCTACGTAGTATGTCATTGATGCCCAAGCTAAATTACCAATGATAGAGGTTATTGTAAATGTTTCCATGGCACCCTTATCTATTATTGCACTTGCAGTATTAATTCCTGTAGATGTACCCGATGACACATTAAACTGTATTGCTGAAAGCAGGGTCAACACACACACACACACACACACACACACACACACACACACACACACACACACACACACACACACACACACACACACACACATATATATATATATATATATATATATATATATATATATATATATATATATATATATATATATATATATATATATATATGACATCCACGGTAATATTGATAATATTATTTTGAGGTGTCCAAGCGAAAGACGCATGATGTGTCCAGTACACGGTATTGACATTTTGTTTCTGTGGTATCTTACTTTTATCAAGCCATGCAGAGATAGCAGGAAAATCACTTACGATATTGTTTGTTTTAATATCAGAAAGTTTTACTGGGACAGTCATCGGAGTACCAAAAGTAATTATCAATGGTCTCAACCGATTTTCTAAAATTCCTACGGAGGTTTACAAACGCGTCTGCATGAACATCATACACTTGCGATGTTTATCATCTCGGATAGTTCATCTTCGATTATTTTTATTTGCATCTCTTGTTGCAGATATTTCCCCGGTGGGGTTTTATAGGCTTGAGAGAGCTCTCCCGTAAATTTCAATCATTGCATTTTAAGATCTCTCTTAAAAGCAATTACTCGTGTATTCGTGTACGGTTTTATAGGGTGATTTAGTTGATGATGATATAGCTTTAAGTACATTTATTACTTCTTGGCCGCATATTGGTGGGTCGGTCATTTTCTGCGTTGGTAGCGTGGAGTACCAGAGTCACACTTTGTGAGGGAATTTTAATTGATGTATATAACGCATAAATTCGTTAGGTGGCGCTAACTTGTAAGAATCATAATAAACAATCCCACGCGGATCAATTGCGCATGCAACCCAGTGAGTTCCAGGTCCGGTGCTGTTATCGAAATTAATAATACCACTTTCAGCCTTGTTTGGTTTTTATGGTAATTGATCTTGCATAAAAACACCTCTGACGTTTCTTATCGCTCATTCTTTGACAGCATCGATTAAATCAAAATTTGACAACGGTGCTAGTAAACCGTCCCTGTTAGTCTCAAGCATCTTCTGCTGTACCATGAATACGGAGTTGCTGGTAGTCTTAGACCCAATCCGTGAACGGATCGTCCCTTTTTATCTCATTTTCCATTCGCTTTCATTAGTGCCATTCCAACAGCATTACCAACAGCTCAGAGAGCGGCTGCTTTCGCGACCGGGGGGCGGCGGCTGCAATTAGCGCTGGTAACGCAGCGAGAAGTGGAAATATACCACCTGACTTTATCATGTCTTTGATCGCGGACGCAGAGACAGAGAGTGACCTGAACACCTTTTTATCTTTTTTAGCATCATTGAAATGCTTGATCTGACGATCTGTCAGTGATAGTTTATTCTGACAACCAGACATCTGATTGTGTTTTAACGTTATCATAGTTCCTTATTTTATTAGCTGAATCCGATTGCAACTTATTAATCTGACCAGGAGTCAGAGTAACACTAACGTGACTATATGACATTTAAATTAATACGAGATTGATCTAACTGTCTACGTGTTTTCTATTGGTGCATCAACTATAATCATTCGTCCACCAACACATTCGAGTAGCATTGATTTGTCACTGAGTATGACCGTAATTGCTCTGTAATCACCACCAACAGGTGGATTGGTTACCCGAGCTTCGAAGTATACGTCAACGATGGATTGTCTAGTTTAGTCAAGATGTTCCAGTGAAAAGTAATCGGATATAGGGTTCTAAAATCTAATTGTGATATTTGCAGACTGGTATCTACATTTTGATCACGTCCCATAAATGTCATTAAACGAAGATATGCGCGCCCTATTTGATATTTTCCGTAATTAAGTAAAATATTTACGGATGGTTCCTGTTGAACGTTTATTTTTTACGTGACTTCATTAACCTCTAGTTGATCAAATATCATATGGCTGCGTTCCTGAGAATTTAATCGCGTATAATCTTGTAACGCAATAAATATATGTCGAGGTGCAGAAACACCCCTGTTTGATGTAACATGCCTTGAAAATTTTCCATTAATGTCACTCTGCAGAGTAGCTGTTGTTGTTGTTAGCCATGACAGTAATGATTTACCACCTACACTCATAAATGATAGTAATTGTTGATTTGCGACGAGTGATGGAGTCCTTACTGGCATCCATAATGAGAATCTTGTAACCAGCAGGAACATTAGCATGTTCGCCAGATTGCATCATTATTATCACCTTTTTGCACGAGAACAAATAACTTTTCTAACATTTCTACAAAATCCAAATATATGAGACATTGGAACCGCGCATGAAAATCATCTTCGCGGTCCGCAGCAACATTACTGTACGTGTTGAAAATCCTTGGTTGTAATAAAAATTAATATTTTGTATAATATCAAAAGCAGCAGTTGGTCTAGCTTCATGTTCAAAGTCGACTGGTTGTGGTGTTCTTACCCTAGTATATTGAATATGCTCATCGTGATCATTAACATCCTTAGCAAACTTCATTGATGGTCCTGCCGATCTTGTATAATTATCACAATATCTCGGTAACCCCACTATTTTTATGGTGATATCAACATATTTTTGAATAGATTTAATCTCTCTATCATCAATCATATATGTAGCGCTACTAAATGCTTCAGCGGGTAGAAGGTATTTACTTGTATCATGAACTTGAAGTTCAATTCTCCCTCGTTCATTTGGTTGTATTGCTTTATACTGATAAAATTGATATTTATTTAAAGAATCATCTTTGAACACCGGGGCATCCATATCCATTGCTGGGTCGGTTGAAGATTTGAACATTTTATTATATATTTCTCAAACTAAATCGCGATTTCAAACCACTTCCCTCTATCATATTTGCAGTGATATTTCCTTGAGCATCAAATCTTTCATTCATTCGCTCTGATATTTTTTGATCCACCGCTTTGTTTATTATTTTGCTAAGACTCTCAAGGAATAATCTCCGTAGATGGTAATTTTCCATGTGGTAGTTTTTTTTTGTCGTTGAATTAGCGTGATTAGTTTTTCCTTGACCATATTAAATGCTTTACCGGCAACATCACCACAGCGCTAATACCCTTATCACGAACAACATCAATAACTTTCATAGATAATTGTTTTGCGATTGTGCTAGTTTCGGAGCCATCCTTGCAAAAACCCTTAAACAACATCACCGAGACCATCTACATAATGCATCTTATAAACAGGCAATTGTGCATTTACTACTTAGGCCATGGTTGGCTTGTTGTGATTATGATGTATAATCATTTTTTAAAATACTATTTATCTAATCGGTTGTCATGGACAATGAAACACTATGGTAATCATCAACGAGTTCATCGATAAATTCTCGATATACACTGATATCTATGATACACCTTCAAATAGTCGTTGGCAGATATCAGCGGATTCATTCATTATTTCCGATGAGTTATTTCTAGCTCGTTTATCCGCCATGAGAATTTATAATCGTGCTATGTTGGAGAGAATATTAATATGACAGGGAACAAAGCCACTGCCATGGGTTCCAGAATGAGAAAATCCCTCATCGACAACACCAGTTGCGCCTTGCGTATCATCAGATTCTTTTGTAGAGATTCCATTGATCTGTTAATTATTTCTAAATCATCACCTGGCATTTTTTCTTGTTGAAATGAGAAATACTCCTGCTTGAAGATTGTTGTCTTTTTCTTACCGATTTCGCTGTTTTAATTCTTTTCGCTGTTTCAATTCTTCTCTTTGATGTTTTTGTTCTTCCATTTTTTGCCGTTTTTGTTCTTTTTGCTGTTGTAGTGTTTCTATTTTTTGTTCTTTTAATGTTTCATCTTGATTATATTATTTACTTAATTTTCGATATATTCTACATAGGGTGCACCTGTTGTATCAACTCGACTTGTTTTAGTTTTAATTTTACTAAGTACATTAGCCCAGTGTATCAACTCTGATATATGTTTTATGTTCTGGTTTTATCCTTTTGTTTTTATCGTAATACCCAAAAACAGCAAATTCGATAAAATCTTGTTAGATCACTTTTATCGATACGTTCTAAAGTTTCCATGGTAACTTTTTTCGTAATTCTTCGACTATTTATTCATAGGTTTCTTTCGGACCGGATTGAAATCTTGCTGGACCATGAAGATTTTGTAAAAATTCTGATGTTTCTTCAGTTTGTTCTGCTTTTCTTTTAAGTTCAGGAAGAACACCTTTCTTTTTTGTCTTCCCCGTCTCCTTCTTTTCCATATCTTTAGGGTCTGTAGTAACAGGTTTGAATAATTATTCAGCACCTATTGCAAAATAGACTTGAACTTCCTGTCGCTGTTGAAATTTTTGTCTTACAGAATCTCTGTATTTCCTCTAATTGCTCTCGAGGTAGTCTAGTTGTTAACGACTCTCCTACCATTATTGTCATATCATATGATTTAATTCATAACAACTAACATAACCGCGACAACAAATGCGTCTGTTTTTGACGCAACAGCTCTGGGTTGACAAATGAAACCTCGTACAAAACCGAAACTGTCATATATTAGTTTATCTGACATAATTTTGGTCTGTTCACTCTCTCCCTAGTAGGTTTTAGTTTGACAAATATCAGAGATGGGTTCGCGTCCTCTCCCGTAGAAGCTTTAATTTTGTTTAAAATCTTGGTCTGTTCACTCTCTCTACTTCTATAATCATAGAGCATTTGATCCAGAATTAAGCTAATTCAAGAAATTAATCAGATTACGACCGGATAAAATCCAGTGTGAAATAGCGCGTGAAATAAGTTCAGAAACCTCGTTAAATGATTTTTGGGAAGCGTGGATACCAAACGATTTGATAGTGGCAAGTAGAAAAATAGTCAGAGACACACTTCAAGCGCGGTTGTTTCAATTAAATAAAGAAAGATTCCAGTTCCATTGTGTTATAGACCAGCTGATTCACGAATACAGAAGATTGAAGTTGATAGTCCTGGACAGACTGAAAAACCAAACACTCGTGTTAAATGATATTGTTTTGGTTAATATCAGTGTTGTCGAAGATGCATTGCGCGTTGACAAATCTCTCTGGATGCTAGGATACGCAATGACGATACATTCATCTAAAGGGTTAATCATCTCTGACACAATTGTTTGGATCGTAGATGATCGCATCGAGTGGTCGAATTTAGTTTATCTCGCAGTGTCACGAGTGAAATTAAATCAACTTCGTAGAGTCGTTTTAGATTCTAATGACACCACAATCAGTGATATTGTCATCGATGATATAATAAGAAAAAAGTCTCGCTGGTTATAAACAACACGATAAGAAAAAATAAACGAGACTTTGATTTTGAAATTGAATTTGAAATGATGCTGAAGCAACAACAGAATAATCACTTCACGTGCTGTAATTGTATAATGCTATGGTCGTGGTCGGATAAAGATCCTCGCCAATTTACCGCAGATAGAAAAGATAGCCCCGCTGGTCATACAAGAAAACATGTTATGCTGACCTGTCTAGAGTGTGATAAACGCAGAGGTGCTAGTCAAGTGATCGTGGCGGTAATTGTGTATCCTCGGGTATTAATTGTAAATGTCCACGTGTAAATCCACGCTGAGGTGACGTTGAATCTAATCTATAGATTGCAGGTCTACCCGTTGATCTTGTTATGTTAGATATTTTATGCAATGTGACACTCCAAATAGGATCAGTAGCTCCTTTTTTGCTACCCTCAAGCTCATATAAATATCTTACAGTGACATTACCGAATATTCATTGTTTTGAAAAATCATTTTATGTATTTGGTATGAGTATTTACATTTTCTGATCTCGTTAATAGGTTTAATATTGCTCGTCCGAGTAATTTCATTGTTTAGCGCAGTTATCACACATGGTAATCTCTTGACTCATTCACGTGATCGTTTATCTCCGATAAATTCCTTCGCGTATTGATATCCAAATCATCGCTCAGCAAGTGTTCGATTAAATCGTTCAACAATTGCCTGCTGGCGGTGTATTGCAGTATGTCCTCGTCGTATGGTGACATTATGATGTTTCATTGTTAATAACACTGCACCCTGAAATTCCTTGCCAGGATCAACCTGTAATAGATTTGGTCACTGTAAAGGTCCTCGTCGATCAAATGGTTCAAATGCAACAGCTATCTCTGATGCCGCCTTAGTCAACAATGGTTCAGCTTCCTTGTTTGGGTTGGTCTTATCTATCAAGTCGGATATCGAGTCTGGTTCCAGGGCCACAGTAATTATATCCTGGAAGGTGTTTTTCCACTGTGTATATGGCACATGGAGCACCTTTGAGTTTTGTTAACTTGCCTGCGATGTCACCTCCCTTTTTCTAACTAACGAATCTAACTATTTTTATACCACAACGTGCACACTTGCCGATAATCGAATCCCTATTATTTTTTGTACAACAGGAGTTAGATCAATCGATATTGTACGAGCTCTACATTTCACACAATATAAATCTATAATTTATATAATGCGAATGTTTATAATTGGACCATCTGAAAGCGGTAAAACAGAATTTTTACTTAATTTGATTATGAAATGGATGAAATGATATATATATATATATATATATATATATATATATATATATATATATATATATATATATATATATATATATATATATATATATATATATATATATATATTAGCCCCAACCTCAAAATATCAACATTGCTACGAAGTGTTAAATGATTTTAACTAGAGTGCAAAACCAATAACCGGTGAGGTTGTTATTGAATTTATCGACGACATCGTAGAAGCACCAAGCATCGAGGATATCGACGAGAGTATCAACGATCTAATTGTGTACGACAATATGATAATGGACAATCAAAAAATCCCTCTAGGACATTTTGGTTGGGAGACTTTAAAAAAAATTGATATAATTTACGTTTCCCAACTATACACTCACAAACCTAGTATAATCAGGGACAATTGTAATATTCTCGCGGCGTTTAACGGTGTTAATTCACATACAAAAGAAAATATCCATCGGTCTTGGTGTAGCGGTGACATGGATCATAATGAGTCCGCAGTACATTGGTATGTGTTTTAATAAAGTATTATTATTATTTTTATTATTATTATTATTATTATTATTATTATTATTATTATTATTATTATTGTTGTTGTTGTTGTTGATGATGATGTCAACCTTAGGTTTATGCAATGATAGCTGGTGCCATTATTTAATATCTATAAAAATAAATCCCATTCAACCACACTATCACGTGTCTCCATGAAAACTCAGCCATAGTCACAACAGACCCAGTTTCAGACAGGTGTCCCACATTAAGAAAGGGGCCCCGAGTGACCGAGTGGTCTAAAGCGCTGTCCGTTAGGGATCACTGCCATCTCACGTCTGTCTGCGTGGGTTCGAGTCTAAGATTCAGTCAATGTGGGTATGTGAGAAAGCTTGCCAGTAGCTTCTCGTGGGTCGTTGGTTCTTTCCGGGATTTTCCGGGTTCCACCATTAATAATGGCGCCATGTATAGCCTATCTTGTGCTGAAAAACGGCGTTACAAATAAAAAAAAAAAAACATTAAAAAAAATCATAGAAAATAATAAATATGATTTAGATATGAATTAACTTAATCTCACATGTTGCCAAGAGGCTTAACTTTTTTAAAAGCCAAACAGAAAGTACAATTGTTACATAATGCACCAATCACAGCTAGTGTTGTTGTTTATTTCTGAATGCAAGGTTCCCTACACTTTTAAGCTCCACCCATCTGGGGTTGTACAATTGGTACCGTTATAGCTATAACTATAGCCAACCTTAATTGTTTCAATTATCTTTTATGTAACTTGGGACTGTACAAGTAACATGTGTACTTGGTCTCACTGGTCTAAAACAATTTTTTTTAGTAATTGTCTTTGAACTATTTAGCGGCTGTTTTCATATTTGTGCTTTACTACCAATTACATTTTGGGAAGAAAATGAATTGTTTTAACTATTAGTTGTGTTTAAATTATATCAGCACTTATTGAACTTTACATGACTTATATGAGATCAATCACATTATATCATATAATGTAATAACTAGGTCAAAGGCTTGTATTTCTCCTTCTTCAAAAAGTACAAGACACCTAAAAAAATGACTTTACATTTGTTTATAGATGCAGAACTTAACATCAGAGACAGTTGGACATGACCCAATATTAGTATAACGTAAAAGTTTTAACACTTTACACTATCATCAGATACATGAGGTCAACAACCCCCAGTCCTCACACAAAGGTCAATCTACCCAGCCTCTTTTTCATACCAATAGTGTAGTGTATAAAATTGATGCAATAAGCCAAACTGACACCAAGTAAAGTAGATAACAGCTTTTTAAGTGGTTATGTTGGATTTGGGGTGAAAATTGGGGAACAAAATACAGAAAAATGCCAAAGTTTAACACAATGAGTATATTGAGTCCAGTGGATTTAAAAACAGGAGGAAATTTTTGTATTTTGTATCTAAATGGGAGATGTAGCTTATGATATAGGAATTAAGGAGTCAAAATCAGCAATAAGAAAAATGAGAAGTGAGAACTTGATGATATTACCTTGGACAATATACAAAGGCAGTGCACCATAGGTGCAAGGATAGTTCAAAGACACCTGTTCTTTAACATCCTTCACAAGCACCAAAATTTCGGGTGAAATAGTGTTCATTCCGGCTAATATAAAAGAGTGAATAATGTAGATAATATAGATGCGTATACTTTATATTTCTTCTATACAAGAAATTAACAATACTAGGCTTCAGTTAGGGAGAAAGATACCTAAACCATACTTTATCAGTTTCTAAGCTTGTAAATTTTACTGGTAGAAATTATTAAAGTTCTTCTAGTTACATTTGCATCAAGACCGAGGGCTAATATAATACTTCACAAATCTTCTCTTTATTGTCATAAACAATCACTAAAAATGTGGGTTTTTTTGGAAATGTTATATCTGGTTTAAACGAAATAACTGAATGATATACATAAGGTGTGGTCTTTTTATTTCCTGCAATATATTTTCCATGTAATATAGATTAGTTCAGGAACACATGTATTAACTTCAATGCAATTAAATTATCCAAAAATACATTACTGATAAGTGAAAACCTGAAATTCAGGCTTCTATATGTACTGAATAACCTAAAAGTGATAATGTGACTAACTAAAGAATTGCGTGTTCAATTTCAAGGCAGGGAAGTGTACAGAAATGGACAATCAAAATAAAAATGGGAAGGAATACCATATCTTTCATAAATTATCTAAAATACTCATGCCAGAATATTCTTTATGATACATGATCTATCTACAAGTTGACCAGGAATTTCCTTTATCCTGGTCTATGACATGCTTTACAAGAACAAGAAAGTTGTTTTTTATATATGATTTTTCATCATTTGCACGTAAAATAGTCAATATTCGGCTAAAATGAACTATATTTACATAACGTATTTTGTTGCATGTGTGCTAACCTTGAATCTCAACTACACAGGCATAAAGCCATCAGTCTATATATGTTATATCTATAGTTACAAAAGCCACCTTCCAGAGCCAACTTGTGTTATCTTCTGAAGATTTCATACATGTTATTCTTAAAAGACTGTCAATATTTGAACAAAAATGTTCAGCATCCATTTGTTTTTCCTACATCAAACTAGTACAGTTCATAAATGCTGCCCAAATGCATGAGTTTATATGGATACAATGTATATATATATATATATATATATATATATATATATATATATATATATATATATATATATATATATATATATATATATATATATATATGTGTGTGTGTGTGTGTGTGTGTGTGTGTAATAAATGTACTTTCTATCCTACTTCAGCATGCTTGTCACAAACTGTCACAGAGAACAATCTTAGATCGTCAATTTGACTAGGACAAAACCAGGTACTCCATTGCATTTTAGAGAGATAACTCTGCTGGAACTAAACAGTGCTAAGAGTTATAAAATCACAAATGATCTTGTTTCACCCAGGTGTCCCACATTTTAAAAAAATCATAAGAAAATACCAGATATGATTTAGATATGAACTAACTTAATCTCACATGTTGCCAAGAGGCTGAATGTTTTTTAAAGCCTAACAGAAGTACAACTCTTACATAATGCACCAATCACAGCTAGTGTTGTTTATTTCTGAATGCAAGGTTCCCTAGACTTTACGCTCCGCTCACCTGGGGTTGTACAATTGGTACCGTTAACCTGGAACGATACATTGTTCAATTGATCTGTTTCCTACAGCAGACAGACAGCCTGATTATCCTGTAGTTAAATACAAAGGCAATTCATTTCTCAGAGCGTTTTCTCTCTTTATATTTTTTCTTTTAGTAGACATTTTTATGATATAACATGTACAACTCAGTCTATGTTTTGTTATTACAGATCGTTAAAATATGGATTCTCATATGCAACATGCTTACAAATATATATCTACACACACACACACACACACACACACACACACACACACACACACACACACACACACACACACACACACACACACACACATATATATATATATATATATATAATAATAATAATAATAATAATAATAATAATAATAATAATAAGGACTTTGTATAACGCCTAAAAGCTCTAAGCACCTTACACCATCAATAATGATATGACTACACTACAGAACAACAAATGACAAAACCATGAAATTGGAAAACATAAAAACATGCTTAAAACATATAAGATACAAAACATGATTAGGTCGCTAAGTTTGTCCCTGAAGTCGAAACAGTTGAGTTGTCTTGAGAGCACTCTTAAAAGGGACCACTGTGTCTTTGTGTATAATATATATATATATATATATATATATATATATATATATATATATATATATATATATATATATATATATATATATATATATATATATATATATATATATATATGAATGATGCAGATCGTGTCAACAATGTAGCCAGCTTGAAAATATTGATATTTCAAGTCCGTGCAAATAAAGTTAAACTTAATATTGGGTATCTCACAAGTAGACTTTATGATAAGTAATTGGTCCGAAATAGGATTATAGCCAGTTATCTGCCCACTCGGATTTTACCGTTTGTTAGGGGAATCAATTGTGACAGCTATCTTGAAAATCTTGTTGCTACTTCCCCTGAATGGATTTTTATGACATGGGCTTTTCACAATAATGTTTAATGATGAAAATAGTACCAGTATGACAGCAATTAATTTGTTATTGCCGAAGTGTATCAACATAAAGTGGTTGAAGGAAAGAAATGTTCTTATTTTGAAATCGTGAAATTACTTTATCCCTAGTAAAGCATCTGTAACCTTCAAGATCAGTTTTGTTTCTTTATATATATCTATCTATCTATCTATCTATCTATCTATATATATCTATATATATATATATATATATATATATATATATATATATATATATATATATATTCCTTAGTTCCATTAAATGATGAATGCTTGATATTGCCAAATTATTATTTTCATTCATTTGAAGCATCTTGATGCTATGCACATCAATGTATATAACATTTTGGTAGACAAAGCATAAGTAAATATTCTGATAGGAAGCTTAATAGTTCCTTTTGGTCAACATATCTATTAATTTACAATATTCAGTTTCAGAAAAATAACTGAAAGAAATGATTAATTTTCCTATATGTTAAAAGTGCATTCAGCATTATATGTATTGTAATTTTCGATCATAAATATAGCTAGTTAATATGTCAGATAAAGTTGCTTCTGGAACGGTTTTGTTGATGTCATGCACTTGATTATTTATGCAGTCTATTAGAAAAATATTGTATGTCTATTTGTTGTAAATTTTACAGAACCACCAACAAACAAATATAATTGTAATATTGGATACCACCAGATTTCGCATTTGAACTAACAGCATCATACTGTGGAAGGTCACAAGTGTCACCTGTCTGGTAAGTTATAAATTTTTCATCACTACATAGGAAGCCTCTTTGTCTGATTTTAATTCTAATTTAATCATTTTAAGAAAATATTTGACCCATAGTAAATCTCAGTATTCGGTGCATGAATCCAAAACTATATGTACCCAAGCATACTCTATTCATTAACTGTAACATTGACTGTCAATATTCTACGACCCTGCAAAATATTTCCTAATGATAATACTAATGATTAATCAGTATTAATTTGTACTTTGCTTTTGGAATGGAAACAGAGAGCACCAGAAGCAGGCAGTCCACTTCTATGTAATCATCAAATATAAATGATGTGGGGATGTAAAGTCATGTGATTTAAATTGCACTGAAACTGGGGTCACGATACCAGGCGAAATGGGGGACTAAGTTGCTAAAACAAATGTTACCTTTGCCTTCTTCTGTTAGGAAAGCGAAAATAAATTCACCTGTTATTATTAAAAGATTCTCCCTCGTCTTGGCTAAATTTGTTTCAGTGTTTTGTTCTGTATAGCTTTATGTGAAATGTACGCTTCAAGTCATCAAATAAATGGTGTTGATTTCAGTTACGCCAACAAACAAACTCTTGCACAATCACAGGCATATGTTTTGATAGTTGACTGAGCCATAACCATTTCCCGAGTAAATTAGCAACTATTGCTACTCAATTTCCACGAGTTAGCCTGATGACAAAATAACACAAACAGGCGTTTCGAAACTTAAACTTCTTTTACTCAGGATCTGTAGACATCGTGAAAGCCTTGACAAATGAATTTGTTCCATTAAGGCCTTTAGAACACCTTGAAAATGCAAAATATTGTTTGGGTACCTTGAAAAGCCTTAAATGTCATTAAACCGAAAGTAATTAATGAACAGTTTCCGTTTTACAGAATTAAATTAAAAGAAAAGGGGAAAACACAACAAAAGGACAATTTATCTCTAAGTTTGTGCCGGTATGGAAATGTTTTCACAATTGGCTACTGTGCCGTCATACATTTTGAACTTCCAATTGTACGAAGCTTGGGTGTAGTAGTGGTTTAAATTTGAATCATTTGCTTGAACATGGCTGGCTGCTGATTCCAAATTGTATTGGCTAATAGAAGAATAATAAAAAGTTTGGATTAATATTTTAAGTTCTTTCTCATAGAGCTTGACCAAATGCAAAAAAGGCCAGAAGTATATTAATTGCATGCAAAGGGAGAGAGTGTCCGATGGTCACACGCAACTCATAAAAAGCACAAGCTCTTGTAATGGTGCTGAATACAGACAAGACAAGAAGCTTTCAACATATAATTTTTTGATGAACGAGGTATGTTTTAAAATAGAGACTGTATAGTCTTCATTTTGAATTGAATGAAAATAGGACAGACGATGAATGAATACATTAATATTTGAAATTAAAATACATCTCAGCTGAGAGATATCTGGATATATCTAGTATGAAATAGTTTAAAATATCCATACGCTGTTTAAAAAAGCCATAATATAAAAAATAAATATTTACATTTTTATTTGTTTATGGGGAAGAGTGAAGAAGAAATGAAGGTACAGAAACAATGAGACAATAACACCTGCTGCATTGAAAGCATAGATCCATAGGAAAAGTTCCTTTATGACGACATCAAAATAATTTGAGAAAAGTGAAAAGAGCACAAATTGCTAAACTTGGAGCTTTTGAAAAACAGCTTGATGACAAGCTACAGTAACTGAAAAATTCCCTCTAAAACATTTTGGCCTTTGTAAATAGTGTAGTGTAGACAGATTAAAATGCGAATTTTTCAGTGATGCCCAGATGTAGGATCTTTATATATTAATGGGAAAGATATCAATGATCACGCTGTTGTTTTAATGTTTTATTTTTATTAAAAATTAAATTAAAAATTATATTTGCAAGAAATGTTCCTCGTAAGGAGTATTAGTTAGTATTGACATGTGTTTACATATATTTTCATTATGTGTCCTTTCAAATTAACGTAAAAATACTCCTTGACATAAAATTATTTTGAACCTTGAAAATACCTTGAAAATTGTGAAAGAACTATGTTACTAACCATGTTTAACAGCAGTTTGTTTTTTTTTAGAATAGAATTGGTCACATGAATAAGTTAAATGCAGCATGTATTTTATTTTCTTCATAAAAACCATAAGTGAACCCAATCATCGGGAAATACTGGCGGACATCGCTGTTCTGGGACATACCGTTGTATTAGATTGTCTGTTTTTCTATTGTCAAAATATTACTTTATAAACGATTTAGCACCAAAATGCAATTATGTAGGTCAGAAATATGCGGAACAATGAAACGTTGAATTTGAGATATTGTAAGATTAAGGTTGTATTCTGAGTTTACTCATTTTTGTGCAGATGTAAAGAGCAAGGCAGATACCATTGAACCAGTGTCTTATGTTACATTAATTATGTAGACAAATAATGTAACTTTTAATTCGCAATGCTATCAGTGGACTTTTGATAACAAAGATTATATTATGAAAACTCATTTTTCCAAAAGTAGATACACGTGCTCTTTAGCTTTATCAATTATTTTGACAATGGGTTTAGTTCATTTATATTCTGACTTTAATTCTTCATTGTCATGTCTATGAAACAGTTACTGTGAAGTTTTATTGACAACAAAGAAATTAGGATGAATATTATGATCTGAAAGATGTGTGCATTTGCTTTCATGTACATGGTACAGTGTTGTTTCAAATAAGTTTAGAAATCTTTTCAAATACTATTTTATAGTAAACTTTCAGAAAGTAAAAAAAACAAATTCTTGATTATGGGTAGTTCATTAAGGTTGTTTAAGCATTCGTACTAACATGCAATTACAATACTGTAATCTAGTTACTAAGTTAAAATTCATTGCTGTGAATAGTTTATATTCTCTTTTTAGTCAATTGCCAAAATACAGTGAATATGTACATGAAATTGTTAAACATGCACCATATGTATAATATAGATAGAGGTCTGAAAGAATATTTTTACTTGAAAATAAAGTATATCTTTAAACCAATGTTAAATGTAAGTATGCATACTAGGAAATATAGGGCATAATTCAAATAAGAAAATGATAACAACACAAACACACACGCACACACACATATTGTGTCTTTACTTTGATCCCACATCTCCCACTTCAGCTCTCACTTCTCCATATTCTGTCGAAAAGAAGTCACTTCGCCCTAAATTTCACGTCTTCCCTGACGACAGCCGAAGTAAAGTGTCTTCTGTGCTATCTATTTCCCTCAAATTTTATATCATCATGATTTGCGAGGTTTCAAAATTACTTATATACTGCTTCTCTTTCAAACTCAGAACATTGTTAATGAATGATTTCAGTGTTAACTTGGTGAATGAACAGCAAAGGAAATGGAATGAACAGATACAATGATATAATCTCACTAAAATGTTACAATCATCTGCTTGAGAAAATGTCAAGTTAATAATATTAGTTAGAATTTATTAACCTGGATTTTATAATATAGACATTCATCCTAACATATTTTGCTACTATGCTGCTTGTGACCCATGGAGCATGTTCTGAAATCTATTCAGGAATTATTTATCATATAACACCAAATTTCTCAGGTCATGAACAGGGAAGCTCACTATTTGTTCCGACTGTCTCTGTGAGTCTGGACCTAATCTAAGGATTGTGTGTAGAAAGTATTTGCAACATCAACATGACATCTATCATTTGTTCATAGATTTTAAAAAGGCTTTTGACTGAGTGTGGCAGGAGTCATTGTGGACCACAATAAAAAATTACAGCATGGTTTAAATGTTGTCCAATACTATAAAGCAGCTGTAAGCCAAGGCTACCAGTGCAGTAATTGTGTTCTGTGGGGGACTGGTTCAAGACAAAAGTTGGAGTACGTCAAGGCTGTCTCCTGTCGCCCACGCCTTTAAACATCTACTTTAGAGTGCATCATGAGTGAAACCCTGGAAAACCAGTATGACAGTAAGCATTGGAGGGCGTAACATCACCAACTTATGCTTTGAACCGCTCCGATGGCTTAGTGGTTAGAGAGTCTGCCTTGTGAGCGGGAGGTAATTTGTTCGATCCCCGGGCGTTTCATTCCAAAAACTTACAAAATTAGTATTAACAGCTGCCTTTATTTGGCGCTCAGCATTAAGGGGTTAGTCTTATGACTGGTCAGCCTGGTGTCAGGATAATCTGACTAGTTGGGACATCATGCTACTTGTCTGCAACAGGATTTCCCAGTGCTTGACATCACTATAAACTGCCTCACTTCAGAAATCGTAGCAATATGACTGATAATGTGTTAAAGCTACGTTAAAAATCCTAATCAAACAAACTAACCCACGCTTTGCAGATTACATTGATGGGCTGGTAGGCAGTGATGAAGAGAATATCTTTCTGAAAACAAACTAAAATCAGACTATTAAGAGCACTAGTCATCTCAAGCTATATGTATTCATGTGAGGCTTGGACCATGATAGAAAATTTACAACGAAGAATCTAGGCACTTGAAATGAGACCCTTGGCATCTCTTACATGGACTACATCACAAATGAAGAAGTGCGTAACACCATAAAGCACAAAGTATACCATTATGAAGACCTCCTCATCACTGTCATAAAGAGAAAGTTGAAATGGTATGGCCATGTCAATAGAGCCAACAGTCTATCCACAATAGTACTGCAGGGCAGTGTCCAGGGTGGCAGAAGGAGAGGTAGACAGAAAAAGTGGACTGACAACATCACAGAATGGACCAGGAAAGGTTTTATAGAGACATAGGGATTGACACGTGATAGAGACAAGTAGAGGGAACTGGTCAGATGTTCAGCAGCACAGTGTCTCAATGATCACACTAGGTCAAGAGACTGATGATGATGATGACAGTGCTAAGTATTGTTAGGTCTGTTATATACAATATTGTTCAGAAAACATTATCAAGAATGTGCCTTACTTATGCACGCCATCTCCTAGGGTTTTCTGATATTATATGGGATGAATGATCAGCCAATAACTTATTAAGGCTCAAACGACTGCAACTTGAAGTGGAAAGAATTGTAATTGAACTTAATGTAGTGCTTCTTAAAATATTAACATATAAATTAGATCCCATTAGTCAAAATGAGAAAAGTTAATAAAGACTTTTAACAAGATTTTATATCGTTCTTCTCCTTCTTACCCCCTCTTAGATTGTGTACCTCCATTAGCTGGAAATGCAACACAATATATTTGATACAACAGACCAGAAATCTCCAGAAATATAGCACTTCCACACTGATTGTTTGAAACATTTTGTTGGATCCAGTACAACACGAAACTAATTATTTAATATTTAAATGTAAATTTGCACCAACACAAATCATGTCCCATTACATTATTACACAGGCAAAATTGATCATCAATTATTCCTACTAGGATAAACAACTCCAGTGATTTAAATAATCAATTTTTTTTTCAATTTATTTTTGATAGCCATTTGTGCACATGCAAAGAGGACGATAAGACTCCCTTCTATTATATTTTTTATTTTAATAACTGTACAGTACAAAGACCGAGACTAATGCATTGCTTAAAGTAATTACATCGTCTGTGTTATGCTGTTTGGATCAGCAGAGCTATCAAACGACCTGAACACTCACATCTTTAAAATCTTTCAGATATATATTAAAAGATATTAAAATATTTCAATATTTGTCAAATATAAATTATATACTGGTATGATATCCCTCCTTTGCCAACTGCAAAACCCCATTGTATGTTACCCTATCAAATTCTGCCAAGTTTGCTAATTTAAATTAGTTATTATACACTTACCTTGTACTACCTTTTCAATTGTAATGCAATTTGTTTATATTTATTTGTATTCAAGCACTGTATTTCTGATCTAAGGTTAAGTAGATACACATACTGGTAGTCCTTGCCACTTTTCACCATAAGGTTCGATGCAATTAATTCATATTACCTATTCAATTATAATTGTCTTTACTCATTTGTATAATTGCGCTGCGTATCTGATTTACGCTTAAAAATATGCAAATATTGTTAGTCCTTGTCACATTCCATGTAGCTACATGTGTATTTGGGGAAGTGCCGTAGTTAAGGTTTGAGAATTTGTAGTCCTACCATTAGTTGTGGTAATGGCAAATAAAAATGTGAAAAATCATCTTTTTCAGGTTTATGTATCCTTACACAGGCATAAAAAGAGGTTTTTTTGTCACTTTTACTTTAGCTGTCTCTGCACTAAATGTTGGGAAATATGAAAAAAACATAGCTGAAGGCCATATGAATTTTAAGAATGGCCCTGGATTGATGATGGAAATGTTTCATTGTAACTTGTATGGCAAAAGTCCAGTTCATGTCCTCATTAAGAATTTATTTTTGTTTAAAATACTCTTAAGGATCCATGTTGTTTATCCCTCCTGTGCTCTTGAAAGATGGGCCTTCATGTCCACTAAATAAGTCCTTCCCCCCCTCTCTCTCTCTCTTGTTCTGTTTGTGCACAAGTGGAAACTTTTATTTAGCACCATATCAAGACTACCATGAAGAATATCAGTGTGATGTAGGTTAAAATAATGAAATTAGAACTACACTTATTTCACATAGCTTTCTTTTGTTTGACCTCACATTTTTAAAGGCAAATACCTGCTCCATCATGTGCAGGGAACACACGTACAGGCTTTTCAAATGTGTTAAATATAAACAATTTACATCTCCTCTAAAAATAAAATTCCCACAACAAAATGTGAACTAACTTGAGAATTTTCTTCCTTGGTGGCCTCCAAGATTGTTACAAATGATGCTGATCCACTATGAAATATATTTGATTGTCTTTAATAAGAAAGGATATTATGGAAAAATGCGAGATATGTTTTGCGAAGACTGTTGAAGCATAAAGAGCTGTCCGGTGTATGCATCCACAATAACATATGGCTGCCATTAATAAAAAGAGGTCAGTCTTCAAACCACGAAACAGAAGTTGACTAAATGTGATGTACAGTAACCTGGACTAAATTTGCTGAAAGGTAGTAAATCACAAATGCAGATTATTGTCATAAACTTTATAACAGGAGAACATTTGCTTGGTTCCTATAAATTTATTCTAGAGCAGACTTTTACATAAAACATTATTAAAATGAATTTTAAGCTTGTGTACTAAAAATGACACCACTTAAAAATAGGGTGTTAATACTCTTGTTTTTTTATGCAGCAGTACTTGTATCAGATTCACGAAGCTATAATCAGGAACAATTTCATTTTAAAAGAATCACTATCCAACAATTAACTTGATCTGGTCTATTAGCGGAAACAATTTGCATTGCATAAATTATATTTAGCTGTTATTTGATCTTTCAGCAGCTATAGAATTTACCATTTAATCCAGTAGATTTTGTGTTGTTACGTGCTTAGGCTCGAATAAGCAGCAACACAGAAAGAGTGAAAACTAACAAGCTTGTGAAACTTTAACAATGATTTTTATTAAGTACAATTATTTTAATAAAATAAATAAACTTACGGTTTTAGAGAATCAAATCCAACAAATATAAAATTCACAAAATAATCCACTAATGGAATTGCAAGTCCTGATAAATAAATGTTCTAATAGTTCCAGGTTCGAATCTTGACGATGTAATCCAAAAATCATCCAGATGAAATTATGAAACATATGTCCTTTTTCAGATAATTCTTCTTTCTTCAATGAATTGACACAAAGTCCAGAACACTCAAACATGAAATACACAACTTAATAATAATAATAAAGCCCAAACATCTACTGATTTTAGCTTCCAAAACACAGCTATATATATGTAATTCCCTCGTAAACAAAAAGGAATCATGTGATTCTGGAAGGTCATAGAAAGAAGCTACCTTCACCAAGTCACATACTAAAAGAATGAACCAGAAGAAATAAGCCACGAATTACTAAAAATAAAAAGTTGTCCTTGAAATTAACCAATAGTTGTAGATACTTGTTGACAATGTCCAAAGCAAGGTCAGGAATTAGATCCACTGTAAGCCAAGGTCAAAACTTGTTTACAATTAAAGGATGGTCAGCCTGTTTACAACTGAGTCTAGGTCAAACTGAATTTTCTAGAAAAAATCTCCCAATTAATGAATAAATATTAAACCCTAAATGACAAATTTGGATTTAACAACAAAAAATAAAATAAATTAAATCCAATAGCCGTAACAGTGGCTGACAATCTTTTTACAAATAGACTTGTTTAGATGTTATATCCTTGTATTTTGATGCATCACCCATGCGTTGATGCATTTGATTATGCGTCTGGGTACCTCAGTAACTGAGTGGTTACAATCTGAGTCTTTGGTTCAGGTAAGCATCAGCTGCTTTAGGCTGCAGACCAATGGTTATGTAGTTCAGCCCAACAAGTAGTGAAGCCATGACACATGTAATGTGTCTTACCTACCTCCGATGGCAATGGTTTCTTTGAAGTGCTCTAGTTTCCTCCACATACAGAGGCTGTCTCATGTTGTTCCACAACTTACTGTATGGATAGGCGATGTAAAATGTTGCTCATGAATACCATGAATGGTCAAGGTAGGATTGTCAGATTGAAGACTGTACCTTGCCAGTTGAGGTTGTTCATATAATTTGCTGGCGGTATTTAAACAGATGTATGAACAGCACATAACAAGAACAGTGATCAAGACAATTTTGAAACCTTTTCATCCCAAACCTTGCTATATTTACAGTGACATTTTTGATTTTTGGTTCGTATATTTCAATGTTTTATTTACTTAACTAATTAGTCCATTTTATTTCTGGAAAGTATTCATATAATTTTGTTTGATTATATTATTTATAAATTAGATCCTCAGCAGATTTTTTAATTTCTGAGAGAGTGACAGGTGTAAGGTGAAGTTGTTGGCATTTCAACATGCACAGTGGAGAGAATGTTGGCATATCTCTATGTTACTTTCATGTACTGTAGCTGAAATTCCTTAGGATATTGTACTTGGGCAAAATGTACGTGATCTAAGCAAACAGCTAACCAAAATGACTGCCCCCATATGCTCGAAAATTCAGCCTGAATTAGTCTAAAATGCAGTATCTTTAGCACGTGTATTATTAAAACAAGAGGAAAAACAGATTTTGCCAGGTTAGACAATACTAGCTTCTGGAATGTATCAAGACTTTTCGGACATTTCTAAATATCTTGGTATTTCTATTTGTTAATTTAAGGCTGAAGCTTGAAACGTATACAATATTCTAGCTTGTCTGGAAATAAAGACGGATAATCAGGCTTGTTATTGAATCGATATTATGCTTCCTAAATGTATGTATCCCATGAATACAAACAATACAAACTCGTGTTATAGTGTGTTTTTATCCGCTCCTTTGATTTATATACGTCATGATTTGCCTTGGAAATTGACTGAAACAGTTAATACTTTAAAGGACGTAGAAGAGACAGTAAACACGGCCAATGTTTGCCAATTTTAATATGATTTACAGTTTCCACTCCATATTTGCCTCCGCAGCTACACTTACTCAGTAGAGAACACAACACAATACGTGTATAATGTAGAAAACGCCATAACAGTAAGAAGTATGACAGACAAAGACGTTGATGTTTTACATAAGATATTGGAGTAATACTTCAGAAATAAAGGTATTGAAGTGATAAAGAACTGGGTGGTATTGTAGATAATTTAGCTTATAATTTAGCTTACCGTTATATATTGGAAACGAATGCATAGGAATATCACCATCACCACAAATAATAAGTACAGATAGAAAGACGAAAAAAAAAACGAGACTGGGTTCATACATAGGAACGGTTTTGATTTTCATGATGATACTTCATTTGCATGGTGACCGCGAGATATTGTCATTTTAAGTACTGTCACATACTCATAAAAAAGGCGGTAAAATATATTTGTATCTTAACACAAAATCCTTGCAAAGTAGAGAGGAGGAAAGTGAGACTTCAGAAGACAATTTCTTATAAACGTCAATCATTATAATCAGCATTCATTGATGAGGGCCTCCTCGTTAATATACTATTTCATCTGCACAAGAGTAGTAATATGGGGCACTCTAGTCTCAATGGAAAATCCAGTCAAAAAGGGCTTGGGCACATCTAGCCTCAAGGGGAATTTAACATTGTGGGTCTATCTAGCCTCAAGGAAAACTGGGCCTATCTAGCCTCAAGGGAAATTGGGTCTATCTAGACTCAAGGGAAATTGGGCCTATCTAGCCTCAAGGGGATTGAACATGGGAACTATGTGGGCCTATCTAGCGTCAAGGGAAATTAAACATGGGGAATATGATTTGTATATGTATAGGGGACTGTAAAGCGACAAGGGAAAAAAAGGGTGGCAATGAAAGCTAATATCAAATCGAGACCTATGAGTGGCCCTGAAAAGGGCCTTTGGATACTTCTTCTTCTTCTTTTATTTTCTGCCGTTGTTCCACACCTTTTAATTTTACCAATGATTCCCGTTTTCTTCTTCTTTTCTTCCTCGGGAATCCAATTGGGATGTCCCATAGCTCTAAACTTTTCCTGAACTCTCATCCATCTTAGATTGAGTAGATCAAAGTCCTCTTTCTTCTTTTTGTTCTTTTTTTCCTTTCTCTCCTTAGACCATTTTCTTTAATCTGGATCACCTGTTCTTCCATCACCATTCTCATCATTGCTTCTGCTTTCTTTAGCCTGTCTAGACCCCACTGCACATATTCCCACTCTATCAGATGTAATGTTTCTTCTAGAAAGCACCTGACTTTGATGACATGATCAAGTGCCTGATTCAAGTCCCCAATTCTTATATATTTTGTTTTAATACGTCTTCTTAATTTCTGGTCTTCCTCCTCTATCATACCTTCTAATAGATCTCTTGCTAATTTCAGTTGGCTTACAAAGCCATGGTTACTCTGAAATTCTTCCTCAAGTCTTTCCACTTCATATTCTGCATCAAGGATCCCAAACCAGCTGTCTCGGAGTTGGATAAACAAGTCGAAATTCATCTTGATGTGTTCAAAATTGAATGTCTCCAAGGACTGACGATTGCGTATATATATCTTAAGCACGGACGTGAAAGAAAACACCCTTACATTCACTTTTCATATTATATACTATTCACAAACCATACTATTTACTATCCAAAATCACACCATATACTAACCACACACATAGGAACCAGCCAAAACAAACCCTATTATTTACTATCCAAAATCACACCATATACTAACCACACACACGGGGAAGCAGCCAAAACAAACCCTATTATTTACTATCCAAAATCACACCATATACTAACCACACACACATGGGAAGCAGCCAAAACAAACCCTATTATTTACTATCCAAAATTACACCATATACTAACCACACACATGGGAAGCAGCCAAAACAAACCTTATTATTTACTATCCAAAATCACACCATATACTAACCACACACACAAACACACACAGAGTAAAGAGTCAGTGTTCATAATCACACTACTCCTCTTTCATACCCATTGGCTATTGACATATTATTTCTTTTCTTGTTATTTTGGTAGCCCTGAAAAGGGCTGTTTTTTAAACTTCAAAATACACCTGGCTAATGCTGGCATCTCCCAGGTCTAGCCCCACACACGCATCTTCTACTCCAATCATTCTCCCAATTCACTCTTGTGATAGGGAGCGCAGAGGGAGAATGATTGGCTTCACTATCCCAGTCTTCACTTTGAGGGATAGTGAAAACTTCCCTCTCTACTCTCCTATTCCGCAACCGCGGCTGAGGCTGTGGTTGTTGCGGTGGGGCTTGTGTCTGTAGTGGACGAACTGGTTCTGGTGGTGAAGGTGTCCTCACCATGGCTGTGACTCGACTAGTTTGTCTCATCATGCGGTGAGGAAAAATTGACATTTGCATTTCCTACTTTTTCCTCTCCTCCTCTTCTTTAATCCTAACCTCTTCTTCTTTGGCTTCCATAGCCAGTTCATCCAGGAGACGCCTAGCATTCTCCAGGTGCATCTGAAGTTCCCTCAATTTTTCCAGTCTACTCATCTTCTTTGAGTTGATACGCCAACAATAGGTAGACAGACTGAATTGAATTGAATAATGGGCTTTAAGTGCTTCGTCCGTGAGGCTCTTAGCACTGTTTTATCTCCTAAAAGGAGTTATTTAATTATCCTGTGGGTGGGAATTGTGCCGCGCACCCACTAGGCGTTAATGTGATCAGAGATCACTATTTAATTTGTCCGTCACATCTGGTCAATAATTGTACTGACGCGGTGTGATTGGAAGGCCAGGGTGGGTAGGAATAGAACCCACACACACCCACCCATTCAGTATTCTTTGTATGTGCCTACCTCTGCAATAGCAGTAAAGAAAAGCGAGAGAAAAATAGTTTTCTCATATCGCCTGTATCTGCATAGTTATTGGGCGTGCATGCACGTGAATTAACTGCTGCAGGCAGCAAGGGAGGCGAAGAGCCAAGCACGCGCTCATGCATCAAATTCAGTCCAGTTGTACTAATGGACAGCCTAACAACCAATAATGTGTAAGCCACCTGTGCAATTAGTCAAATATCCGAGTTATAAATATTTATTAATCATCCTAACATAAAAAAGGGACTTAGTACCATGAGCGTACATACAAAATCCCTAGGAATTTAAAATTAAAATGTCTAAGCGACATATAAAAGTGTAGTCAATGGTAGGTGAATTTGGTTATGAATTTATAGAAGGCAGTGCCAAAAAAGGTCAAATTAGTCTTTTCAGGGCCAAATAGTTAGTCAAGGAGGGGTACTCGATACCAAATGAGTCCCCTATTATTCAAGCAAGTGACGGCAAATATGAAAATTATCATTCCCTTTGCGCAGGCGGGCACCGGGGTGTAGCTTGTCGTTCCCTGCTCCAGAGATACTCATGGGCGCTGCTTGTCCAAGCTACCGCTGTATGGTGTTTTCCCATGCTGCTTACTTATATTCTACGGCTCCTGGCGTGTTATTCAGGTGGTGCTGTTTCGTAGTCCCTCTATTTAAGTCTCCACAGTAGTGACGCCTTCTGGCCTCTTGTGAAGACCGCCATTTTGGAGCCACGTGGCAGTCGCCATTTTCCTATGTGCCAGTCCAGTCGTAGAATTTTTCTCCAGGTTGGCTATTTTTGGTAACTCGCTGTACTCGCAGTGGTATTTCTGTCGAACTATGGTGCTTTGCATTCCTTCTAGTTTTTCGTACAGGTTCCTTGAAGTTCCTATGGGTGAGTTTATTCTGTTATCACGCCTATGGACTTCATTTATCTGCGGTCGCTGAGTCGCCGTCAGCCTAGTGGAGACCGGTCCTTCCTGCTCTGTGTCCTCTTGCTGAATATGTTATGATAATGGTGATAGTCAGACTGACTGACTGACCTGGATGTTTTATAGCTGCAACCGTCTACTAGAGACATATGTGCAGCTTTTATAGACACCATATCGGTGTCCATTTAGTTCCTTCAGGGAGGGGAAGTATGCACTCCCTCCCCTTAGGGTTCGAGTGCTTAATTGCACCATATTTTAATCATTGACAGGCGTTCCCCTGAATTACTAAAAAGTAACTATCAAGGGAAATGGTAGCCTATAGGGTGGGTAGGAATGGCACTACACACACCCACCCCTACTCTAAATACCAATCAAAGCAGCAGCAATGGTAGCAAAGGAGAGTTTTCTCACTTCGCTAGTAATGTACATGTCCGGAAGAGGCAAAGGCGGAAAGGTCCAGGTTAGGAAGCTCCAAGGCACTGCAATCGTCGTCCAACACGAAGAGGAGGCGAACGCACATCCGGACCCAATACGAAGAAACCCGAGGCACACCCTAGGTCCTTGGCTAATTTACAACCGATAGTCAGACTGACGCTTGCTTAATGAGTTTTTTATAGATATAGCCGCCCACTAGGGGCATTTGTATATCTTTTATAGGTGCCATGTCGGCACCCATTTAGGTGGGAGGGGGTGTTAATCCCTCCCTTAAAGTGCTTAAATGCACTATAATTAAGGCGTTCCCCTGAATTACTAAAAAGTAACTATCAGGGGAAATGAAAGCCTATATTGGGGGTGGGTAGGAATAGTACCCACACACACCCACCCCTATCATCCAATCAAGCAGTAAGGTAGCGAGGGGAAATGTTTCCTCATTTCGCTAGTAATTTGGTGAGCGGCAGCAGCAAAGGTGGAAAGGGCCCAGGTCCAGGTGGGCGTTGACACAGCAGCATACACCAGAGCACGCAGACAGCCAGACAGCACAGCAAAGGACGCGGGCCTGCTTCTTCGGAAAGAGAAAGAGAACTCTTTCGTGTCCACACGGCAGTCGGCAAAACTTCTGTCTGGGTTCTGCTGATGCTGTTGCTGCTGCTGTTCTCTCTGCTCTCTCTGCTGCTTTTGAAGTCTATACTTCTCAGTCCATTCTTCTTTGTCTTTTTGAATTTCCTCTCTGAAGAGTTCTTCTATGAGGTCTTCCGTTACTTGTAGCATTCTAACATTCTCTATCTCTTCAGGCTTTGGCATCAGATTGTGTCTGATACGATGCAGAGTGACGTAAGCTTCGTTCAGCTTAGCTAGTCTTGAACACATCTTTGTAGGAGGATGAGTCAAACAATGGATGACCAGACTGGTTGATTTGATTGATTAATTGGATTTAAGACGTTTTCGCCCATTGGTCATTTACGTCTGTTTAATGCCCCAAAAGGGCTAATTAATTGTTTCGGGAGACGGAATAGTGCCACGTCCCCACGCATTATTGCACAATGTTATGCTAATTAATTGATACCATCCGTCGGAAGCAGAAGAGGTAAAGGCGGAACGAGCCTGCATTGGAAGGAAGGTGATATACCCAATAATTTAATCCCCCGAATATAATTTAGAATAATTGTCGTCCGGCATTTAAAAATAAGTGGTTGGGTAGGGACAATTGGAATGGGGTGCAGTATTAAATACTGTCAGACTTGTCTATTTCCCGGAGGAATAATAGGATCAGTTCTGCAGTTAGGTTGGGATTAGGGTTTGTGATACTAAGAAATGATGGGTAGGTTGTGCTCGAGCCTATTTTAATAAGAGAGCTTGCAAGTTTATTTCTTGCTACTCTATATGCTGGGCACACATTAAAAACATGTGATAGATCTTCTAATTGATTGCATGATTGGCAAGAAGTATTTCTTCCAGGGTTGGTTTACTTAGCTGGAATTTTTATAGCTATAACCGTTCACTAGGAACATATGTATAGCTTTTATAGCTACCATGTCGGTAGCCATTTAGTTACTCTTAAAGTGCTTAATTGCACTATCGATTCATTAGGCGTTCCCCTGAATTACTAAAAAGTAACTATCAAGGGAAATGGAAGCCTATGGGGTGGGTAGGAATAGAGCATACACACACCCACCCCCATTCGACATCAACCGACCAGAGCCAACAGCAACGGCAAAGGAGGAAAGGGTCCAGGTCCAGGAGCGCAGCGACACAGCAACACACACAAGAGCACACAAGAGAGAGACAGCAAGGCCACAGCCGCAGTCCACACCTGAAACAAAAGGGTCGCACTTATTTCAAATTCAGTCCAGTTATACTAAGGACAGCTTAATATCCAATAATGTGTTAGCCACCTGTGCAATTTATCAAATAAAAGAGTTGAAGAATTGATATTTAATATCCTATATTTCCAAAATTTCAAGTACATAAGCGTACATAACATAAGTCCCTAACAAATTTTGAATATTAAAAATGTCTTAGCGACATATATTAGTGTAGTCAATGATAGATATTTTTAGTTGTGAATTTGAACGGAGGTACCAATAATAAATCATATCAGCTTTTTAGGGCCACGGAAAGTTGTTCAAAGAGGACGTGATGGAAAACACCCTCTAGATCCAAAAACTTACATTATTCCTATCATCACCAAAACACGCGGACGTGATGGAAAACAGCCCTCTACTGTTTAGGGTTTTGAAACGTTTGGATAGTTTGATGTGAGTGATAGAAAGAAACGTCAAAGAGCATTTATATGAATACAAATGTAAAACAAACGACAGACGCATTGGTTTCAAAACACAACATTTTTATTTAAATAACAAACATTTTTTCAAATAACAAACATTTCAAATAACAAACATGTTTTTCTTCCATAACACTAATACATTATCTTTGACATGGTTGACAACGTTGTGAATTAAATTGAGATTTCCACTGTTGGACATCATTGGGCCATTGATGTACACTACGTTTCCTAGCTAAAGACAACAGATAGCCATAATGGTCACAAAACCATCGATCTACTTTGTCATCGTTTCGAGACGAATGACGATCAAAATAAGTCACTAAATGTTCTAAAGAATATCCAAGACTGCGATGACGCAGATAATAGACACAATATTGTCCACACACCATAGAATCTGCGCTTTGTAATTTCACATTATTGAATCGTGTCGTCTGGGCATTTCTTCTCATAAAGTCAATGATATCATCTTCGAAAGGGGGTAATCCATACGAATCAAAATACTCCACGCAACCCTCTTGAGGAAAGTAGACAGCTACCCAGTGAGTTCCTGGAAGATGACTATCATCTGTGTTGATGACATAAGCTTGATTCTCTTGAGGTTTGCGATGAGGTAGCTCATCTTTAGAACACACAACAGGATTCCAAGAAGCAGTGTACGAACTACGGTTCAAAAGATAATAAAGTTCCCAGGTATCCATTTGTTTGTTGTGTAGCCTTGTTTTTTTTCCTTTCTTCACAGGTGATGATAAGTCATCAATTCAATCCAGACTTTTTGCTTGAAACGGTCTGTCAAGTAACTGTTGGTTTACTTCGTCTCTTTACTTTTGGCCAAGAAAGCTTCGTTGCGATCAATTTCTCGAGCAAACAATGGAGGAGAGGAATGAGCACACAAGTCTTTATACCACTGAAGTAACACGGCTTCTTCTGAGATGAGACTCCAAGCTCCGTTCAGATAATCGTCCAATTTTTCTTCTTGACTCATCATCATACATTTATCGTGTTGAATTTGACTGGGATGATCAATTTGACATCCATAACAATCTTTTTTAATCATGTCTCTCATTGCATCCTCCAAGTGTTGTGCAAAACAAGCAACTAACTGTTGTTCCTGTTCTTGCCATCTGGATTGCATGATCACTACTTCTTCTTTGTGGTTTTGAGAGTCTGCTTTCTCTGTAACTTTCCATTCCATTTCCATGGATTCTCCACTATTCAAAGAGGGACAAGAGTTTTCCATAGTGTCTAATAGTCTAGAATGACTTCTATCAAACTGTTGATTTCTATGGTATTATCGAATTCAGCATACAGAATGACATTCACCGTATAGTCAAGACCTGCTGAAAACTGAAGTTCCACACGCAGTTGTCCAGATTTTATAGGGTGGAAATGTCCCTCGTCGCTGCCTTGGTCTGGAGTGAAATCAAAACCCCACAACGTGTAACCTCCTGCATAATTGTCGTAGGAAATACCGTGACTGGTGTTGGTTCCTAACTGTCCTGTGGTTTCGTACAGTGACAAGTACGATCTCAAGTAATTCTTCTGGGCAAAATTGGGTTCGAAGGGTCTGGTACACAAAGTTTTGCCATCGCGACTGACTTCGATTTTGGTTACTCCGCAGTGCTGAAACTGGAAAGGATTTTCAGTGTGGGCACCGTTGAGGGCTGCATTGCTGACGATACCAATGAATAAACGTTTGGGTAACTGTCCTTGGAACAGATGATCTTCGATCTTAGATCGGAGTCCAGCGGCAATGGTGAAAGTTTTGACTTCCACGCGTCGTATCGGATACTTGGCTGTCGTTCTGCTCAAAGTGTGACTGATATCATTTCCCACTTTAGGTAACACTTCCACACGACGCACGTATAACCTGGCTTCTTGGATTATGGTTTTGTATTCGTTGGCATGAGCCATCAAATGGAAAGCAGCACTGCTACGATTCAGTCTCAAGTGAATATCTACTCCGTTCAGCAAATACTTCTCTTGAAACCACATGTCCAAATGCAAACGATCGAACAGTTCTAAACTACGTCCTTGCAGAATTTTCTTTCGACGTTCGTTAAAACCCACATTGTGAGGATTGGCAGCAGTGCCATCAGCAGCTGCTGCTACGGACAAGAGTGTGTCGTTAAACTTATCTGCTGTGTCAGGTTTCCATACCACGCAAGCATCTAAATGAGTGTTCTTGGCTTCTTTTCCGTACGTCAAGAGATTTTCGAGGTACGCTCGGTAAGGGTAAGTATCCATGCTACTGCTGACCAGTTTGTTATTCATGTGCAAATCCACTTCGCTGAACAAGGAATGCATGAAATTGTTGACAGGAGCTACTAGGGCATTGGCTCCTGGATTGGTGTTGTCCGTTTTGATTACTTTTACTTTCAAATACAAGTAACTGTTGTTGAGATCGATGTAATCTTCGGGTTGTCCTTTGATTTCAAACTCGATGGGAGCTGAATCTGTCAAAGAGGAGACGGGATGAAATTCAACCCATTGGGCTTCTTGCATGGTCATCATCGTGGGTGGCATGGCAAAGAGATCTAGTTCCGACTTGGAACAGGCACAAGATTCTTGGTGCATCATTTTTTCTCTCAGTCTCTATGTTTTACTTTTAATAATCAAAAATGTCTAAGTCTCGAGTGGTTCTTTTTTTCTTCGTCGTTCTAACTTTAGAGGTACGGAGATTTTTGAAAGGGTGCCTTCGTCGTCGCTTTCTACCTTGTCCTTGCTGTGTCCTCAGGGAAGCAGGAATGCCAGACTCGGTACCGTTCAGGGCATTTATAGGACTTTCTCGTCGACCCAAAATCTCTTTACCCGTTTGAAGCAAGACATTTTTGCCTGCTCTCAAAAAAGCTTCTTTAGGGTTTTGTTTGTCAATGAGAACATTGTGGATAAAATCTTTGCCGTGAGTCATTGCAGCATCTTTTAAGGAGTGCAATCCTCGTGTCAGCATTGGTTTCAAAACAGGGACCACAGAACGAAAGGCTGATTTAAACATATCTCCTAAACCATGTCCTCGTTGTCGAGTGACTCCTTGGTACACAGGATACATCACTTTTCAGTTGTTCGAAAATCGTTTTTGAAAATGGAGTTTCGCTGTGACTTTCCCTTTGGTAAATGGAATATTTTGTCCTAGTTCTCCTTTTATAGTAATGTTGACACTGTCGAAATACGACTTACTGACAGGCAAATAATGAGGATGTACAAATTCGCGGTGAACGTGATAGGTATTTCCACCTTCCTCGTCCGCGGCGACGGCAGAATCCACTTTGAAAGGAATGACACGCAGTAACGGTACAGAGGTGTGTCCTACCACGTTGTACTCCACCACATCGGAGTATACAAACATCAAGTTGAGCCCTTGGTTCATTTCTACAGGGAATCGAAAATATTTTGCAACATCCGAGTTACTGGTTATGGCTGGTATTTCATTTTTCTTGACCACCATTTTTGTGTCTCCGCCTAAAATATCATACAATTCAGAACAAAAGGTAATGACCATCATTTTATCCTTTGAAAAAAATTTATCATGAGGCGACGAGCCACTTTATGGTACTCAAAAGTAACACTTTTTTTGACTTGATCCAGGGCTGTACCAAACACAACATTGAACCTGGTAACAAGTGTAGTCACTAAATGTTGACCACTAAAATAATAACCTGCAGGAATGGTGAGCACATAGGTGGACCGATTAGTTTTGGGGTGCGGTGTGCTAGTGTGGCCTCTTGCGTCTAAGGTTTTTTGCAATTTCTCGTCATACACTTCTACTGTAAAAGTGTTTTGATTTTCGACGATGTTTTTGATTTGTGTCGGGTGTATCATTTCCACTAAAGCTACTTCCCAATGAGCATCTTTATTCAAATGCATGGCTTGAGGTAATTTAGCCGTTTAACAACACAACGTGTTATTAGGAAACACATCCATGGAACTGTCACTGGGTAACGTTAAGTAAAATTCGTTAATAGTGTTGTTCATAATTCTAATGTTCTTCTGTCCGAGGAGTCACTCGAGGTTAAAGGAGTATCTAAAAGAGGATTGTGATTGGAAGGGTGACTGTCAGGAGAATGACTAACGTTGGATGCAAGGCTCCCAATATTGTTACTGTTGTTCCCGTTGTAAGAGTATTTCAGGGAATGATTGGGAAGAAGATACCCGATGCAACTGCTGAGTAAAATAGTCCACAATTGTTTGTCTCCTTGTTGCAAACTCAAATTAGCAATGGCTGCACCGATGACACAATACACCACAAAGATTTGACAGAAAAAGACGATTTGCGTTTTAGGGACACGTTCTCCACACCACACCCACAAGGGTTGCTTTTGTAAATCTTGCAGGGATGAAGTGGGTAAAGGAGTAGTCACTGTGGTTGCTGAAGCTGTATTGAAGGGCATGATGGTCACTTCTTTTTATAGTCGATGACTTGTGAAGCGTCAATCCAAGAATCAAAACTAGGAGGATATCCTTTCCAACGTGCTTTGACTTCTTTGACACGACGTTTTCCTACTTTACGGGTTCTTCGTTCGAGAATGCTTTCAATGTCGTACACGTCGTCTTCTTTTTTGGTGACACGTTGTAACTCAGGCAAGTAAAACGTTCCTTTCAATACTTTTCCGTTCATGTCTTCCAATTTATAGACGGCAGGATGACGGCCACGCACTCGTCCAGTAACACGAAACAATTCGGTGGTCCAATTGGGTAAGTAACCTTTGTCGAAAGTGCGTTTGGTTTTACCAATGCGTACCCAATCTCCCGGGGTTAACACTTCTCCACCTTTCTTGGGGACAGCCCTCGTCCGGGACGTACCAAACAGACGCTCAAAAACAGTCACTTCGTTGTCGGGTGTCACCTCTTGTGGGGCACGTCCAATGCTTCTATGGTAAGATTGATTGTAGGCTTGAACTAAGTGCGGTAAGACATCGATGTACTTGAGAGTGTGTTGATGCGTAAAATATTTCCACATGCGTTCTTTCAAGGTACGTTGAAAACGTTCCACGATACTGGCTTTGGTTTCAGGATTTTCGGTGGTGAAAAAATGAATGTCACGTTTCTTTAATTCTCGTTGGAAAGCTTGGTTCAGAAATTCGGTGCCTTTGTCGGTTTGCCATCGAAGAGGGTGACGACCACTTTGTTTCAACACCAGTTGCAAAGCTCGTACTAACTCTCCGCTCGATTTGGATGTCAACTTTACGACCCAGGCAAATTTAGAAAAGACGTCGATGACACAAAACAAATATTTGTAGCCGCGATTGTAGGTGGCTAAATGAGAGACATCGGCTAAATCGGCTTGCCATTGATGATCGATGCCTTCCACTTGAGTGCGACTTCTATGAAATTTTCGTCGAATGGGTTTGTGTAAAGTGTATGTCGCTTGTTCTTGTAACCATCGTTGTACTGCAGGTAAACAGAGCTTTTTCAGGCGAGTTTTTGCAGCACGAATCAATTTCTGAATGCCTCCGTAACCTGCAGGGTGAGCTGGATCGTAATAAATGCTGGGTAATACCTTCTCCATGGTTTGGTTAATAAGTGACCCACTCTTCGAGGATATTGCTTTGGGTGGGACGAAATGGGGGTTGTTTGGAAACGGTTTTACGTGTCCGATGAGCCACAGGAGTTGACGTCGAGGGTACTGGTGGTGGTGGTGGTGGCGGAGGTAATGAGATAGCTTTGGTCTTCTTTTCTCTTTTCACTTCTGGTTTCCTTTCTTTCTTTTTCACTTCTGTTGAAGAAGGAGTAGCCATCATCTTTTTAACCCAAGTTTTGAGTTCTTCTCGTTGGGGAGTGGGGAAAGGGGTCAACAAGGAAGCGGCAATCTTACTCGGAATGGGAGTGGCAGTGGGTGTTTGAAAGAGATCATAGGGTCCTTCTTCTTCCTTGGGTAATGGTGGGGTGACGTCTGTTTTGGCTGCTGTAGAGGGTAAGGGCGACGGATTATTCATTAGAGCCTTCAAATCGGCCAGCGTAGGTAGAGCTGTTTGTTCCACAGCTTTTCGATGAAAGAGTTGTAGTCGTTGCAAAAGTTGACCGTACTTTTGCGATTTTTCGGTTTCGGACAAATCGTGGCGATGCATCAAGGATTGCAATTCGTGTTGTAATTGGGACATCTCGTTCAAATCAGGATTGGGTGGTAAATTTGGGGTACGTTGTTCTTGCCAACGATGGTATTCCATCCATCGTTTGTAAGGAACTAAAGTCAGTTTTCGTCCTTCCATGGGCTTACAAAGGTTACGTCTGAGTTCGTGGTGTTCCATGAGTCCCTTTTATCTTCTGGAAGGATCATACATATTGCTACCCATACCTTTGGGACATCCCTTGGGGCATCCCTGGGGTCATCCCTTGTGTCATCCCTTGTAAAAAACCTGGTAATATGCAGGATAGGATGCCGGATTTCGCTAATCCTCCCAACACAGGAAGAAGAAAGGGTAAAAATCCTCCGCGTTGCACCAACATCTTTTTCTTTTGACGAATGGATATTTTCTTTTGGACCATTTGACGAAGAACGTGTCGATGTTTGACTAAGCATTTTTTCTGGTGTGGAGACAAAGGTATCGTGCCTTTCAAAACATTCAAACAACATTCGCACACGGTATCGATGACATCTTTGGAAGCCGTTTTAATGATTTGTTTTCGCATGGGTGGAGAGGCTTTGGACAGGACAGACAACACGTCTCCGTGTTTGACTAAACGAGGAGGTAGTCCTTTCTTTTTCTTTCCCTTCGAGAGTGAATAAGAATGTTTTGTGCGAGGTGACATCTTTGCTTGTTCGTTCCACAATACCACTGACGTCCATGACTTGGAACACACACCCTTTTATCCTTTTTTTTTGTTGTGCCATCACTTGATTTATAAATGGCATCAATTCTTTAAAAACAGGAATAAATCCTCCGCGTTGCACTAACATCTTTTTCGTTTGACGGACGGGTATTTTCTTTTGGGTCTTTTGACGACGAACGTGTCGATGTTTGACTAAACGAGAATTTAGTCCTTTCCTTTTCTTTCCTTTGTGAGGTGTAGAAGAATGTTTTTTGCGAGGTGACATCTTTGCTTGTTCGTTCCACAATACCACTAACGTCCATGACTTGGTACACACCCTCTTTTATTTACTATCGCTTTGTCAAAAAGGTAACAATGTCTTTCACAAAATTGCCAAAGGATCCTCCTTTTTGGTGACTCTTCTTTTTCTTTAAAGGACTACGTCTTTGGAGGGAAGGACGTCGATGTTTGGTTTTTAAGCCTTTGGTAGGATGACGAAATTGTCTTTTTCCTTTTCCTTTTTGGACAGCAGAACGACGAGGTTGGTGGTGTGCACATTTTTGAGGAGGCATCCTTGAGTGTTCAGCAGTGGTACAGAAAATACTGATTGACGTCGTGGTCTTCAAGTCATATTTTTATACTGGAATGCGTCGCCACTGATTATCTTTGCGTCGTATCAACTTCATGGCAGGTAACACACGTCGTGAAGGGGTTCGCAACGGACTCAATCGGGACAGTTCTTGTTTGGACAAATCTAGTAAACTCTTTAACATACCAGATCTTTCTTGGACTTTGACTTTGGGAGCAGGTACTTCGTGAGCAGCTGCTACTGCCGCTAATGTGGACGAGGGTGTCACCGGTGAAGGAGACGTTTTGGGAGACGCAGATTTCCAATGTTTCATCAAATTAATAAAAACGGGTGTCAAATTGGGTTTGGCTGGCATCACCCGCAACGGAGAAGTGGCAGCACCAGAGGCTACTGGCAACGTAGTCCCTGCCAAACGTCCTTGTAGATCTTCTCTTACAGGTCGTGGTTGACGAATGTAAGGTTGCGTCCTGGCCGACGTGCCTTTTTTTGCGGGTGACCTCTTTTTTCTGTGGACTTTTCTTTTTCTGTGTTTTGGTCTTGGCACCCTTGTTCTTTTCTTACGGGTTCGTTTGGCTTTTTTTTTTCTTCTTGGGGTGAACTTTGGGAGTATTGGGATCCCATTTTAAAAGGGAACGAATGATGACACCTCCTAGAGAACCACTACCTCCAGGTTTCAATATGATTTGCTCTTTGATTTGAGAGTCGATGCGAGGATTGGCCAGTTGTGTCAAGGCTACTTTGTTTCTGTCAAAAAAGCGTTTGGTTTGATTTGGAATGTGAATGATGCCTTGCAGTATTTGACGTGCTGTCACCGTAAACCATCGTAAGACTTCTTTGAGATTGGCTTCTAAGACGTGAGCACGTATTTGTGGATTTTTTTCGCGACTGATGCCGTACAAGGCACGAATCAATTTGATGGGAAGATGAGACTGAAGGGACGTCATGTTGACGATGTATGAGACAAGGTCAAAGTGACCCAAGGTTTTTATAGATTTTTTTAGTGGTTCATAGTGTTATGTCGACGACGAGGACGTGTACACGACAGGTCCTCCGTCTTGACACCAGTCGTGAAACAAATCGGTACGAAATCGCAAATGATCAGGGGTGGTGGGTTTTAAATCCACGAGTAAATAGGCGTGTGGCGTTTGAGTGGCATCATCGTATGCATGAGTCAGCCAAGGTGTTCCTAACTGTTTGGCTAAGACTTGCACTTGTGATTTATCTCGAGGACTTTTAAACAAGACCACGTAATGAGCATTGAGACTAATGGTACGATGGGCTTTACTTTGTTGAAATAAATTTTGTGTAATGTAAATGACACTGGCATTACGATGATGCCCTTTGCGTGTAAACCACAGTTTAATTTCTTCTTCGTCTTCTCCTAACATGTCATCAAAAATGACCCGATGAGTTTGACTAAGGTCAGACACGATCCCCTCGTCTTCTTTAGGAATACCTTCCACAAACACAATGGAATCACCTTGACTTTCTTGCAAGAGGCTGTATGCCGATTGCCACTCTTTGTAACACCACACGATGCGTTGAGGTGGACGATCGATCAAATGATGTTTATGTTCGATCAAACGTTTGACAAATTCGGTTTTGCCTGAACCGCTCGGTCCAGCAATTAACATCTTAAAAGGATGACGAAGATACAAGGCTTTCCAACTAGCCTGATCTAAGTGTTCGTCAATGACTTTGAATGTAGAGGAGGAAGGAGTAGTATAAATAGCAGAGTGAGCCATAGTCGTGTAGGGTATGACAATATTGACACAAAAAACAGACAAGACAAGAGGTTTTTATACTTTTTTTCAAGACACGTTTATTTCAATGCATGTTTAAATTCGAACAACACGAAAGACAAAAATACATAAAAGCCAAATGGATAAATACAGGGATAAAATACATAGGGAAACGATCAAAGTGGCATATAAACAAGTCACTGTACAACATTGTTTGGGTAACGAAGGTGTCCTAGAGGTAGTGTGTAATGTTCTTATAGTCTCCTCTACATGGGGTATAGTCACATACGTGTCTTCTCGAAAGGGTCTTTGTGGGGGAATGTCCATGACAGTTCTGTCTTGAACAGAGGGATTGTCCTGGGTGACAGATTCTTTTTCTTCTTCTTCTGGTACTGTCACTAACACAGGTTTAAAAGTGACTTTTTTCACTCGACGATGTAATTTAGGAACCTAACGCTTGGGCATAATGGAATGCTTCGTTTGTCCAAGCCTCAAAATCCCAACTTTTCCAGTCACGTACATCTGTCCAATGAGGGTGTAAATCACAAGCTACACACACATCTTCGTACACCGCTTCCGTACGTAAAAGTTGACGAATCTTTTTTCCTGTAGAGGTCGAGACGTATCCAGATGAAAGCGTAAGGCTTTGAACAGAATAAGTCTCTCGTGGACATTTAAAGGAGTCACCATACTGTCTTTTTTGTGGTAGGTAGTGTTCGTAAAGTGTCCACAAGGAATCGACAGGTAAAAGAAATCCCAGAAAGCAAGTCACTAAAACACACACTACACGTCGACCCCAATTCATAGGGTATAGTTCTTGCAATAAGTGTTCGTAATCTTTCACCGTGTGAATCTTCTCATGGATTTCCTTTCACGGAATCTGTTGGATCACAAGTGATAAAGGTTGTGGCATGGTCGTTCTCTTTTATACTTCTTTAGGTCGAAGACCATCAGTGTATATTCTACAGAGAATCAAATCTGCTCCAAAAGCGACAGTGATTAATATAACGTGTAATTTCGTCCCACTGCCATTCAGGGTAACGGTCAAGAAGGATCAAAACATTTTCAGATGTGAACGTACTAAATTGGAAACAGAGCAAAAAAATACCCTTGATCCAGAGAAATCTGACACGTTGGTTAATTTTTGTCACTTTCCTCTTGTGAATTTCACGACACAAACGTTCTACAGTCACCCATTGAGATTTTTCTTTAGCAAGACCCTGCCAAACGTCCTTGTAGATCTTCTCTTGCAATTCTTGTGGTAATCCTTGAATATTATGTTTTAGAGAGGGTTTATATACTGGTCTAGGTTTGTTACACGACATGAAGCAGCAGTGTCACTTCCAATCACTAGGTCCTACTAAAGGTAGGTATTGACAATTCGGAGACCATCGAGCATGTTCCAGGTAAGCGGAATCTTTCTGTTCCCACTCGTAAATGGATACACCACAACTGAAACACTTGACTTTATCCCCTTCGCCCAAGTAGAAAAATCCGGCTCTGGCTAATTCTTCAGGAGTTGGTCCAGGCAGATATTTTGGCCATTTATCTTTGAAGGTTTGGAATCGACTTTTAAAGTGACAGTATTCAAGCAAACTCGTCGGGAACGAATATTCGACTCTCCTCACTTCTGTTCGATGCAGGTACGGCGAAATTCCTAGGAGTCCACGATAACGTGTGGCACCGCTTTCGCATCCCTCAGGTTTGACACGCACATCATCACTTTCCAGGGTAGATATAGGGGTAGTAGTCATAGCAACGTTACCACGATATCCTGCTGAATCACTAAGGTCACAGCGTCTGGCATCAATGCAATCGTAAGGTATAGCATCGCACTCTGTAACGCAATTACAGTGCATACCGCAAGGACACTTACAGTTTCCTTCCGGACAACTTCCGTTGCAATGCATGGGTCTTATCCATCCAGTACTTTTCACACTTTGGAAAGGTACATTTGTTTTACAATCCCCAAACTTGAATGATGTCTGTTTAAATGGATTCATCTTCTTTTCTCTTGGTCGTTGTACTGACAAATGAACTATTGGTCTTGGACAATGTCCCTTTTTATATGCTGCTCAATTTCGACGTAACCGTACGGTAGAGTGAAGTGATTGGGAAGTCGTACTCTCTTTTGGTACACGATTTGATAGACTTTTTCCAAAGGTCGGCGAACGATTTGGTGTGTGGGTAAACGGACAATCTTGTGCGGTTCGTGGGTAGTCACTTTAAACGTTTCATCCTGTCCCGACTGTAAGGCTTCTTGTAGCACGTTAAAGTTCACCACTCGACTGGTGCGATAATTGAGAGTCAATCCTTTCACTTTACATTCGGTGTGCATTTCTCCTTGTGGGTCTCGGTATTCGTAGCCGTAATTTTTAGGACCGCCACTTGGAAAACATAGAATCTTGTCGTTGGGATGTTCATCGGTCCAGGCTCCTAAACGGTCTCCTTCGATGACAGGGTTACACTGGTTCGGTCGGTGAATGTAGATGCAACTGTCCGTGTCAAAATACAACACTCGATCTCCTAACAGTTCTAACACTTCGTACAATTTTAAGCGAGCGTGGGCTGTCACGTAAGCTGCAATGATGACATTTCCAAATTTGTCGGCTTCTACAAAGTCTAGTTCTTCTTCGTAATTGACTAAGATCAAGTCCTCACGAATGACGTCCACGTGTTTCATGACTTTGGTTTTGTCGTGAATCATCTGGAAGTAGCGAGACGGTTCGGACAAATACTCTGTCTTGGGTAAAGACGGTCGTTGTGCCATTTTACCCCACAAGCAATTGAGCATCACTTTGGCAAACGATCGCCTTCCTTCGTTTTTCTCGATGTGGTCTAAAGTGATGCCTTCCTGCTCCCAATATTTTTCTTTGAATATCTTTTGGTCTTCGGGAGTGTGACACCAGGAAGGATAGCCACTAGCTTCTTGTTTTAGTTTTAAAAAAGCATCCACGTAGTCTGCAAAAATACCTTTCTGTGTCTCGTTGCCCTTGCGGTATTGTTGTGTCTTGGAAAAGTGGTAAATTTCGTACACTTCTAACAGTCGATATCCCAGGTCCAGAGCTTTAAACAATTCCACACTCACCCACGTTCCTGTCAAGGCGCGTTCTTCCTGGCTGTGCTGACAAGGTTGGTCTTGGTTGCACGTTTCGGCACAAGTGCGACACAAAGGAAACATCAGTTTTCCTTGGCAATGGTGAGGTAAAACGGGATGGTACAAGTCTGTGGGTGGTAAGACTTTGCACTTGATCGATCTTTCGTACTGTCGAATGTGGTCCAGGTCAATGTGTTCTGTCATCAATTCTGGATGCCCTACGGGAAAGTGGCAATATTTGCAAACGTAAGGATACAGCGAACACACGTCCAAGTATTTGATTTCTTCTCCTTTCTCCTCGTCCGCCTGGTACAGCAAACAGGTAGCATTTGTTCGTCTTCCGTACAAACTATCCCGGGGGTTCAGGGGGTCCACCAACTTGTAACTTTCTACGATGCGTTTAAACTCGGGATCGGTTTTCAAACGCTGATTGTACTCGTGTTCCCACATTTCCACTACCTGGTATCCTTGCTGTTCTAACTTCAAACGCCGTTGACAAGTGGTCTGGTACAAGTCTTCCATGGTCCGTTGTAAAAACTGATCTTTGGTGCCTCGTTGAGGATAGCATAGGGGCCATCCGTGAAAAAAGCATCCGTTAAACTCGTACACAATCTGAGGGTTTTCTAAGTCCCAACCATCGTTCCGATGGTCTTTTCACCTCCTCCGTTGCGAGTGTGTTGGATCCATTTGTCTTCCTTGTCGCACAAGTAATGGAGCCAGCGTAGGGCTTTGACCGAGTATTGACGCTTGACAAAATTTGTAGTTTGAGGACTGATGACAGCTAGAGTGTTTTCGGGCATGAAGCGTTTTCGGTACACTAAGGAACATGTTTTGGCGATGGTACAAGCTTCTTTCAAAGGATCGATCCCTCCGTACTCCATGAACAATTCTCGAAATTTTCCACAGCAGCGTCGTAAAATGTCCACGTCAGATCGACAGTACTTTAACATTTCTTCTTGAAAGTCGAAGGGGTCCGAGGCGTGAGTCTGGTACCAAGCATGGAAAGCTTCTCGTTGTTCGGTGCGCATGTTATCGGGGTCGTAGTCGTCAACCTCAGGCAAATGGGGTAGAACGGCATGTTGATTGACTTCAGTATTAAAAAAGTGTGGAAAATAACCTTTGGCCATTTCTGGCATTCCAAACGTTTTAGGCATGCGACTCAAAGGCATGGCCAAGTAACACATCGAATCTTTAAACTGTACTTGTCCTACTTGCATAGAAATGATTTTGGCTCCGTTTAAAGTCACTTGAGGTCGTTCGGTACTTTGTTCCACATAGTATCTGAGCAGAAATTGCCCATCGTATCCCGAGAAATTGTGAGCCATGACCGTGGCATGGTGATGACAATCTCCGTAACGTTCGATGTCTTCTGGACTCCACGTGTGGTCGATGGGGTTTAGGATCCATTGGGCAAAATCGGCTAGCGTGTTTGACCCTCGAAAGATTTTTTCACGTCCTCCAGGAATCTTGCTGCAGTGAGGGCAATGACTAAAGATAGGTTCTTGGATGCACTTCTCGCACGCACGGTGAGCCACGCAGAAATTAGGAATGTGAATACCAGTCTCTTGCATGCATTCGAAATAAAAAATAAAAGTCCCCTTCTTCTGGGTATCTTCTGGTTGGGGTTGATATTTTTGAATGAAGCATTCGTGCTCCAAGTCCACGATTTGGTGACAAATGTGACATCGTTTCTTCCCTCGACAAACGTGAAACTTGGTATTACTGGTACGTATGCCTTGTCCACAAGTAGGGTACAATCTCAAAAGCTGACAAGTACCTTTCTGCTGTGAACTTTGCATCTTCAAATGTTGTTGGTAACAGGTAAGACTGACAAAAGTGCGCTGACAAACAGAGCAATGCACTCGTACTTGTCCTTTGTCCAGACAAGGTTGAGAGGCCAAACATCCCTCACATTTTGATCCACAATGCTTGTGTTGTTCTCGATTGTTATAACCATAGTCACATTTTTCACAGTAGTAACTGTATCCCAGAAATCCAGCGATACTGGTAATGGTATCAAAATGACCATCGTGATGATAGACGTGAATGTATTTTCCGTCTTTGAAATGGTGACCTCGAAACAAAAGAGGTCCACGCACTTCTTGAGGGTGTACTTTCAAGGTGTAACGTGGAGCCAAGACGTCTTGCAATTTTTGCATTTCTGGAATGCCGCAAGGGCTGTCTCTGGATATCCCTGCTTGCTGTAACAGGAGTTCTGCTTCACTTCGTTGTTTGGCACGGTCCGATTGTCGAATAGTTTTTCAGACTCTTTTCCATTCTACCGTATCGTTCTTGTTGGCATATGTTCGTCCCACGACGACAGCACGGGCTAAACACATCTGGTCTTGAGGATTGTTAATTCGGACGAGGCTTAGTTTGGTGTTGCGAAGGTTGTCGACCAATAATACTTTTTTGCGTCCGGTCCCCTGGGGAAGAGACACGTGGTGTGGCTCTTCAGTGTGGCTTTTCCATCGGTGATGTGAAACTTGTCGTTGGATTGTTGCACATGTTGAATTTTGTCGATGACTTTGGAAGGTGTTAATTGTGATGGGTTAGTAAACTCGATCCATACGGGAGACTTCAAATTATCGTGATGAATAGAAAGTCTCAAGCGATCGTCTTCTTTAGCTTGACATTGCTGTTTCAGGGCAGTTAACACAGAATCCCACACCTCGGTAATGAACCCGTCTGTATTCTCCAAAGGTACATTGGACTTGAAATCTTTAAACTTTACGGCATACGTGTAAGCCGTTGTTCTAAATTTTCGAGAGGAACGCTTTTCCGTCTCTCGAATGTGATAGTAATTTTCAGGGTTTACTAAGGGTGGTACAATTTGCTTGGACGTCGATTGCCTGGGTGTGGATTCGGGCTCACTCATGTCATCTTCAAAATCACTGGCATGAATTTGAGCCAAGACTTCAGCTACTGTGCTAGGCGATACATTACGTTTCTGTCTCTTACTGTCTTCTCCTTTCTCCACAACATGATGCGGTCTTTTCATCTTGTCTGCAAAAAGTCAAATGACTACCTTTTAAAGACCATAACCCCTATATATTCATGTCCGATCCGTGCATATATAAAGGGTCAGTGTCTAACCTTTCAGTATTTATTTTATTCTCACATTGACCAGCACGATGGAAGAACATACACAAGTGGAACTTCTCATCAGAGCATACGAAAGTTTTCGTCAGACCAGCCGACGGCCTACTCTCCTTCCTATCGAGATAAAAGTCAAGATACTTGCTATATCTGTAAGAAGAAAGGACATTGGGCTACAGAATGTTCAGATCGTGACAAAAACAGAAAAGGTACCAATAGAGACAAAAGTCAAGATACCTGTTATTATTGTAAAGAGAAAGGATATTGGTCTCCAAACTGCCCTAAGAAACAACAGGAGCAGGAGGAGGAGGAGGAGGAGGAGGGGGAAAGGAATTCTGAACAGGAGGAGGAAGAGGTACCCTCCCCCAAGGAAGAACCCCGACACGTTCACAAAGACAAGAAAAGAAGACGAAACGAAACTGAAGAGGAAAAAGTAAAAGCTGTGACAGTAAAGAAAATGAAAAAACAGAAAGAGTGAAACAGAAGAAAACTGTGAACTTTTTAAAGTGGTATTGTGTTATGTTATGTTGTGATATTGAATTGTAACTTTTGTACTAGAATACACCAGAGAGAAAAAAACGTAAGTGTCTCTTGGTTTTGATTTTATAGAATAAGAACCTACACTCACACACTCGTACACTCACACGTACATCATGGGTTTAAAAAAGATTAATAAAAAGGACTTTTGAGTTTTCATTGAATTAGGCAATTGAAATAGTATTTCTTTTCGAAATAATTGGAGTGGCCCTGAAAAGGACCGTTGGTGTTTTGTTTAAATTAATACAAACTCAGAAACGGGACGAAATCCTCTTGAGCTGACTTAAGCCTTTGCCACGGCCAAGGCCTACTTCGGGACTGGTGGTTCCTGTCAATGATTTGGTAGAAATCACTAACGGTGGTATGGCAGACGTAGTCACAGAGAGATCGGGTTGTTTAGCTCGAGAAGGTCTTTTTCTCTTCGGTCGTGATAAAGAAGTCTGATACATTTGTTTCAGACTCCTTAACTCAGCTAAAATATCTAAAAGTACCGTCGTAACCATTTGATTTTCACTATTTTCTTTCTGTCCTTGGTCTTCTTTCTTCTCTGTTGCTGCTGCTACTGTTTCTTCCTGGTGTTTCCTTCTTGCTTCTTCTTCCTGCTGTTGAATAAGAAAAGCTTGTTCTTCTACTTTCTGTTGTTGTAAAAATCGCTCCAATTCTTCTTTTTGTCTCTGCTTAAAATCATCGACGTGTACATAAGAAGAAGCAGAAGGTAAAGAAGGTTCCGTAATAAATTCTTGCGATGTTAAAAAATCCACAATATCCCAGTTAAAATCAACTTCTTCTGGATGTAGATTTGTCATGACTTTAGTAGTCACTGCTTGCCCATGACTTGCTGTCTCTACTCCTGGCTCACCCCAATTCATCGTCTTCTTAGTGTCCGCCATTATTGACAACTCTGTTGCATCGATTGACTGCGCACAGGCGCTAGTACCTCTATATAGAAAAGGTGACGTCACAGACTGCTCTCTTCCAATTGGATGACTGTGACTGACTTTTGTAACGCGTGTTTGGATTGGTGGATACACTCAATCCGTTTCGATCCGCTTTTCCCCTATAAATAACCGCAGTACACGGTATTCGCTTCACCTGTTTCTAATCACAAGATGTGGACTAATGTAGAATCTTCTACCCTTATTTCTACCATGCTGTTTCGGACTGACATACCCATGTATGTCAGATCATCGTGGAGTGTCATTCATATGACGGATACACCCTTTTGGAAGAGAAGGGTATACGTAGAAAGACAAGGTTGCTTAAAGAGAGTCCTCTTCTATGGACCCACAGTGAGAAGTTTCAGGAAGAGAAGAAGATCTGTGAGATGTCCTCTGTGTTAACAAGACACTGTTAACATTACACATAACGGCCTTTTTCAGGGCCACTCATAGGTCTCGAAAAGATATTAGCTTTCATTGCCACCCTTTTTTTTCCCTTGTCGCTTTACAGTCCTCTATACATATACAAATCATATTCCCCATGTTTAATTTCCCTTGACGCTAGATAGGCCCAAATAGTTCCCATGTTCAATCCCCTTGAGGCTAGATAGGCCCAATTTCCCTTGAGGCTAGATAGGCCCAGTTTTCCTTGAGGCTAGATAGACCCACAATGTTAAATTCCCCTTGAGGCTAGATCTGCCCAAGCCCTTTTTGACTGGATTTTCCATTGAGGCTAGAGTGCCCCATATTACTACTCACAAGACTCAAGCTGTTATCCATTTTATAATCTGCAATCTAGATATTTAAAATGCATTATCAGTAATAATGTATATTGTTTGGTATCAACAATTTTGAAAAGGTCATACAATTTTTACTGTGTGTTTAAGAAATTTCAAGGTATTGGAACCAATGCTCTCACATGCTTCAAGGGTGTTGTCGGCTGTTTCAATCGACAGGACAAAATAAAAATGTGTTAATTGCAAACACTCTTGATTCACTCGAATATGAGTCGATTTAATAAAAATGAAACAAATATAGTTTGTGATAACAACCCACTTTGTTAAATTTTCTTCCTTACGCGAGTGAATATCATTAGATTTTGAAATTGATTTTCTTCAGGAACGACTACATAATTTTCCGCGAGCTTTGTTTATACTCATTGTGTGTGTGTGTGAGAGAGAGAGAGAGAGAGAGAGAGAGAGAGAGAGAGAGAGAGAGAGAGAGAGAGAGAGAGAGAGAGAGAGAGAGAAGTTGTATTAATTATGTGAGATAATGAATGTAGGAGTGTTGAAGAATAGGTGAAGACAGGAATACTGCCAGTATATATGGGAAGGCGGATAAAGATATATGATATTTATATATAGATTAAGATATATCTTTGGCAGGGTTTCCACGCAACCGAGTAATCGGGAAAAAGTCGTAAGAAAAGTTATATTTTTTTCCGACCGTGAAAAGTTCTTATATTTTTCAAATATTGACTAAAGTCGGGGAAAAAACCGGTAATTTTCCTCCGCAACTTGCCCCCCGAGACAATTATGTGATTGAGTCATAATTGAGTTGATAATGAGTTAAAGTTTATTGAGTTCTAAACTGAATATTAGTAGGTTGCAGTATCGATCGTCTTTGATGCTTGCCAAAAATGTATGTGCGAGATTTTTCAAACGCTCAGTGAATAGATTCGTCTTGTAGACTTTTTTTTCGGACAGCGCGATTACCGTATTAATTTTTATATGGAAGGTATGAAAACCAGTCTAGCATCACATGAGGCCAACATGGTGCCGTTAAAACATAGCCACTTAGTCGTTGGCGTAGCAAACTAAAACGTTGTTATATAGATTTATACCTGCATGAAATCTATATGAAAAGTATTTATTTTCTCAAACCTTGCGAGCATTAAAATCGTTATGTCTTTATTCTACTGAAAGACGATACTACTAATGCGTTGATGAAATTTGAGCCTGTACTACCTATTTCCATAGTTAGTCGGACTAGCAGACATAATCTTAATATTAAACGAAAGACGTATACTGGTTGTACTACAAAAACGATAGAGCACAAAATACTCTATATTTATTCCTAGACCAATCCCCGACGTTTTTATGTATCACGTGACTACCACGTTGGCATGTGCACTATCATGCAGGAAGCATATGAATCTGTAAAAACCAGACTATTGTGCTTAATGAATCAGAATGGCCAAGTTTCTTTTCGAAATAAATATGTTGAGAATTGTATGTTCATCTGGCTTTGACCAAAGGAATCAGACTTTCCTTTAAGATTATTGAAATACTGCACAACAACAATAAAGAGGCGTCTGTTGTTGATATCACGTGCTTGTTGGATTTCAGAGGTCGTTATTTAAGATTTGTGAAATCATGTGACTGTTAACGCAAATGGCGAGTACCTGGTCGGGTATCATCTTTGCCGAGCTTCGTCTAGTCTGTCAGCGGATTAAAATCATAACAATTATTACACTTGCCATTTTTGAGAAAATAAGTATTTTTCCTATCAATTTCATGCAGGTTTAAGACAATATAACATAGATTAAAGTCGATGTGTGCGAAAAATGGAGTTTGGAATATTCTGAGGAAACCCGGATTAGAACAAGTTCGATTCTTTGAATTGAAATTGAATGCGCAATTAAAATATCATGATATGTAGCGTGAAGCCTTGGTTTCAGATCTTTAACAGAACGCAGGAGAAATATGAAACTGTCGTCTCGTTTATTATATATTAATAAACGATAAAAGCCCATATATCAGTACAGGGACTTGTTTATTGAATATACAAAAAGACAAGTTGATTCTTTTACAGAAAATACAGTCTTTGTTTATACAACAGTATACAGTTTTGAAAGTCCTTTGTCAAATTTTAAATCAACCCTTTTGTAAATGTCTTTAAATGATTGAATTTTTTAACCAGATCGTCTTTAGTAGTTTAGGTTGGTTGAAATAGTTTGTTTTACATTGCATTGGCACATAAATTCAGTGTTAATCTTTTGTCGTTACAAGATATGATTATAACAATTTGCATTTACTGGTATTCTTCATACTGTGATAGGAAATATTTTTTGTATAACATGCATACATATTGCTTGAATTCTTTAGAATTAAAGGTTTGAAAGAAAACAAAATAATGTATGCTCATTATGTTGTTTCCGCGTAGTAACATAATGCAGGTCAGCAAAGTAATGTTATAATTTATATTCTGTACATTGAAATGACTTTATATGTCCACATATATGAATATAGTCAGATTTGTTTCATGTGATTCATTTTATGGTTTTGTACATGACCATATGTTTTGACATATATGTATTGGAGAGTTTTGAAAGAGAAACATCTTCAAATTTGGAAAAAGCATGTTTTTTAAATCCATTCAGTAATGGTCATATCTTAATCGTAACAAAAATAATTTCATTCTGGATAAACCTCAAAAAGAAATGGAGATTTATACTTAGAAAAGCGTGTAGCATCTTGTAAAACGCTGTTTTACAAACCCAATATTTGTACATTGCTAATTAAACCAGCAAAGGAATCTTTACGAACGAAATAGTAATATGAGTTATTTCTTTCCTCTCGTTGTGTGACGCCCAAGCTTCCCATAAGATGCTTGTCTCCAGAAACATTTTAGTAGGTTACGCATAATAGTACTAATACTTATGTTAGATACGTTCACAGCGCGTAACCCGACAAATCTGGCGAGAAAGTTTCGACCCAGTTACAACACCCCTAAAATGTCCTCATGCGAGCTATATATATATATATATATATATATATATATATATATATATATATATATATATATATATATATATATATATATATATATATATATATATATATGGTAGTCATAAAACAATGATAAATATAAAAGCCAATAGACAAGAATGAAACTGTTTAAAACTCGTAGTCGAAGATATTGTGCATGCTATTGGTAATGAGATGTTCATTTTTTATACAGCTACTTTGCTTCAGATTCTGAATGTTTCAAGCTTATAATTTCACATCTCTTAAACAGTACTTGTCCTCCACATTCGATAAAAAGAAGCACTTAAATTTTGGGATTAAAATAATTTATTGCATGTTGTGATCATAGAAACCTTTTGTTATGATCATCAAATAATTGGGGTTATATAGGAAAAATCCGAGTCATGCACGTTAATGTCATTAATTGAATAGGCACGTTCACTGCTTGTGGTTACATCAGTTCGATCTGTTCCCAGCACGTCGATTTCTCCATTATCACACATTTCAATAGGACTTATAGGGTCATGTACGGGCGTTATATAGTTCTCAAATGTAACATGAATGTCGGCTGTCACAACATGACAGGTTTCTATAGGACTGGCATAATCATATAAACTGTGTTGAGTAATACTTCCGGTGTCATTTGAATTTCCATTGATTACGTTATCCCTCGCATAATCGTAAACGGACAGAACGCCCTGAAAAAGTAAAAGGATATCGCAATTATGCTATCACATCAGAGTACCTAAGTCAAGAACATATAGTGAATATTTTTCTTTGTGTCTAGGTTAGGTACAGTTAGGGATTTAAAGATTCACTGACTTAACGACATATCTGAAAATATAAATCACCAATGGGATTAAACGGTGAATAATGTGCGTATTACACTTAATAGAACCATTTCTAAAACAGCAAATATCCCAAAATGTAAAATAAAAGTCGCACAATATACCCCTTTTTCTCTTCCGGGACATTACTAACATTTGAGCCAGCTGAATTCGTTATTCTTACACATTTGTAAAATTATCATTTCCTCCTAAATTTAAAAAAAAAATCAATCAAATCGACTTTCTTTCCATTTTTACCTCTATGGTGGTGGTTGAGAGCTGATCTAATTTTTTTCTTCTCGGACCTAAGTGTTCTCAGGACCATGCAAATATTTAAAATTCAAATGTGTGAAAATAAAACAAATATTTTAGGACATTTATTTGAAGATGATTTGATAGGTGGAAAAATAAACATTGTAGTTAACAACATGTGAGATAAATGTTTCATTATGAGTAGATGTGATAACCTGTTTTTTTAAATTGTGCATGCAATATGGATAACGCTATTAATGCTGCGTTCACATTGATTGTTATTTATGTGTGTCTCAGTGAACATTTGTTTTTTATTGGAAACGGTCGCCTATATTCGAATTCAACGCTTTTAATTGCTTTTACACAATGTTTATTTCCTTTGAATGACACCACAATGGATCATATAAGTAAAAATTTGTGATGGCTTTCAGTATTAAAGTATAATTATCAAATTAAATAGCAATAAATGAAAATAAATGTAACGGTGTAGTTACGATGGATATACTTTACGTTGCATACATTAACATAAAATAACAGATGTCGCTATGGCTCATCGATTTTAGGTCAATATAAACTATATTCCAGCATCCGCAGCAAGTCATAGTCATGTATTGTTTTGCAAACACAACGGGTTTTCTGTTTTATTTGTTTGTATTATCTATGTTTTGTTTCCGCCTTTGATAAAGACTCATTAAGAGTTGGAAGTGCTGAGGTACTAGTTTTTCTCTGTTCGCAGTTGGTTTATTACACACACACACACACACACACACACACACACACACACACACACACACACACACACACATACTGATATATACTGATTGATTTGAATCTTTTTACATTTGATTGAAGGAAAGAAAAAAGAACTGATGCGTATACTAGGTGGCACCACGAAAAATGAAAACAAAATAAATAAACAGAAAAGCAAACGTTTGAGAGAGAGAGAGAGAGAGAGAGAGAGAGAGAGAGAGAGAGAGAGAGATCTTCAACAAAAATTACTTCATCAATGTTACTGTACTTGTCTTCTTGAAGGTTTGGTCCAGAATATTCACATGAGATTTCCAGATCATGTGAACGTGTACAAGTGTCATGATCATCACTAGCACATGCTTTCCTTCTGTCTACGTTTAGAAACTGTCTTACAAGAGTAGTCCTGTTTGCATACGCTCTCTCCTTACTACCTTTATTACATGATCTTTTTGAATCTGTAACAAAGTGAGAAAGAATAGGCCAAAAGTTAACATTGATATCTAGTTTTCCTTGATGTACATAAGGGGAATTATTAATACGCTCAGATAGATAGATAGATAGATAGATAGATAGATAGATAGATAGATAGATAGATAGATAGATAGATAGATAGATTGATAGATAGATAGATAGATAGATAGATAGATAGATAGATAGATAGAGAGAGAGATAGATAGAGAGATAGATAAATAGATATTACAATATGTCGTAAAAGTGCGATATTAAGAACAATATGTTGAATTATGTTAAACACATATTGCAAAAGACATTAATTATAGATGCACACACTCATTTAAAATAATATTTTCATGATTAAATATATAATTGAAAAGACATAAACACACCATTTATAGTGCGATGTTAGCCAGATTACTTTCAGGGCATACTTGTAGTTGCATGATTGCAAATAAAAATAGCTTTGCAAGTAGAATCACAAACATTTGGTAATATTTTTTTAAAAAAAACTTTCTCTCTCTCTCTCTCTCTCTCTCTCTCTCTCTCTCTCTCTCTCTCTCTCTCTCTCTGAAATTCGAATGATGTATTTTTGATTTCTACGTTTTAAAAAGAAATTTCCTTTTAGCAGCATATGGATTGTATAATTGTATGTCCTACTGACTTTCCGACCTCAATCAAAGCAGTACTTGATTATGGAAGGACAGGGATGGAAGGTCTATTCTTGTTAGTGTTCTATAGTCATGCTACAGATATATGTTTGTTAGTCTTCTATAGACATGCTTACAGCAAAATATTTTTGTCCTTATTTACATCTCATTCATAGTGTGTAACAATAAGGATCGAACGAATGTGTAGTAATAGTTTGCATAATACTAAACAATAGTGTATACAACATAAAATAATATTGAGGAAAATACTAAGCATTAGGCTATAAAATGTACAATAAAATGTATTGTAAAAGATACCACGTAGTAGTTTCTAAAATGCAAAACAAACATTTATTTCGTTTTTAATCTTCTTTCGAAAAGAATCCTTGCTTGTTCGAAGTCGTGAAGAATACTGTTACTTTATTATTCAGAAGTATTAAAATATTAATTTCACATAGAGATTTTAATTTGACTTTTTAATAATGTCTCTGAAAATTTTAAAATGTCTTATATTTGCATAATGGAGAATGCTGTTAATTAATTATTTCGTTTGTTACGGATCTTCTTAATGAAAAGTAAGTACACTTAATTCTAAGCAGCAACAGATGTGATGAAAACATTAATTTCTCGGGGTTTATGAAAGCAATGGAATTCTTTTTCCAATCAGTATGGCAAAGTCGTACCGATTTCTCCTGATGCACTTTTACGCCAATGTATGATAAGTAAAACAAATCCAATGATGAGGAGGAAGACGGAAACAATGATTGGCCCCGTCCAATATTGTTCTGGTTGGAGACCTTAAACGCAAGCGAAATGTTCTTTTTAATACTGTAATAACTTTGGAGTAAGTGTTAGTGAATTTGAACCATGCTTGGGTCGTTAGTAGTGATTTTGGGTACAAGCCGAATGACTGTCCCTTTGTAACATAGTCCATATTTAAATTCAGTGGTGTATACAAGTAGTGTGATTGAAAAGGCAGCATTTATGGTTGGAAATCAGTAAATTATAGAATGGAATCAATAAGTTGGAACTTGGTAGGTACCGTTTATGTGGCCATAGTGGAAAATTGGCGTATGTATATGAGTGTGATACGCCGGAAATTCTGTGGATGGACTGGCCTAGGGTCGCGCAGTTAAATATTTCCCAGTTAGTAAGGGAATACTGGTGTAATTTCTATGGCATGACAAGCTATCGGTACGGAAAACGGATGATAATGAAGAAAAACCATGTAAAGGTGCAGTTAATGGACGTTTGGGCAAGTTGTCTCCTCTGGGTCGCCCATTGATTACAGCAAAGATTAATAATTATAGCAGACACGTCTTTCTTTCCATTTTACAACTCAAGTTGTATGGAAGTCTTTGGAAGTTTGGGGAAAACATATGACTTCCAGCGTGACTCGCGCCAGGGTTTTGACACCGCTCGGTCAAGTGAATACCCCTGTGCTTGTAACAAGAAAAATTTCTGGTGACAGCGTTTTGGGATATGTGTGAATAGTTCTGTCATGGTTTGCAATTTATTCAGAGTTATTATGTGTGAAACCGACTATTGCTTCGCATTTGGAAAGAAAGAGGAAAGAAATATTATGGCTAGTGCGACTTTAACTTCGTTTATTGAGATTTCGCGACATTTGGTCTGCGAGAGTAGATATATGCATTTGCTGCTGAGAAGGATTTTTAAGAGGAGTAAGTACTATCTTCAAGCAGGATGGAGTGTTTTATCCGGGATATACTACAGCGATGACAAAAGAATTGTATTGGTGTAGGTCGCGCAGATTGCGAGATCTAAGTCAGTTGGAGGTAAAACCGTGAGACAGTGCACACGCGGTTTCCATTTCTCCTCGACACGTGGGGGTTAAAACAGGGCCAAGTTAATGGAACAAAGAAGGGCGCGACGAAGAAACGATGCTGTGTTGTACTAAGGTGCACACATACATTGTAAATGAGTTCAGATATGTCATGTGCTAGTAGCACTGACAATGAGTAAAACTCCAAAATTTGAATAAGCGTCATACACCAGTAGAAACGGCAAATAAAAGTTATAAATGGGTGGGTAATAATTTTTCCCCGTAATTATTACATGGATGGGTTGAGACATATTGTCTACGGGTGACAATTAAAAGCCGCGCAGTTACAATTCAATCAGAATGCGCCCAAAGGCTATGTAAATAATTTGATTATTGGTGTGATTATTTGTTTTATATTTTTTTAAATTCTGTAACGACAGATGTCGGTCTTGATTGGGGTTTTATTATTGTATGTATTAGTTTTATAATTTGCAATCATGTGGTGTTAGAGCAGAAAAGTTCTAGAAGTTGTTGCTGCATGAGACCAGGTGGTAAATTAAGTCTAGTTGTTTGAATTGTGCTTGGAGTTAAACATGGCTGAATTGAAAGAAAATAAGGGTATTATGTATGGGTGTTTGGAGGCTGGTGGACTATTTGTTTATTTTTATTTTTGTGTTGCTGTAGGGTACGGTTAAGTGGTGAAAAGATGATTGAAAAGGCAGTGTCAAGTCTAGCGTTCTGTTGGTGACAATAGGGTCGCGCCAGATGGGCGTTGAAGTCATGGTTGACTTATTTTTGAGGTTCTTAAGAGGTCGTGTTTCATTTGAAGAACGCATTCTCTAACCTCGTGGGGTAGTACAGGACGGAACCTGTATTTTGTTTGTCATTGAACTGTTAGCGACTTGCCAGTTGAGAATTGATTTATACAGAGCACATTAAGAAGGAAGAAAGAAATCGTCTACACGCATCTTCATGATCATATATGGTTCAGCGAGGTTTTCATCATGCATAGTTTGACTTGTCTGCATGAATGGAATGGTGTCAATTTGGAAAACTGTGAAGGACAATTCAAAGCACGTGTTAGTTATTTAGCAGCATGAAGAAATTGTAGTGCACACCACAATTATAGTTGAATCGTGATGTAATGGTGTTCCAAACTTTAGCGTTTGGGGATAGGTTTTCTTAGGGATTTAGGTAACAACTAGTGTGGAATTTGTAGTGAATTAACAGTGAAAGAAACAAATAGGATCGTCTGGCACAGACTGAGTTGAAAAATATTTGGGCATTGAAGTCATGGTTGACTTGTTGGAGGTTAGTAAGAGAAGGTGTCTCTGAAGAACGCTAACCTCGTGATGTGTACAGGTGTACCAAGGTCTATTAAGAGAACGTGTGTCCTGGTGGAAACGCAATCTCCAGACCAGAGTTTTAATGTAAAGAGGAATGGTTCTGGTTGCATTTGATGTCTGTTGTTAGAGACCTATGCTTAGACAAGTCAATTTCGAGGAAGTCGTGAGGGAGTTTGAACCCGACTAAGTGGTTGAAACATTATTTCATCTTGGATTCAACTTGTTTAGATTTGGATAGTTTATGTTGTTGTATATAATCATATTGGTAATCGTTTATCGGGTGTGGGGTTAAATTTAGAAAAAAAAAAAAAAAAAAAAATACTTCAAATTGTGATTTAGATCACAGAAATGTGACGTTTGTGTCACTCGGGACGAGTGATCTTTTAAAGGCGGGGGTACTGTAATAACTTTGGAGTAAGTGTTAGTGAATTTGAACCATGCTTGGGTCGTTAGTAGTGATTTTGGGTACAAGCCGAATGACTGTCCCTTTGTAACATAGTCCATATTTAAATTCAGTGGTGTATACAAGTAGTGTGATTGAAAAGGCAGCATTTATGGTTGGAAATCAGTAAATTATAGAATGGAATCAATAAGTTGGAACTTGGTAGGTACCGTTTATGTGGCCATAGTGGAAAATTGGCGTATGTATATGAGTGTGATACGCCGGAAATTCTGTGGATGGACTGGCCTAGGGTCGCGCAGTTAAATATTTCCCAGTTAGTAAGGGAATACTGGTGTAATTTCTATGGCATGACAAGCTATCGGTACGGAAAACGGATGATAATGAAGAAAAACCATGTAAAGGTGCAGTTAATGGACGTTTGGGCAAGTTGTCTCCTCTGGGTCGCCCATTGATTACAGCAAAGATTAATAATTATAGCAGACACGTCTTTCTTTCCATTTTACAACTTAAGTTGTATGGAGGTCTTTGGAAATTTGGGGAAAACATATGACTTCCAGCGTGACTCGCGCCAGGGTTTTGACACCGCTCGGTCAAGTGAATACCCCTGTGCGTGTAACAATACTTTGTTAAGAAAGTATATGAAAGGATTAAAACAATAGCGCATTATTAGTAAAACAATACATGTGACATGGAGATCAAGAGAACAGTCAGTTGAAAGAAAAGAGTAATGGATCATATTATAGCAGCACACTATTATTTGTTAGTTAATGAATCAATACATTGTGTACGGTTGCATTTCTCATTTATTTAAAACAACAGTGCAAAAACCGGTGTAAAATCGATCTAAGCGTTTTCGAAACCTACCGATTCAATTTTTGGCAGGCAGAAAGTCACAAAACAATATTTACACAACAGATGTCAAAACAAAACACAAATTCGAGTACTATACACAGTATACATTGTGTTTGCGGTAGATAGTATAATTAAATACACAATAAAGGTTGAACAAATTTGAGTGCTGTTACCTATTAATGCTAGAAAAGCAGGAATGGATCAAAATTGACCGCAATTATCTTCCATTGTATTTCAGCTATAAAATACTTGCGCCGACTGCAAATTGTGCAATCTTCGATGTAATATCTTGATCAGCTATTTGTCCTATTGGAACATGCATGTTGTTATGTTCAAAAGCTATTTAATTTCGAAATGTGATTATTTTCCGCTTTACAAAATCCATAATAATATGACTACATTTCAGACAAAACAATAAAAAACCAACAAACATGAAATTAGAAAAAAATAAAAACATGATGTAAACATTTAAGGTACAAAACATTATTAGATCGCTGAGTTTGTTCTGCAGTTAAAAAAGGTGAGTTTTAAGAGGACTCCTAAAAGGACCACTGCGTCTTTGTGTCTAATATTAATAGGTAATTCGTTCCACATCGCCGGGCCTTGGTATGCATAAGAACGTTGTCCATATGACTTCGTTTTCATAGTGGGAACAATGCGTATATGATTGTCAGAATAGGAGGCGTAAGTATCTTGCTGGTGTATACACATGGGTGTCGCCGGATAGGTATGTTAGACTGGAGTCTGTCAGTGAAACGTAGCACAGAGAACAAATTTTGTGTTTGATTCTGTATCGAATGGATAGCCAGTATAGGGTACAGAACAGAGGTGACGTGTGCTGTGATCGAGGTACTCTAAAGATGATTACAGCAGATGTGCTTTGATGTTTCTGGAGTAGATTTTGTGACGAACCAGACATAATTGAATTACATTAGTCCATTCTTGAAAGTACTAATGAACAAACAAGTGTTTTAGTGGCATAAACGGAAAGATATTTGCGAATGGAACTGATGCGTCTCAACTCAAGATATGCAGCCTTGCATATGCTCATGACATGTTGGTGAAATGTTAGATTACTGTCTAGATTAACACATAAGCTTCGTACTCACTGTGTGAATTAAATGTTCGTGTTGCTTATATTTATTGTCTGAGGTACAGGATGTGATGAGAACTTCTTTGTGTTGTGATCAAAATGGCCTCAGTTTTATCATCATTCATCTGTAGCTTGTTACATGTCATCCCTGCTTTCACATCTGAAATGCACCTGTCTATTCCATGGGTGGCTAGACTTGTATAGTTAGATGTCATCAGCGTACAATTGATGAGACACTGGGTGATAATCTTTAACACATGAGAGCGGCTGAGTGTATATAATGAAGCGAACAGGCGCAAGAATACACCCTTGTGGAACACCACAACATAGATCAATTGGGCTGGAGTGTATTCCATTTGCACATACAATTTGTGTCCTGTTGACTAAGTAGGACTTGAACCACTGTAAGGCTGTATTCGGAATGTCAAATACATGCTGGAGATGGTGAAGTAATATATCATGATGAATTGTGTTAAATGCTGCAGACAAATCAAGGAGGGTGAGGACTGTAATCTTTCCACTATCCAAAGCCTAGAAAATGTCATTAAATACTTTCCGAAGAGTAGTTTAAGTAATGTGGAAAGGGCGATATGCAGACTGTACATTGTTAAAAGACTGTTTGAATTCAAATGAGATACAAGTTGGTTTAGAACAACTTTTTCTAAGATTTGTTTATGAACTTTAGAGTAATAACTGGGGCCTAGTTCTTTAAATCGTTGTGGTCAAGTGTTGGGTACTTCAGGAGAGGCTTTATAATGACAGTTTTGAAAAATGATGGGAATTTCTCCTATGAGAGAGATAAAGTAATAACATCAGTTAGTGGAGGCAGTATCATGAACGAAACGTGTCCACCGGTATGGGTTATGGATAACATAATTAAGCAGTTGGCTTTCTAATCTGCTCGTAGTGCATATTTGCATACGGGGTGTGGGTATTAGTCCCCATGATTATTGCGTCGTTTATCGGGAAGTAATTCTTGCCATTCAACTCAGACTTGTTGGGTTAAGAACTATCTCCAGGAGTTTGACGAGGAACTCGGTGGGTGGAGTCTTCATCTTGTTGTCCAGGCTTCTTTTACATTATGTGGACTGTTGATAAAGACAGATGTTAGGGCTAATGAGATTAGAATTGTGTCAGATTGTAATGGTTCACTGACTTAACATTCACGAGAAAGTCAATTGCATACTGAATGTATGAAAGAAATATATGGACATCTGGCTTCATAAAAAGTCTAAATATTTTGAGACTGTTTTAGATGGCTGACCGCTACCAGAAATAATAATAGCTGGGTTTCCTGGTTTGTGTATTTTGGGCATCTTATGTAATCTCTATGTCCTAAGGTTTTCGTGGACAAGATAGTTATTAATTCTCTGACGAACACGATGTTTTGTATCCAGTGCTTTTGGTGCAAGTAACAAACTGTTATTTTTCCATGCGACTAGTCTCTTTATTTCAAAGCAATATACTGAATGTAATGATAATAATATAGGCAATACATCTTCATTATCGATATAATAAATGGAATTAAGATTAATCTCCTGCACACTATTCTTATGCAAATATATATTTTGTGTCAAAGAACAGTTCTAAGTAATAGGAGATCATATTTACCTTGACTTTCTCCAGTTCCTACATAATATTTTGATGCAAATAGAGCTTTTGTAATAGCTGAGCATACTTACTTTTACTTTCTCCAGGCGCTAACGACACTAGTAAAAGATGAAACGAAATCAAATATTATTGCAATATGTAATAACACAAATAATAACGAGCTTTTATCTTGACTAGCAGTGATTAAATTAAAAGAGATGGGGTGTCAAGTAATGTTATTGAAATGCTTTCATGGCAAGTGTTAAAGACTCTCAGTGCCATGCGAGACTTTCCGGGGTATTCTAAAGCAATTATGAAGATCCTGTAAACTAAATATTAACATAAATATCCTGTCAGATGACGCAATACAAACATCGTTTAAACAGATTTTCAACATCATATAGTCTAAAGTAAGGTCTCTCTTTGGACAATATGAAAAGTGTATTTATCATTTTGTGATTTCATATGACTAGCTTATTTTTGGTTGACGTGACATTTCGTTGACTAATTGTCAAATCAACTTTAGATAAGAGTTAAAGTAGTTTCACAGCTATAGTAGTTATGCAAACATATTCACTACACATATTCAGAAAGCCAGTTGAATTACCTTTTGCGTGAAGTAGAAATAGGGGATATGACTTTGCTGTCACACCAGTCTCTCGATTTTTTGCAGTACAAGTGTATGCTCCAGACAGTCGTTCATTGAAACTGTTGATTACGAGTTCCTCATTATCGACATTGATGTAATAACTCTCCCACCGAAAAGTGCAAGCGGGATAGCAATTAGCCGAACATTTTACTTTAAAAGTTGTATTCTCTTCAAGGTAAATACCGCTTTCGTTAAGAGTTAAAGACACGTACATCGGTCCATCTACATCGAAAGTTAAAGAAGAGAAATATTCGAGAGTAAAAAAAAAACATTTTAGATGAATCATCATTTGAACTTACACGTCTAATAAATTCAGTTATAGAATGGCCAAAGTTTACGACGAGTTCAGAGAAGTGCACATAAAAGATTATATCAGTCTCATAATGAAAGTTATCGATGTTATTTAGTGTGTGCAGTACTAATAATCAAATGTTCGTTGGCATTCACGAGACATGATGCCTTTCCATACAGAACTATCATCTTTCGCGCCACGTATGAACGATCGACTTGTTTATCATGGGCTATATAACCTTTATAACATATTAGATTAGATGTGATTAAAATGATGCGTTAACAATTCCTGCGTTCATACTGTATGTAAATGAAAGAAATATAATTGTTGTAATATGATGACAAACGTAAGAAAGGGAAGAATTTACATTTTCATCAATGATTTATATATTTCTCAACGGAAGTTTAAATCAGTGAATGTTGCTGATAATCTTTGAAGTGTAGTTAGAAAAGCTGATAAATTAAATTATTACCATGTACTTACAATATGGTTCAACCGTATAAGGATTGCTGTCTTCTGAAGAATTACATAGAATATTGCGGCATTTCTCTATTCTTGCTTGACATGTTAACTTGCTGAAGTTGTCCATCGTTGTTACATTTGTATATGTTAGTGTCGACATTGTTGCATGAATATTTATAGAATCTTGCAGATCGAAGCCGTTGATTTTCCAATAGTAGGTTATACAGTCAGATGTATACGACGTGGTACACATTACTGAAAAGGATTGAAACAGAACTGGCTTTCGAAGTTCCATTATTTGTGGTTTATCTGAAAAGTACAATAAATTGTTCTAATATGTTGTCTCTGACTCCAAAACTATTTGTTTCCTTCTGTTTCAGTACTTGTATTTAATTTCTATGAACATAACATTTACATAGCATTTTAAAGAAATAAACCAAAGATTCAGTACTTGTCTATAATTATATCCGCAAAATATTTGCACATCATTTTAAAGAACTTAACCAAAGCTCCAGTCAATACTTTTGCAACGTTTATATATGAACCTTTTATGTTGTATACGGTCTCCATTTCTAAAGCAATATCACATGAGACATGTACAAATATATCGGCAGCCATTACTTTTTATTTAGTATGATTCAAATCACTATTATATTCCTACGTATATGCGCAATAATACTTTTCACCATGGATAGCGTTAGTACCATTAAATTATTTGAGTTGTAACGCTTCATGATTATTTTAAATATTAGTTTTCAATCGAGCCCGGTCGAGCGCTTTATTTTGTAGAAATGGTATTATTAAAGCACGTTATCTATACAATCCATTGGCATTTTCGTGCCGAGTAAAAGCAACGGAAGTTGAAAATCAAAAAACTATATGTGAATTGATAAATATGTTATTTATTGGCTTCGTCTATTTCTAGTTATAACATAACAAAAAAGACTAACGTTTTATGCAAAACTTTGCACACTTCCATAATATAAACTTTCATTGTATTTTTCTTGCACCACATGTCGCGTTTCTGAGATATATTGAATTACTTGCAGTAATGTCTGACCTCAACATAATTAGTGACATGGTGCATTCGTTGTCATTAAACCTACCTATTACTATCAATGGCGTCGTCTTCTTTTGGAAATGTAGTTCTTCTTTGAGCCATGCTATATAATTTCCAGTATGATTTGTTGTAATGTTCATTAAGGTTAACGAAATGATCCAATCATTATTCTTGTTAGATATTATTACACAACTCATGGATAGATCGTTTTTACTCATGCACTGGTTATTATCCTTTGAAGCAATTGCATCTCCAGCATTATCAAAGATACGAAAATCAGTTGTTTCTTGTTCGTAAATGCTATTGCCTATGTTCCACTGCAGTGTAGCATTGCATCCAGTAAATGCCAGGAGTGGATCCACTATAGAAAAAAATGCATTATAAGATAGAACGTAATTAAGGTAATTAAAAATGGATAACTTCAAATAGAACGTAATTAAGGTAATTAAAAATGGATAACTTCAAATTTATGTACAAGATACAACGTGAAAGTCTAGATAATGTAGCCTTTAACTGATAATGTAAGATCTCACGTTTATATACTGTATGGCAATGTTGCATGGTGTGCATCAAAAGCAATATTTTATGTATTCTTCTGGTCATATGTATTAATTGTTTCCAGACCAAAGAGTATGTATGTATGTATGTATGTATGTATGTATGTATGTATGTATGTATGTATGTATGTATGTATGTATGTATGTATGTATACATGTATGTACGTACGAACATGTGTACGTGCATGTGCGTGTGTGTCCCTGTATATATGTTTACTTACTATTGCAAACACTGAAGTAAGTCATGAAATTAAAGAAAATAAAAACTTGAACAATACTAAAACTAGTCATCCTTTCAACATCGAAATGAAAGAAATTTCCAGTTACATCGGCTTATGTATACATGGACACTTTAATTATTCAGATATTGCTTAGTCATTTTTTATATTTACTCATCAAGGATATTGTAAAGATGCACATACACCAAGCCACTCCGTCGTATGTGTAATCCTATTAACAAATTGTAAGTGTTCATAATAGCAGATTTTTAGTCAATAAAAATAATACAAAACGATAAAGAACAAAGATGTTCATCCTCGATATATTATATATATATATATATATATATATATATATATATATATATATATATATATATATATATATATATATATACGGTAAAACAATTTGTAGCTGGACATACCAACTGAAATCATATATTCATAAATAATATGAAAGGAATACAATTGTTTATCAGGGAAAACATGCATTGTATTGTGCCTCTTACAATAAACTCATATATTGCCAAAACTCACAATTATGTTTCCTTATACACTCTACAGTTATTTGTTAGTAGTGAATTGTTCACTGTGTTCAAAGTCTAATACTCATATTTACGTCTAAAATGCCTTTAAAGATGAGTTCTTATCAAAAGATATTCGGCATTTATGGAGAAAGTGGACTGTAATCAAATCAACGTGAAATAGGTAACACATATTATTTCCTTCTCAACAACATCGTTGCCTTATTCACTGTTCACTGTCGCCAAAAGACACACAGACAACTACATATTTAATCAATTATCTTTAGAGCATTTACAAAGAATTCCGAAATATAACTCTTGTTTCGCCACCATAATGGGAGAAGGAAAATCGTCTGAAAATAGACTGGGACTACATTCATGGGTACTGAACCGAACGTAATAATTAGTATCCCTATCTATATGGCACTGATGAGTTACCTTTTATTAACTACCTTTGTGTACTCTGGTTATTTGTAAATTGCTCGATATTTTCAACACATCCCAAAGACACTGATGATCACGACATTCCTGTTCTATATTTATGTTGGTTTAAATATATATAATTCTTCTTTGATCCACTATGCCTTGCTGTGATGTTCATTAAGGCTAATAAAATGATCAAATCCCCATTTTTGTGAACTATTAGACAACTCTCGTATAAATTGTTTAGAGTCATGTACTTGTTATTTTCCTTTGAAGCAATTACATATCCATCATTATCGACGATATGGAAATCGGTTCTTTAGTAACTGTAATTGCTTTAATTGCACTCTTAGGTTGCATTGCATCCCTTCAATGCAAAGAGTACATACTCTGCACAACAATTCATATTATATAGCAGAGTAGTTACCGTAATATTAAAGTTATAACAAAAAATCAAAATGAAACCGTAGGTACTGTACGGCAATCTAACTTATTTAACTCAAATTGATAATCAGAAGAGACAAATATGTAATATATTGCTATGTTGCATCGATTGTATCAAATTTGGTAATATATTTGTATCACCTTTGACATTAATATTTATATGTATGTATTTATGTATGTATGTATGTATGTATGTATGTATGTATGTATGTATGTATGTATGTATGTATGTATGTATGTATGTATGTATGTATGTATGTATGTATGTATGTACGTACGTACGTACGTACGTACGTACGTACGTATGTATGTATGTATGTATGTGCGTTTGCATGAAAGTATGAAAGTATATATATATATATATATATATATATATATATATATATATATATATATATATATATATATATATGTGTGTGTGTGTGTGTGTGTGTGTGTGTGTGAGAGAGAGAGAGAGAGAGAGAGAGAGAGAGAGAGAGAGAGAGAGAGAGAGAGAGAGAGAGAGAGAGAGAGATTGAAACAGGGAAGTAGTTAAGATAAAATAGTAAATGTAAAGTGTAGGAAGAATGCAATGAGTCATCATTGCGACATAGAGAATGAAATCAGATTTCCGTTTACATAGACGTACGCATATAAGCATCCATGTTATTGCACATATATTGCATTTTCATTATTTATATCATTTACGACGGATGCTATTGCCCAGGGATGTCAAACTGAATCCACCCAGACGACCTCATGAGGGCATTTGTGATGGCCTGAGGGCCGCAAGAACTTTATTTCTTATGACACCTTGTGATGCCAATTACTTTTCGGGTCACAGGATTCGAATTGGCTGGGTGCGTGTTTGAGTCCCATGTTATAGACTATCTGTCGCAAAGGATATCATTATTTATAAATTGCAACTAGTACCGATACCAGTTTGGCTATTTAACACAGAAAATGAGAATTTTTTATAAAGAAAAAAAGTTGTATCCTAATGGATATATTTCAACTGGTACCGATAATAGTTTGGTTACTCATCATAGAAAATAAGAGTTATTGATAAATAGAAACGCTTTGCCTCCCGGACAAAATATTTAGGGTCTCATTCAATCTACCTGATATCTTCGGTAATGATAACTTACTTATTTTAATATTGTATATTGTCATTTGAAGTACGCGACCGTTTTAATCAGATGACACATAGACTGTTAAACGCAACAACTCTGTTGCATTGTAATTTTGTTTCATTAATATTTATCTTTTATACGTAGAATGCAAAATATAAAGAATTCGTTTGTATAGGTGCGTCCCGCTTTTCACGATCTATAATGATATGAATACACTACAGCAAAACAAATGACAAAAATAATGAAATTGGAAAACATAAATCATCCTGAAAACATATCAGATACAAAACATTCTTAGGTCTCTAAGGTTGTCACTGCAGTCGAAAAAGGCGAGGTTTAAGAGCACTCTTAAAAGGGACCACTGTGTCTTTGTGTTAAATTTCAATGGTCAGTCCGTTCCACATCGCCGGGCCCTGGTATAAAAAAGAACGTTGTCCATATGATTTCGATTTCACAGTGGCAACAATGAGTATATGATTGTCAGAAGAGGAGCATAAATATCATGTTGGTGGATTCACATGGGTGAAGCTGGATAGGTATGTTGGACTGGAGTCTGTCAGTAAAACATAGCACAGAGAAAAAAAGTTGTATTTGATTCTGCGCCGAATTGATAGTCAGTATAGGGTACAGAGCAGTGGTGGGGTGTGCTCTGATCGAGGTACTCTATAGATGATCCGTGCAGCTGTGATTTGAACTTTTTGAAGTTTCTGGAGTAGATATTGTGACGAAAAAGACATAATTGAGTTACAATAGTCCAGTTTTGAAAGTACTAATTAACAAACAATTGTTTTAGTGGCATAAATGGAAAGATATTTGCGAATGGAACTGATGCGTCTCAATTCAAGATATGCAGCCTTGCATATATTCATCACATGTTGGTGCAATGTGAGAGTGCTGTCTAGAGTAATACCTAGGTTTCGTACTGACTGTGAGAGTTTAATGTTGGTTTTGCTGATAATTATTGTCTGAGGTAAAGGATGTGAATGAGAAAGTCTTTGTGTTGTGAGCAGAATAGCCTCAGTCTTATCATCATTCATTTTCAGCTTGTTACATGTCATTCATAATTTCACATCAGAAATGTACCTTTCTACTCCATGGATGGTATCATCAACTTCAGTTGGGTTGCTAGACTTGTATATTTGGTGTAATCAGCGTACAATTGGTGAGAGACTAGGTGATAATCTATGACACTTGAGAGCTGCTGAGTGTATATAATGAAGAGAGAACAGATCCAATCACCCGGTCCTACTACAAACTGGTTAATCTGCAAAGCCACACAGACAGAGATATGCAAAAGTTAATCAGAGAAGTGTATTTATATTGTAAATGATATTGCGAAATAAGTTAATTAAATCGCATGACTAGTTTTCAACGTAATTACGCCAAATTAATCACCAAAACTTTATTGACAAAATTATCGATCTTGAACAGCGATATAGTACTATACTAACAAAGTCTGACAAAGTTATATGTGAAATAAAATGTTTCTTGTTATTATATTACTTGTTCATGTGACTGTTTACATAACAATTTTAATATTTCAGTAAGCATTAATGATATATAAACTTTTTTCGATAACTCTTGTTAAAATGATGTATCTATATAATGCTTTGTAACAATAGCAGCATACTAGTGGCATAAAGTGCTATTGTAGTTAACAGGCCATGCCTCAATATTGGTAAGACCGTTGATGCACCGTTGGTACGATCATCGACTGAACTATTTCCTGATCTTGTCCCATCTAAGAGGTGAGTCAGGTATATCACTCAACAATGTAGAGATACTTATCTAAACTGATAGACCAGATTCCTCACAACACAAAATAGAGGATCAATATGGTTGAAACGATCTTTAGATCACATGGTGTTGCCACAGCCTAAGACACAGCAATTTTTGACAAAGGTAACAGTCTTAAAAATAAATTAAATGAAAATAAACAAGAGGAGAAAGTTTGAAAACGTGCATTCGGCGATGACCATCTGTAGACAAACAATATTACAGAAGGCAATACAACTGGTTAAATGTTCTGCGAAGTTGGGAACTAATGAAAACTACCAAAGTCGTGACATAATGTACGAACTCCTCAAAGTCCAGATCGATAACCTTAGCAGATAAATAGTGTGGAACAGGCATCTATATTATCAACATCACATTCTCACGATTTAAAATAAGCAGCGTAGCATGGAATTGAAAGTCTCAGAAAGAGAGGAGCTGTTTAAGACATATGTGTGTCTTTTTGTAAACATAACAGACAGTTATGTCGATAATTTATGAATGACCCACATTTTAAAAAGCATCAAGAAGGGTGAACAGACCAAGTTTTTAAACAAAATTAAAACCTCTAATCAGAGAGAGAGAGAGAGAGAGAGAGTAAATAGACCGAGTTTTCAAACAAAAATAAAGCCTCTACAGAGACAAAACCTAATTCAGATAAAAGAAAAAAAATGACAATTTTGGTTTGAACCGAAGTTCTTTGAGGTAAAAGTCTTAAGACAAAACTTCTTTAGGATGAAAATCGTTTAGGATTTCACATACAGACTAATTTGTAAAGTCTCATACCTTAAATCAATCAACTTATTGGACTGATCAGTGAGTTTAAAATTAATTCTCGTTAATGAATCATTATTACATCGCTTATACACTTGATTTGTTGTCTCTTCAATTATTAAAAATCCGGGTGGAACCGTTGGTGCAAACAAATATAAAATATATCCCTGCTGGGCTTGATTTGATTTTTCGAGATTTATTTGGTAACTTCCATCAATAGGATCACATACTAGATTTATTGCAAGCACGGAGGATATATTCACATCAGCAGGAGCAATATGCCTACCACCACCGTCTGGATCATTATTATGTTTGAAGATGGTTGTTTGTGGTTGTGTTAGTTTTTCCATGCGGCCAGTTTTTGTGGAAAATACTCATATATGACATCACTGACGGATTTTCTTAATTGGTCTACATTATACTCAGGAAGCTTAAATGCTGGAATATCTTATACACGTATATTATAATGCTTTTGCAAATTCTATTCTTGTTTTAGGATGTGTATCGTTTAAGACCGTCTGAATAATCCGTAAATTAAATTCTTCCATGTCAGCAATAATTTGATTACATACTTCTATGTATTTGATGATTTCATCTCGCAGAGATTCTTTGGAAATTTTTTCTCTTAGTATGTGTCTATATTTTTCAAATTCATTATTTACTTTTATGAAATGTTCAGTAATTCTACTTGGAATTACTTGAGACCACCCACCACCTGGTTCTATCCACCCACGAAAAAAACACACAGCTCGAAAATTCCATCGTACGATATTATTGCATCATGATATGATTCTTTATCGGAAGTATAATCAGATTTTTTAGGTTCGGGTAGATTTTGATAAGATGGTACCTGAGGTGGGATTTCAGGCCATCCTAGCACGGTTCTTATAGAACTCTGATAGATATCTGCAGGATACCCGGGTGAGTTTATCTCAATCGCGGATGATAATGTTGGTTAATGAACTGTCATAGCTATTTCTGATTCTTTTCCCGTAATGGATTGTATTCTACGCTGTAATTCATTATTGATCTGTACGATTTCGTACGTACAAGATAGTAAGGAAACTATATTCCAATCTGGAGTTCGGTCTGATTTATTTTTCTCGCAAACACCAAGGAATTATTCGGTTGCTGACCACCTAATGGTTTTGACCTAATATTTGGCCAACTGTGGTATGCTCGTAATTTTGCTAGCGCTATCTCCTTAACTGGAATCGCAGTGGGGAAATTCACACTGAATTCGGGGTTGGCTGAGGTTGTTGAGATCATGGCTGTCTTTTGCGGTGTTGTGTTTGTCGCTATTTGTTGAAGTAATTCCATTGTTGATGTTGTTGTCATTGTCGACATTGTCAGTTTTGTATTTAGTATTGCTTTGTTTTTCTAATTTTGATGTTGCGCTGTGGTAGATGTTCATCATCGCGCAGAATTCGTTATCTGATATTGTTGTATGATATCAGCGACGATAATTGGGAAAACGAGCCTCATGAAATATGTAACTTAATTATATACTCGTGTAGTTTATTGTGACTGCATTTGGATATTTGTGTTGTGATGATGCTAAGAATCCCTGTAATTGTTATCGCCGATGACACACAAATTGTGACAACTACAGGTGCCAGTGCTGTTATCGCTGATAACAAAGTACCCGTTCCAGCAATTGCACTTGAAACAGAATATACAATAATTTCGACGTTGGTAATTCGCCTGCGTTACTTTTTTTTATCTTCGCGGTATACTCGTCAATAAGAGTTTTTAGTTTAGTTTGAAAATCACGGACTTGATCATATCGGACTTGATCATATCGATATTGTTGGACATTCATTATCCTATTTACTTCAATCCATTACAAATTCTACGTAGTATGGCATTGGTGCTTGAGTTCAAGTCCTGTCAGTGATTTTTGTTTTAAATGTTTCAATGGTACCCTTATCTATTATTGCACTTGCAGAATTAATTCCCATATATGTACCCAATGACACATTAAACCGTACTCCTGACATCAGGGTCAATCTATAGATACCCCTGACTTCAGCAGTAATATTAATAATATTATTTTGAGGTGTCCAGTCGAAAGATCCTTGATGTGTCGAGTACACTGTATTTTTATTTTTTTATGTGGTGTTTTGATTTTATCAAGCCGGGTCGCGATAGCAGGAAAATCACTAACGATATTGTCATGTGTTTGTTTAATTGTATCAATAGTTGTTTTAATGTCAGAGAGTTTTATTGGTACAGTCATCGGAGTACCAAATAAATTATCCTTGCTTTTTTTATCATCTACATATTTTTTGTCACAGCATCAGTATCCAGTGTTGGATCACCATGTGCGGTTATTCTATCTTAGTTCATGTCGAGGGGGCCTGTCATTGTATCACCGGAATTTTTTACTCGATTGTTGATACTATCTATCACAGTTGCTCAAAGAACTCCCGGTTGTATTTTACCAGCGGAATTAAACATTGCCAGGGAATTTTCATTTACTCTATTCATTTTAACAAGAATATCATTCAAGGAAACATCACTCGTTTTCAATTTCCCTTGTTTGTTTGGATTCACATTTGTGAGGTTTAATATCTCGGATATTTCATCTTCGATTATTTTTTTGCATCCTTGGTTGCAAATATCCCCCGGGTGGTTTTTTTCAGACTTGAGAGATCTTCCCTAAATATAAATTTGCGCGATCAACCATTATATTGTAAAAACTCTCTAAAAAGCGATTACTCGTATATTCGTGTATTTTTTATGGGGTGGTTTAGTTGATGATGATATATCGCTAAGTACATTTAATACTTCTAGGTCGCATATTTTTTGTGTTGATAGTTTGGATTACCAGAGAGGAATTTTTAATGGATGTATATAACACATAAATTCGTTAGGTGGCGCTAACCCATATGAATCGAATTAACCAATTACACGCGGATCAATCGCGTATGCAACCCAGTGAGTTTCAGGTCTGGTGTTGTTATCGAGATTAATGATACCGGTTTCAGTGCTGTTTGGTTGTTTTGGTAATTGATCTCGCATAAAACACCTCTAAAGTTTTTTATCGCTAATTTTTAGCAGCATCGAGTAAATCAAAATTTGACAACGGAGTTAGTAAACCGTCCCTGGCAAACTCAGGCCGTTTCCGCTGTACCATGAATACGGAGTTCCTGGTAGTCTTAGACTCTTTCCCGCTACTGATGAGCTCTTTTTTGTATCCGCACCGAGTTGCCTTCTTTAGTGCCATCCCAGCTGCGGTAACCAACAGCTCCGAGAGCGGTCGGGGTCGGAGGCGGCAATCAGCGCTGGTAAAGCAGCGAGAAGTTGAAATATACCACCTGATTTTATCATGTCTTTAATCGCGGACGCAGAGAGAGAGAGAGAGAGAGAGAGAGAGAGAGAGAGAGAGAGAGAGAGAGAGAGAGAGAGAGAGACCTGAACACCTTTTCTATGTTTGAGAGCATAATTGAAATGCTTAATCTGACTATCTGTCAGTGATAGTTTATTCTGACCACCAGACATCTGATTATGTTTTAACGATATTGTAGTTCCACATTTTGTAGCTGCATCCGATTGCAACTTTTTAATCTGACCAGGAGTCAGAGTAACACTAACATTAATATAAGACATTTTATTTAATACGAGATTGATCTAATTGTCTACATGTTTTTGAAAACTCTACATGTTTTTTGAAAATATTACATATTTTCCACTGGCACATCAACTACCCTCATTCGTCCACTAGCACCTTCGAGTAGCATTGATTTGTCACTGAGAATGACAACAATTGCTCTATAACCACCAGCAGGAGGAGCGGTTACACTAGCTCGGAAATGTATGTCAACGACGGACTGTCTGGTTAAATCAAGATGTTCCAACGAAAAGTAATAAATCGGATATCGATTTCTAAAATCTAATTGTGATATTTGCAGACCAGTATCTACATTATTATCACGTCTCATAAATGCCAGCAAACAATGATACGCGCGTGCTATTTGGTTTTGTCCTTAATCAAGTAAAATATCTTCGGATGGTTCTTGTTGACCGTTTATCCTCAACGAGACTTTAGTAACACCTAGTTGGTCAAATAGCATATGGTTGTGTGTTTGTGCATTTAATCGTGTCTTATCCTGTAACGTAACTACTATATGCCGCGGCGCAGAAACACCCTGTGTTGATGCCATTTGCCATATAAATATACCGTTAACAGAAGTCTCCATAATATCTGTTGTTGTTGTTACCCATGATAGCAATGATTTACCACCTGTATTCATAAATGATAGTAATTTTTCCTCTGCGGTGATTGATGGAGTCATTACTGGCATCCACAATGAAAGTTGTATTATATTTACTTTACCATCAGCAACACCAGCACCATGCCAGACTGCATCATTATCATCACCTTTTCGCACGAGGACTACTGTATGTTTCACTCCAAAGATAACTCTTCTAACATTTCTGAAAAAATCAGAAAATATGAGATAGTGGAATCGCGCATGAAAATAATCTACGCGGTCCTTGCAACATTGATACGAGTGTTGCAAACCCCAGGTTGTAATTAGGATTACTGTTAATAAACATATTTTCAGCATCAATCGTAGCAGTATCAACAAGATTTCTCGGTTGTCTTATAATATACTGATTATGATCAGCATTATTAGTAATATCCTTATCGAACATCATAGATGACACAGCCGATCTTGTATAATCATCAGAATATTTTGGTAACCTCACTATTTTTGTGGCAACATCAACATCATGCTCTATAGATTCAATCTCTCTTCCATCAATCATATATCTAGCGCTACTAAATAATGCCATAATACTATTATGAACAAAACCAACTGGCAAATTTGCGTCATATGGTGTATTAGCATCAACATTTGTTACATGTTCTCCTTCTGCTTCAATAAATGCACGTCGGGTAGAAAGTATTTGCTTGTATCTTGAACCTGAAGTTCGATTCTTGATCGGCAATTTGCTTGTATTGCGTTATAGAAATACAATTGATAATCGCGTACAGAATCATTTTTAAGAACTGGGCCATCTAAATCCAAGGCCGGAATCGGTAAGATTTGAACATTTTATTATATATTTCTCGATCTAAATCACGATTTCGATGACTTTGTCAGGCCACTTCCCGGTATCATATTTGCAGTAATATTCCCCGGAGCATCAAATCCTTCATTTATCCGCGATCCTATTTTTTGACCCGCGTTGTTTATTATTGTGCTAATACTCTCGGGCATAATCTCCGTAAATGGTAGTTTTCCTGGTAATTTTATCACTGGTGATGGTTTTTTTCGCCGTCGAATCAGTGTTATTAGTTTTTATTGGCCGCGGAAAATGCGTTACCGGCAACATCACCAACAGAGCTAATACCCTTATCACGAATAACATCAATAGCTTTCATCGATAATTGTTTTGCGATTGGCGCTATATTTGGAGCTATTCTTGCAAGAAAAACCTTGAACATAGACCATTTACAGAATACACCTTATATATAGGCAATTGTGAATTTACTACATAAGTCATAGTTGGTTTATAGTGGTTGTAGTGTATGATGATTTGATTTAAATGCTATTTATCTAATCACATGATTAATTGTCAGTATGGTAATCAATCACCGATGACATTTGTCACTATGGTAATCATCAACGAGTTCATCAAGAAATTTTCGATATACACCAATTTCCATAATGCCACCTTCAAATAGTCATCTGTAGATATCAGCGGCTTCATTAAATATTTCCGGTGAGTTATTTCCAGCTCGTTTTCCCCCGATGAGAATTTCTAATCGTGTTATGTCTCAGAGAACATTATTAGGACAGGGAACACAACCACTACCAGGAGTTACACTCTGAGAAAATCCAGCTGCGAATTTTGCACCAGTTACATCTTGCGCATCATCTTCTTCTTCTCGATCAGATGGTATATACAATGATTGAGTATCTTCTTGTTTTTTCTTTCTCCGTGTTTTGTCTCCGTGTTGGTCCTTGACGTTCTTTCCTTTTGTCTTTGACGTTCTTCTATTTGTTTCTATTTTTTTCATCATAATCATCAATTCCTTTTTGAAATTCTTTATAACCCAATTCTTTTGTATTTATACAACCAATCCCCCTGTTCCATTTATATAACCAATTAACCCAGTCACCACGTTGTATTCCTTTTCTTTACATTCTTCTTCTAGAGCATCTTTTCTTGAATAATAACTTTGGACAGCAAAATCACCAAGAGCATACTAATCCATAGGTGGTAGTTGAAATTTTTTTATTAATGGATTCGCTTTATCGGTACATTTATCCATGAAAGAAAAACCTTTTTGAGTCTTACCAACAGCGCTTTCTTGTTCTTTAACATCAACTTGAGATTTAAGTTTAGCTCCAGCTATCTGTTTTAAGAACGGGAGAATACCTTATTTTCTATCTTCATCGTCAACAATATCTCACAATATAGCTTTCTCAGTAGCCAATGCAGCTTTCTCAGTAGCTGTAATTACGGTTTTAAATAATTGTGCAATATCGGCTGCAAATCAGCTAGAGATTATTGTCGCGCATGCAATTTATTTCTAACAGAATCTCTCACAGGTATAAATCTCTTTATTACCTCTAATTGTTAATGGTTCTCCTACCATTATAGTTAGATTTATAAATAATTTAATTGTAGCAGCTAACAACCCCATGACAACAAAGGCAATTTCTGTATTTAAAAACACTCACGAGTTTAATTCCGTGTTACACGGTGCAAAAGAATAACATACCCAGTTGTATTATCTTACCTGGAAAGGTATTTAAACTTCCCAATATTGTTTCGAAACATGATATAGAATTTCAGACCCATACAAATACTTTTGTTGCTGTCAAAAGAAAATCGTTTCATGCGAGTTGTCAGAAGGGTCATACCTGTATTTTCTTATTTACTAGTATGCACACCGTTGGAACTGAATTTAGCAATCACAATTGAAGGTCTCACATTTGCGTAAGATCAATTCAAACTTCCTGGTAGCGGTTACTATATTTCGTTTTTAACTTAATGGCAGTGTGTTGTTGTGTTTAATAAGCTCATTAATTGTTTTTTATTCTGGAATTTATAGTTCGTTTAACTTGATATTGTCTACCTAGTTCAGCTCTAACTTTTTCGACTGCGGTAAATAGCGGAATGAATTTATTTACATCGTTGTTATATGCTAATGATTCGTTAACGGCTCGTTGTATTTTTTTAACAAACTCATATTAAGACGGGAGTGCGTATTTGTTATTTTGCGCCATATCGTGGAGTTCTTAAAATCATTTATAATCTGATTACAATCTAATTTATCTGATAATTAAATTTCTTGACTTTTTAAATCTGAAATTGACTTTTTTATATCATTTATATTTTCGTAATTCATTATATGATATATTTATATATCTAATATATAAATATATATTAAAAAATGGGGTCAATTTTGACCCTTTTTCTTTTCAAGCGTATATTTACAGCTATGTATATATTTACAATACGGCATAATCTCCATCGCGCCAAGGTGTCATAGACATCTTATCACGTATAGATATACATACAGTCCTAACTAAGGTATATAGAGACAGCACAAACTCTATCGCGCTAAGGTGTCATAAACATCTTATCACGTCAGAGATATACATATATATGAAAGACCCCATGTGAACTCCTAAAATGCCTTCACACGCTAGAAGTCCAGAGGTCACATATATAAGACAACACAATTCCATGTTGTCACCAAAGGTGCCTTCGCATCTGAGTAGGCCCAGGGGGCAGCACGAAACACAAACCCCGTTGTGAGCCTCTAACCCGCCAAATAACGGTCTAGAACCTCAAAAGGTGTGCTTAGTGCATGACGACACAACATATATATCTTAGGTTAGGTATATATAGGACGGCACATTTCCAGTAAACACTTGGAATGTCTTTCACAATCCAACAAGCGCAACGAGAGTACATATAATATGTACATTATATACACGATATATTTATATATTATATACGGCACATACAAATGATTACATACAACTATATACATGATATATTTATATACAATTATATAGGATGGCACATACAAATGATTATATAGGACAATACAACACATATAGGGGGAGCCTCCTCTACATTCAAATGAAGCACTAAATAAATCGCCCGGAGAGAATGCAAAAACACATTCACACCGCGTGACAGTGTGACGTAGAGGTCTTCAGTTGAATATCGATCATGGCTTGGAGCCCAAATAATAGAACCGTCTATATACTTTATAAGCTGAGTAATACACGAAAATCAACAACAACGGTGTGTGATTTTACATTCGTTTTTACTTAATTGTGAGTATTTGACAGATGCTAAAGAAAGCAAGACACCTAACAGAAGTATTAAAAAAAGAATACTGTAGTTGTAAATATTTGTTTGTTTGACTCGTTTTCTGACATGAATAAAAAATAATACATCAGAGAACGAATTGATAGATAATACGTGATTATTTCCATGAGATCATAGAGGGTATTTCCGTAACAACACAACAAACACAAAAGAGTTATCTCTGTTACAAGATTATACACACATCCCCCGATGAGTTATTTACCTTTGGTGTTATACACACATTACCAAAGAGTACAAAAATGGAATTCAGATGTACGTAAATTGACATTTTTGCCCAAATCGCTTTGAAGGGGCTGATTTATACCTATTTTGCTGCGAAGGCATACAAATATCAAAATACTTGCTTATTGAAATGTTTTTTCTTCGTTAGTTTCTATATTGACAGATTTAACTTTTTCCAATGGATTTACAAGAACCAGTTCTACCCAATGCAGCATTTTGACTTTGAGTGATAAATTTATTAAAGAATTATTCCTAGGATTTGAATCAATGTTATCAATTACAAACCCATCTTTGATCAATCCATTGAAACATTAAAAAAATAGTACGATGGCAGAGATGACGTTTCCCTCCAGCAGTAAATATCAAATACACATGATTGCTGACAAAACCGACATGATTTTTTCAGCCTGCGGTGTCTGACTACATCATCACGAGACGCTTCATAATCGATGATCACGGGGTGTGGTTGAAATTCTTGGCTCATATATATACATATATCTTATTTGTATAATTCATTTTTTGGTTTAATTATTATTTATTGAGAATCTATCAATGTAGTCTTGAGGTGTTCTTATGATTTTGTCATTGACACTGTAATTGACACGGACAGAGTCTTTGATTAGTTTATCATAATAGCGCTTAAGCTCCCTGTATCGTTATCCATCACAATTCAGACACAGCTGCGACTGAACTCGCACCCCATCCCCACATCGTATGCAGTATAACAGACCTAAGCTTCATCGTCGCACACAGCAGCAGAGAGGGTGAACAGACCACCCTTTTCAGACAAAAAATTGATTGAATCCTCAAAACGGAAAATAGAGCCTTCCTACGAAATCTCATATTTTAACCCAAAAAAAATAAGTCTCCATTTAGCAAACGGAGACTTTACGATTTTTCAATCAATTTTGGTCGCAACGATGTGGTCTTCACCCTCTCTGCTGCTACAAGTTAACAAAAATCATTTACGATTTCAACCGAATATTTGATCGAGTCCGATACGATATCGTGTCCGAGGATCATGTAAATTTATTGTTATAAATCCATGCGGGGTCGACTGAGCGTTACTAAAGAAATTTCGAAATTGATTGAAGTCCATATCAGAGCACCATGTCTGCCAAATATTTCGTAGCGTATGTGTATCAACGCCGTTGAATACAGCAAGAATATTACAGTTATCTCTGATCACTTTTGGAATCTGAGTGTAGCGTTGAGTGACATATATAACGTCGGTGTTTTTATGCCTGCCTCGGGAAAAGATCCTAGCTGGGTTTTTTTGATTGTCTAACATCACATCGTCGTATACGACTAAATTGTTAATGCTCCCATCAAGGTCATCCACGGATGGCGCCTCGTCAATATCAGTTATAAAATCAACGACGTTTTCACCTTGAATTTCTGACGCATTCTCGTTAAAATCTTTTAACACTTCATAGCATCGTTGATCATCCACGCTAGGAGCAACTAAATACAACTTATCCCACTTCATCCATCTCATTATTAAATTGGGCAACAATTGTGTCTTGCCGGATCCAGATGGCCCGATTATAATTGCGCGGATAGAGTTTGGTAGCGCTGCATGATGCTTAACTGGTTCTCTTGTTTTAGTCGCTGAAAAATCAATTATATCCATATCTCTATACATAAATTATGGATCTATATTGTGTGAAGCGTTAAACGCGTACTGGCACAAATGATGCGACGACGATTACAACTAGGAATAACAGATCGGCACTTACTGGTAGATGTGCAACATGTGGTATAAAAAAGTTTAGATTTGTTTCTATGAAATCCGGAGATGTTTTTTTAAAAAAAACGAGGAGGTGATATTGCAGCCAAGTTAGTAAAACTCCCTGGAACCCCATGGGCAAAGTACCCCGGAGAAAAGCACCTTCCAGGATATAGCTACTGTGGCCCCGGAACACGATTAGATATCAGACTTGATGATCAAAATCAACCCCGACCCGGCGAGTATCCGATAAACGCTATTGATAAGGCGTGTCATGCTCATGATGTCGCATATAAAAGCAGTAATCTGCAGCATAGACATCTCGCGGATGTGAAATTAATTCATGCGTTAAATGCTATTCCTGACAAATCTTTCAAAGAAAAATTGGCTTCATGGTTGGTAAAATCAGCTATGAAAGGCAAATTGATGTTAGGTGCCGGTAAGTAATAACAACATGGAATCTATTTATTATTCTCCAAAAGGTTACTGGCGGGGTAAAGCAGCAATCAATAAACTCGCTAGCGCTGCAAAAGAGAAAAAGGCCACTGCGGCTAATTGGTTATCCAAACAGGCTATATGGCAAATTTATCTACCGCGCCCTAAACAAATCAATTTCTCGCATTTTAATGTTACCGGACCCAATGAAGTTCATCAAGCTGATTTATTGTTTTTACCACATGACAACGGTTACAAATACGCGCTAACCGTAGTTGACGTTGCGAGTCGATACAAACAAGCGGAACCGCTAAAAACAAAATCATCACCTGAAGCTGCTTCTGCATTTGAAAAGATTTATCGACGAGGCCCACTACGCTGGCCAAATCTATTGCAGGTTGATCCTGGCAAGGAATTTCAAGGCGTTGTTTTATCAGCGATGAAACATCACAATGTCACCATCAGACGAGGGCATACTGCGCTACATCGCAATCAGGCAATTGTTGAACGATTTAATCGGACTCTTGCTGAACGGTTATTTGGATATCAATACGCGAAGGAGTTTATTCAGGATAAAAGATCCCATGAATGGGTTAAGAGATTACCAGCTGTGATTACCGCGCTCAATAACGAGATTACTCGAACAATTAACATGAAGCCTGTCAACACGATTAATGAAGCGTCTATACCAAAAATGGAAATCCAAGGAATTTCACAAAAAGATTTCAAAGAACCAATTCTTGGTAGTAATGTCACTGTTAGGTATTTATACGAACCAGGAGAGCTTGAGGGTGGTAAAAAAGAGCTACCGATCCTATTTGGAGTGTTACTGCACACAAGATATCTACTATAACACGATCTACGGGTAGACCAGCAATCTATAAACTTGATTCAACTGCTCCTCAGCGAGGATTTACTCGACAACAACTACGGGTAATTCCCGAGGATACTAAATTACCACCGCGTGGTCTTAACTAGCACCCCTTCGTCTGTTGCACTCAAGACAAGTCAGCATAACGTTATCTCTGATATGACCAATGCTGCTATTCTTTCTGTCTACGGTAAATTGGTGAGGATCTTTATCCGAATACTGCCAACACATTATACAATTGCAACTCGCGCAGTGATTATTCTGTTGTTGCTTCAGCGTAATTATTAATTTAGCATCAATGTCAAATTCTCTATTATTTTTTCTATCCTGTTGTTTATAACCAGAGAGTTTTTTTCTGATTATATCCCCGATGATATCATCGGCGCTGATTGTAGTGTCATTATCATCCAGGACAACTCTTCGAAGTTGATTTATTCTCCTCACTCTGGACACTGCAAGATAGACTAAATTCGACCATTCGATGTGATTGTCTATTATCCAAATAATTGTATCTGTGATAGTTAATCTCTGTGAAGAGTGTATTGTCGCTGCGTAACCTAACGTCCATTGGGTTTTATCAGCACGCAATGCATCTTCGACGATGCTGATATCAGCCAGCACAATATCATTTAACACGAGAATCTGCTTTTCACTCTTCCCTGGAATATCAACTTCAATATTCTGCTTTCGTGTATCCGAAGGCCTATAACACAACGGTACTGGAAGTGTTGCAAATTTTTCTTTATGCGTTTCAAATAACTTCATCTGAAGTGTGTATCTGACTATTTTTCTACTTGCTACTATCAAATCATTTGGTCTCCACGTTTCCCAAAAGTCATTCATGGGAGTTTCTGAAATTATTTCACGCGCTATTTCACATTGGATTTTATCCGGCTGTAATCTAATTAGCGCTTTGAACTCGCGTAATTGTTCATCAAGTGATCTATAATCAGTGGTAATTTCTTCATAATAGTCTACAAAACCCTTTAGCCATTCATGTGGGGATGCACCGATAAATGGCGGTGGTTGACCGTGATCACCGCACATGACGACCTTTGTGTTTTTGTTTAACAACCACTCGAGAAATGTCTGTAATACTCTCAACGATACCGTGCATATTTCATCCCAGATTATGATTTCAGGAATGAATTTATCACCCATTCGATCAGGAGTCCATGTATCGCCTTTCCATCGAAAGAAGCTGTGATAAGTACAGGCATTTACCCCTCGTTGTTTCATCTCTCTGGCGAGTCTGTGAGTTGGTGTTAACACAATCATGGTTGACCGACAAAATAATTCAATTGCACGAGTTGTCTTTCCTGACCCACCATAACCGTTTAAATAAACTGTCTTGTATCTACATATTGGATCAGATACCGGTGGTGCATTAGAAAATTCGGATTGAATCTCATCACACTTTAAGTACTTTTCATCCATGGTAACATCTGCCGATTCACAATACTCATGTATTGTTTCTTTTTTAAATCTCCAACATCCCCAATTTGCTTCCGGATCTGTGAATTTAGCTACATCTGATTTGTATTTATTGTGGATATACATAGAATCAGTGGCTACTCTAACTGCGGTATTAGGAAATCTATTTATCATCGAAAATAAATTGATAGAAGCATAAGCTAGCATAGAACTTCTCAAATGCGTATATTGTTTAATATATCCATCACAATAGGTAACAATTGTACCTAATCGTCTTCCATCGGATAGGAAAGCGTCTTTACGATTTACAAGTTTTCCCTGTTTCGTTAAATCCGTTACAATAAAATCGCATTCAGCGATGTCTATGATCAACCGCGAAGAATATTTTGCATTGTCGTATCTTCCACCTTGGGTAAATTTACCGATTATTCTTCGTCCAAAATCTTTTGCTTGTTCTTTTTTAATTTCAAATAACTCCTTAGACCAATTCATGATTTGTTCTTCATTGAAATCTGGAAACTGTTTTCGCTGTTCGCTAATTATACGATCTAGATGGGGTTGTGGTAGCCAAACTTCTTTCTGAGCTCGATAGCATATAAAAGCTTCGGAAACAATCAACGATATTAGCACACCACAATCAATCATATATCGTAGTAACACTATTGGCATCCAGGCCTTTTCAGATATATGTCTACCAAGCTAAACATAACTACACGGATGTAACCCTGTAGCGAATTCGAATGATATCACACGAGCGAATCCAGTTAAATCAAAATCAGACAATGGACCATTAATCGCAACACGAGTCATTTCATGCGTGGGGTGTCCAAATCGTTTAAAATATTTACTACATTAGCCATACCCGAGAAAACTTCCAGGATAACACGCGGATATATCAATTGAAATCATACCATCACGTGAGTATTTCGTATTCCACAGTCCTCCATGACCAAATTCGACGCAACTCAATTTAACGTCCTCGAGAAAATCACTTCGTGTTGGACGTCATGAGTTTTTTTCTCTTGCGAAGTGAGCTACCACTGATGGAATAGTAAAACTATCCCTTAATAGTTTTTCATGGGAACTCTCCGGTGAAAAATCATTAGCGATTTTTCTCATTCTGTTATCTAATTCTTCAACGCGATATAATTCACCATTTGGTCTTACAAATTGATCAAATCCTATTTCGGAATCTTCATCACTTCTAAGCAACCACACTGACACAGGATCATCTTTACAGAGCGTGTGAATAGCATCGAATAATTTCTCTTCATAGAAAACATCCCGACGAACTCCCCGGAAAATTCCGGGGGGATATATCTCACGGTTCTATCTCGTGGAAATATTGTTACTGCAGCCGTCCACGCGTGTTTGTTATGATCAATATTTTTAATTGGAGCTCCTCGCGATTGATATTTCGGTTCGTATAATACTTCTCCGATTATTGTTGTTACTGATATTGGGAATTTTAATGATGCTTCTAATTTAGCTATATCAGAAATCTTTGCACCTTGCTGTTTCACTGTCAGTTCCCATTCGGTTATTTTCCTACGTCGCAGATCAGTTAGTTTATTTCCTCGGGATGCATTTGTGAAGTGTTCCATTACCCGTGTTGCTACACAATTCAGTGAACTAGAATATTTCATAGGAGCTAGTTTTGCAATATCGGGTTTATCATTTAACGGATATATCCCATAAACAATTGCTGTTACAGGATAAGATCTCTCGTAGTATGGTTTGTCAATTACAGTTAGAATTCCTGGTTTGGAATCTCTACTTACAATGACAGTTTTTTTTATCCTTGAGGATTGGTTCAAATTTATCCCTGATAATTCATTTGCCTTCGACTTCGATAATGAATTTTATTCTGAAAAAATACTTCTGTTGGGAATTGCTTTGCAATTTACCCTTGGATTTCCAGCCCCTTGGCGAGCCAAGGTGTGAAATTATCTCAGCTGCTCTTTCATCGTTCATAGTAGCATCGATATTGGGTACATTGACATCTTCATCAATAATTCGAAATGTCGACCAACAGTATACTGCACCGTCTCGGTAGAATTCATTAAAACACTCCCTGATTTTACCCAGTATAGTTCTATCACCGATTAGATGTTTTGGTGTATCAGAGACTCTATCGAGATTGAATTTAGTATTTTTCCAGGGCTTAATTTTCGATAATCTTTGTAACTCCTTATCAAGATTAAATTTAGTATTTTTCCAGGGCTTAATTTTCGATAATCTTTGTAACTACTTATCAAGATTGAATTTAGTATTTTTCCAGGGCTTAATTTTCGATAATCTTTGTAACTCCTTATCAAGATTGAATTTAGGATTTTTGCAGGGCTTAATTTTCGATAATCTTTGTGACACCTTATCAAGATTGAATTTAGTATTTTTCCAGGGCTTAATTTTTTATAATCTTTGTAACTCCTTATCAAGATTGAATTTAGTATTTTTCCAGGGCTTAATTTTCGATAATCTTTGTAACTCCTTATCAAGATTGAATTTAGTATTTTTCCAGGGCTTAATTTTCGATAATCTTTGTAACTCCTTATCAAGATTGAATTTATTATTTTTCCAGGGCTTAATTTTCGATAATCTGTGTAACTCCTTATCAAGATTGAATTTAGCATTTTTCCATGGCTTAATTTTCGATAATCTTTGTATCTCCTTATCAAGATTGAATTTAGCATTTTTCCATGGCTTAATTTTCGATAATCTTTGGAACTCCTTATCAAGATTGAATTTAGCATTTTTCCATGGCTTAATTTTCGATAACCTTTGTAACTCCTTATCAAGATTGAATTTAACATTTTTCCATGGCTTAATTTTCTATAATCTTTGGAACTCCTTATCAAGATTGAATTTAGAATTTTTCCATGGCTTAATTTTCGATAATCTTTGGAATTCTTTCATGGTATAATCAATGAATTTAGCATTTTTCCAGGGCTTAATTTTCGATAATCTCTTGAACTCCTTCATATTATAATTAAAACAAGTATTTAAATAGAAGAATATATTATAATAATGAATCATTGCAAATGGCTTATGATTGGATCAATGACCCCGTGTAACAAATCATGCAGAAATTAATTCTGTGGGTATCATTTACAAAGCGTTCGCAACGGTTCCTTCGGCCCTCTTCCATGCCTCCGATGTGGGGTGGGCGTCAGGGGAAATCACAATTATGCCTCAGTTGCGGCGGCAAACGATACAGAGAACTAAAACGCTATTATGACAAACGAATCAATGACTCGTTCAATGACAAAGTCATCAAAACCCCTCAAGATTATATCCAGAGATTTATAATTAAAGCAGATATAAATTAGACAAATAGTATTATTATACAAATGAGCCAAGTTTTTAGACCCCATCCAGTGCTCGTTAATTACGAAGCCTCCAGTGATGGTGTTGTCAGGCACCGCAGACTAAAAAAACTGGTTGGATGTGTAAACAATATGGGATACTTGAGGTTTACAGCCGGGAAGAAGAAATATTATTGTCACAGAATTATTTTTGAATGTCATAACGGATTGATCAAAGATGGCTTTGTGATTGATCACATTGATGGATCCCCTCAAAATAACAAATTGGATAACTTACGAGTTGTTACACAGAGTGAAAATACTAAAGTAGGAAAAACAGATATGTATCCAAAACAAGCAAAGAGTGTAAAATCATTTGATTTAGAAAATAACGAAGAAAACGTATTTCCATCAATGAATACGGCTGGAAAACATTTTGATATTTGTGGACCCTCGGTACGAAAAGTAGCAAAAAAAATAACTAGATCAGCTCTCTCAAATAAAAATAAACACAGGATACAATTTGTATACATCAAGGAAGATAAATCCTCTAGTGATTGAAATGTAGTCTAATTACTGTCTATTACGATTAATTAATTAATTATCCGTTACGATGAAAACTGTTAGCTAACATGTACTGTGCTTAATTAAGTTAATTAAGTTAATTAAGTAACCTGTAAATATAAAAAACGGAGTCAAAAATGACCCAAATTTTTTTTTTAATAATTAGAGATACAGTATACTATAAAAATATAGATATCGAAGATGTAAATGCTATAATTGCCGAAATCTCAAAGTTAAAAAATAGAGGGGTAGTATTATCTGAAGGTCTCGACTGTGACAGGATTTCCTCGGAATATGAAGAAATTGATTATCAGTCTAGCAAGGGTCGTTATGTTTTACCTAAGATGTACAGACTCGTGAAAGGAATTCAAAAGTCCATCTATGCTTGTTTGTACGGTACCGACATTAATGTATTTATAACGCTATTTAGCACCGTTGAAGCAATACGTCAAAAGCTCGGCCAAGAGTATCAAAAACGAGCTGAAATTATTTCTAAAGTTCGTGATCTTAGAAAAAAATTAAACGAGGAAAAACCAGTATCTTAACCACGTGAGCGTTACTAAAAAAAAGGCTATCAGTAAATTTTCTACTAAAATTTTTTTTTTTTAGCGTTTTTTGTAACTACATAGGATTTTCTCCTGAAAGGATACTCAGCAGTTTGGGTTTACTCATGCAATTATGTGCATACTGGATGATCTGGTTGTGGTAGCAGGTAATCACCGCGACGCCTCCATTTTCACGTAGTTGTTGTTGCCGCGTCGTTAACAAAAATCGTTCATCGCCGTTCTCAGATATTACAATTCTGAAACCCCCAGCGATGTTATTTCTGAAACACTCGCGGATAGCGTCGTACAGTTTAATCTTGTCGGAGATGGATACGTTAGCTTGATGGTACATTATTTAATAACTCAGCATTTAATTGTGATAGTTTCACATTTGAAAATTCAGTTCACAAGCGATATATGGTAGGTGAATCGCTTACAACTAAATTAGCCCGAGAGCGGCTATCAGCAATTAAAAAGTTTATACCGGTTCGAGACAGACTTCGCGAGAAACTTCAACAACGACAACAAGCGCAGACTGACTTTTCTGTGTCAAGTGAACAACTGTTTACTCCGATAACAAGTGCAACCAAAGATGTGAAAACAGCAACTGAACGAGCAATATACGGAGATATTCCTGAGGAAGGCAAGCGACGAGAAGTGCCTGTTCTTGGTGTGCTTGAAAAGATAGCAGCGGAAACTGAAAAGACATCAGCGTTGTTACAAAAAAACCCACCTGGTCCGAAAAAGACCAATGACAAAATAGTAGATGAATTACGCGCACAATTTAACGAAGAAGGGTTAGCAGCAATTGATAAGACTGACCGTGCAGAGTTTCCTGCACTTGTTGTTACGACGTATGAAAACAGAAAGAAAATATTAAAACCAGAGCATCACAAGTATGTAAGAGATATACAACATTGCGCTGATATATTTTACAAAATTAAAACTAAAACGGGTAAAATTGACAGCGGCAATGCGTCATATATTGAATATCTCAATATGGTGGATACAGTGTATAATAAATATGAAGAACAAAAATCACAAAGAAAACCACAAAGACTGCAGCGGCGGCGACAACAACCTGCAAAAAAAAATATCTTTTTCACCTACTAAACAAGAAGAATCTCAACAACAACTACCACCCCAAGCTTCGCTTGGACTTTCGCCTGGACCATCTGATCGAGATGATGATGATTCTTTTAGTTATTTAAAAAGTACGGATTTAGAAAAACTGGAGGAAGCACATGATTAGAGTGTGGGGGAGGGATTTTCTAAATCTCAGAAATTGCCAGTAATTTCAGGTAGTGGTCAAAACGTCTTGACGTTTCATAGTTGTCCTGGTAATATTCTCAGTGATATATCACGGTTATAGGTTCTCATCGGAGGGAAACGAGCCAGAAACAACTCACCGGAAGTAATTAATGAAGCAGCTGATATCTGTAGACGATTATTTGGCGGTGGTATCATGGACATTAATATATATCGAGAACTCATTGCTGAATTAGTTGAAAATCACAGAGACGCCCATGGTTATGATGAAAATCCCATGGATCTTAGCGATTGATCACTAATTAAAAAACTACTAGTTTTATAACAAGATGATTATACACTACAACCATGATAAACCCGTAAGCGTCTACGTGGTGAACTCACGATCGCCTGTTTATAGAGCATATTACGGAGATGGTTTCGGCAATACCATTGCGTGGTTATTTACAAGAATGGCCCCAAAAGTAGCGCCGCTAGCTAAACAATTATCAATGAAAGCCATTGATATTATTCGTGATAAGGGACCCATCAAAATCAGAGATTTCGTTGGAAATCTTGCCGGAAAGGCATTTTCTGCTGCGAAAGATAAAATAGCATCATTGGTGCGAAAGAAACCAACAGTGCTGCAATCAACTACAGTGATGCCTGCAAAAATCAGCAAAGCAATAAATAGCGCAGTGGAAGAAAAACTAGCGTCGTTGGCTGCTTCGGTGACTCCGTCGCCATTGACGGCCTCGCCGGTAACAGATATCATGAACGCGATAGCAGGAAGTGGTTTGAAAAGAAAACAAAAACGACGATGATTACAAAGAGTTTCACAATTGAAAACACTAGTATGTTATAAAATGTTTAAACGAACAGCTGATACCGCGTTCGATATGGATGCCCCAGTGCGCAAAGACGATTCTGTCCGCGATTATCAATACTATTCCTATCATGCAATACAACCCGACCTACGATCGCGAGTTGAACTTCAAGTTCATGATACCAGTAAATACTTTTTGCCATGTGAAGCATTTATTGAAATCGAGGGAAAACTCGTAACAAATGTTTCAGCTGATACCCCATATGCAGATAACGCAAATATCCGAGTTGGTTTTGTTAATAATGGCATAATGGCGTTATTTGAAAGTGCAATATATCTCATTGATGGAAAAGAAATTGAATCAATAGACCGCGAGGTTGATGTTGCAACAACAATAATCGGGCTAGCAAGATATTCTGATGATTATACAAGGTCGGCTGGTCCATCTATGATGTTTGCAAAGGATATTAATGATCACGCTGAGCACATTAATCATACTAGGGTAAAAGAAGCACGAGATGCCGCAGCTGATCCAGCACCAGTCGGATATACTAGACCGGCCGCAGATTTTGATGTCATAGACATTAATCTCAATTTCAATCTAGGGTTTGCAACACGAGTAGCGATGTTACAAGGACAACAACGATATTTTTCATGTGCAATTCCACTCTATCACATATTTGGATTCTGCAGAAATGTCAGAAAAGTCATCTATGGAGCCAAACACACAATAGCGTTAGTGCGAAAAGGCGATGACAACGATGCAATCTGGAGTACTGGTGCCGCTGAAGGTAAAGTTGTTTTGAGTAAAATAGTATTGTGGATGCCAGTAATGACACCATCAATTACCACGGAAGAGCGGCTACTCTCATTTATGGAATCAGGCGGCAAATCATTGCTAAGTTGGCTAACAACAACAACTGATGTCAAACTGGATGATGTTGATGGTACATTTACATGGCACTTGGCATCAAAACAAGGCGTTTCAGCTCCACGTCATATATTTATAGCGCTGCAGAATCAGAATCGATTAGGCTCCCAAGAACACAGTCATATGATATTTGATAGATTAGAAGTAAGTGAGGTCTCGCTGAGAATAAATGGACAACAAGAACCATCTGAGGATATACAGCTTAATTACGAAAACAACCACATAGCACGTGTGTATCATCGGATGCTGTCATATATGGGTCGTGATCAAAATGTTGATACCGGTTTGCAAATATCGCAACTTGATTTTAAGAAATTGTATCCGATTTATTAATTTTCGCTGGAACATCTTGATTTAATGAGACAATCCGTCGTCGACATACACTTCAGAGCTCGTATCGCCCCTGGTGGTGCTAATTATAGAGCGGTTGCTGTCATTCTCAGCGACAAATCAATGTTGTTAGAAGGGGCTGGCGGACGAATGAGAATCGTTGATGCACCAGTGGAAAATATGTAAACGATTCACAATTAGATCAATTGAAAGCATAAATGTGTTTACAGTAAAATGCCATATAGTGTTGTTAGTGTCAAGCTGACTGATGGTCAAGTCAAGAAATTGCGATCAAAATCCGCTAAAGAATGTGGAACAACAATAAAGTTAAAACCAGCGCAGATGTCCGGCGGTACACATAAAATATCATTAACGGATCGTCAAATAAAACATTTCAATGATGCAATGAAAAACAAGCGAGGGGTTCAAATTGAATTTTCGAATGCTGCAGTCGCCAACATGATAAAATCAGGTGGTATATTTCCATTGTTAGCTGCAATACCAGCATTGATTGCAGCGGCTGCCCCAGCGGTGGCGAAAGCGGCGGCGTTGGGAGCCGTTGGTACCGCGGCAGGTATGGCGTTGAAAAAGGCAACTGGGAAAGGATATAAAAAAAGGGAAAGGGTCTAAGACTACCAGGAACCCCGTATTCATGGTACAGTGGGAGATCCGTTCACGGATCCGGCCTGAGACTACCAGGAACGGTTTATTAGTTGAAAGCCCAATTCTTCCTATGTCCAATTTTGATTTAATTAATGCTGCTAAAAAACTAGCGATAAAAAACTTCAGAGGAGTTTTTATGAGAGATCAATTACCGAAACAACCTAAACGCGTTGAAACCGGAATCATCAATCTTGATAACAGCAGCGGATCGGGAACTCACTGGGTTGTATACGCGATTGATTAACGTGGGATTGTTTATTTCGATTCATATGGGCTAGCTCCGCCAAACGAGTTTATGCGGTATATAAATTCAAAGAATCAATCAATTCCGATTTTTTATTCCACGCTGCCAACACAACAATTAAATGATCCACCGATATGCGGCCGGTAAGTATTAAATGTTCTCTCGGAGATTTCATCGTCACAGAAACCACCTCATCTGGTTGTAAATAAATACACGAGTGGGAAATTACAAGATAATTTTAGAGAACCAATAAATTGAAAACACAAGTTGCGCTAACAATAATGATTGATATTTGGGGACGATCTCTGTCAATGTCGAAACCCACCGCGAAAACATCTGCGGGTTCTATCGAGGATGTAAAAAAAATAATTGAAGATGAAATCGCTGATACGTTGAATTTAGCAAGTGTTGACCCAAACGAAATAGATGTATTTCAAGATCGCCAGGGTAAATTGAAATCCAGTAATATATCCGCTGATGACATTTTGATACGGCAGAGCGATGCCGCTGAAAACTCTATTGCGCTGTATTCCAGTGGCAGAATACTTAAACCAGGCGCACTTGTATCTACGATCACCGACGCAATTGCCGCCTACGGTCATGATCTGGATAATTATATATTGGAACTAACAATACTTCAATCTAAAATTGAAGAACACGGAAAACAGTTTTGAATTTTTCGTAAAAATATCATCGAGAAATTTATTGGAACCACGTTGGATAAAATTGAAATAAAACTCCCTGATATTAAAAAATCCATCGATGAGACGAAAAACTTCATCGAAGCCATCAAAGATGATTTTCCGAGGATGATAACAATCATTGAAAAAACAAAAATTCCTCATTAGAAAACCAACAACGTTGTATACACGATCCAACACGGACACCTACAAACAACAAATTAAATCCAACACGGACACCTACAAACAACAAATTAAATATCACTGCAACCGTTAAAGGTATTTATCGATTAACACTAGTAACACCGACTCAATTTAATATTTCATCATCGAGTTCATCCGGGGTCAACAATACGATTTCAACGATCATCTACAAGGATACAACTGAACAGTTAACGATAAAAACCGATGATAAAAGTTTGGTTAGGGCATCAGTAACATGGTATGTGGAATTCGTAGCGGATTTAAGTAAATAACAGTTTCAATTGAAATCGTAAACTGATTTGGGAATAAAATGACATTGTCATCAACGGTACCTTCGGTATCTCAATATCGCTATGATCAGGTTAGAGAGTTTTCAATGAAACTCAAAACTCTCACTGAAGAGTATGCAATGAAAATTAAAAAATATCAACGAAGAATCACAGCAGTTGATGTTACCGTATACTCGTTGAGTGGTGTAATCGCCGGAGCCGGAATTATACTATCCTCGGTGACAATGATTGCCCCGATAGCTGTTCCAATTTGTATATCGGCAGTAACAACAATCACGGGAATAATTTCGATAATAACAAAAAAAATATCATCATGCAGCCAGAGTAAATTGCAAGACTACGCGATTAAATTTCATGTTGTATCAACTGCATACTCGCAATTATCCTCGTTGATATCGTCATCGCTCGATGATACATTAATATCAGATAGTGAGTTCTCAGCGATGGTCAGTATTTATGATTCTGCGATGTCAAAATTAGAGCGACAACAACAGTATAATAACAATGACAACACCGCAGGAATTACTTCAACGAATAGTGGAGAACACAAACCCAGTACAAACAAGCATGATATCAATAACATCAACAAACCCACAATTTAGTGTGAATTTCCCTATCCCAGTCCCCGTGAAGGAGATAGCGCTAGCAAAACTACGAGTGTATCACAGTTGGCCTAATATCAGATCAAAATCATTTGGTGGTCAACAACCGAATAATTCCTTGGTATTTGCGAATAAGAATAAACCCGATGGAACTCCAGACTGGAACGTTGTTTCGATACCAACCGGATCATACCAAATTGAACAAATCAATGCTGAATTGCAACGTAGAATAAAATCGATTACTGGAGCAGAATCAGAAATCGCTATAACGGTTCACGAGCCAGCGCTATCATCTGCCATTGAAATAAAATCACCTAATTACGTCGCAGATATCTATCAGAGTTCTATAAGAACCGTACTAGGATGGCCTGAATTACCACCAGGGGGATAAAACCGTTGATTTACCAGAACCACAAAAAACCGATTATATCACAGACAGGATAAAATCTGATAATCCAATAAAGAGTTATGAAGATCACAGAATTACTAAAGATTTTTTTGGTCTCGGATACCAACCAACTGGAAGAGAGAAGGAAGGGGATAGAATAGAGGGATATCATTTTGTTAACGAACCTAAAATCGTTAAAAATTTCACAGCGATGAATAATGATTTTTCACTGTTGTTAATATCTCTTAAATCCGGTACTCTTACCCGAGATGAATTTATGAGCGTTGTAGAAACATGCAACAAAATTATCGACGATATGGAAACATTTAATTTGAAAATTATTCAGGATATATTAGATGACGATAATCCCCTATCGAGAACAAAATTTGCAACAGACTATAAAATCCCCGTCTAAGATATTCCAACATTCAAATTACCAGGATATAACGTACCAGAACTAAAAAAAACTTTTCAGTGACACCATCGATGTTGGTTTTAAAATAATTCATGATGCATGGAAAAAAACAACATCACAGGAAATAAAAATCCTCAAACATAATAATGACCCAGATGGTGGCGGTAGGCATATTGCCCCGCACAATGTGAATATTTCAGCTGTGATTGCGCTCAATTTAGTATGTGATGCAATTGAAGGAAGCTATCAAATTAATCTAGAGCAATCAAATCAAGCTCAGCAGGGATATATTCTTTATTCGTTTGCACCAACAGCTCCTCCAGGATTCCTAATTATTCAAATGACGATACCGCACAAACGGCAAGGAAGGCATTCTATTCATGGGGTTGTATACATTGAGGTTGAAGTTTGTACATATTGTTGCTCACAACCAAGCAAGGTTGTCACATTGAATAAACAAGCGTATGTAAGACATGGTAAAGACAGCACTATAGTATGATTGAATATATTACAATATTGAAAGATTATTTCAAGTAGAATTCTGCAGTTAAACATTCTTAGTTATTATCTTTATATGTCTGATCTCAAAATAGTTAGTCTCCTTAATTCATCAGATTCTTGATATTCATTGGCAAATACATATGTAGGTGATATATATGCATTGCACAGATTATGTGAAGGACAAAATTGAATGAATTCCAAATAAGTGACATAGAACAACGAAAGACAATTGTAACAAAAATTAAATTATGAGAACGAACGTTTTTACTAGACATGGTAACATTAGGTCATGAAATAAACGTTATACTAGATTTGTTTTCTTGATGAATGGCAGTAAAATAATTATGTAGTCCAGGTCTTCCATGCAACTATTGGTAACTTCGTGACCATCGCAAAGTCCTTTTATTTTCATTAGCGTGGACGTGTGCGCGTGCTGTATGTAGAGAGAAACGTATAAATAACAATATCTTGAATACATGTCATCGCGGGTATCTTCGACTATCAAGAGGATGAAAAGAAGCTGACAGTCAGTGCTTTTATTTCAATGCAAATTGATTTCTAAATAAAACGCAATATCATTCATCTACTGGTGATCTTATTAACTTTGCTTTTATCTGATTATTCATGTATTCATTCATTTTAGTCTGTTTTGTTTAGGATCAAACTAAAATTTGATTTACATGTCTTCGTTTCCCAATGTATGATTGCACACAAAGTCACTGTGCATCACTGATATGAAATTCTCATCTCATCATACATATATAACAGTTAGTCTTTGATGTAGCAACACGAACACAAAACAATGATATCGATTAAAACGTCATACAGTAATAGCATGTGAGTAATAGCAGCAGCAAGAGAAGTTAAATAGTTGGGTAGCACTATCACAGCATAACTGTAAACGTAAATATTCTAAGTTTATATTTATTTAAGAAAAGGATTTTATTTTTCAAGGTCGGGTTTCAGACAATAACTATTTTATATTTATTTACTAATTGTAATCTGTATAAAACTTGTGTAAAATATAATATCATTATGACACATGGAAAAGAAAACCAATCTTTCTTCAAGTATGATAATGGTCGAACGTATAACGTCTTTGCGCCATATCAATTCATGAACAACTATTTACACACGCAGCACCAAGATGTCAAATTACAAATGACATCAATCACAACATATAATTCATTTCATTTATCTATGAAAATGGGTCGCATGTGTGCAGTAACTTGCTATCACCTGTTAATCAGTTTATTTTAGTTCATGTAATTCCCAACATTTAGTACACAAATTTTGTTTGCGAAGCTCTACCTTGTTTGGTGAAATCTAGGTCATTTTACATGTAAACCTAAAGCAAGGAAACTTTGTTCTAGTCCCGGTTATTTTCTTGCGTAGTTCAAAGCTGTGAAATCCTTTAGACATTCGTATGTATTCTCTTTTTGAGACTGCTTTGTCGTTCTGCGATTATGCCACATGCACTGTATCTGAGGGAAATACCAATGCAACAGAAAGCAGTAATAAGGATAGCCACTACGATTATGTCTCTTCTATAGCAACGTGTCAGGTTGAGAAAGCCGAAGTACATGTAACAGATGAGAACTATATAACCCTAATCAATGATCCTGACTGTCCTATTGAACAATGTGAGAATGGGGTAACTGCCGTAATTGGAAATGACTAAAGGTATATAACCCCAATAAGTGATCTTGCTTGTCCGATTAAAGTTTGTCATGATACCTACAACATTCCAAATAGCGAATGATCATCAAGTCATCTCAATAAATTATTATGAGCTCAAACATACATATAAATTATTATGAGCTCAAACATACATATAAACTAATTAATCCTAAAATACAAATATTCTTGTAAGTGTTGAATAGGAGAGAAAATTATATCTTTGAAATAACAAACTTAAGTCCCAAAGTTTAAATATCTGGGATGAGACGGATAGCAAACGTATAAAATATGATGCAACGAATGACCAATAGCATGTGAAAAGCCTCCATCACAAGTTTAATTCATTTGCTGAAATTGTACTTATTTACTTGGTTTAGGTTGTCATATATTCACAGTTGTATCTAACGTCTTAGGTTTTTAATTTTATATTGTCATTGTGCATCTTATCACCTGAACAAAGATTCAACAAAGTACATTTTATCATATTCTGTCTACACAATTTCTAATAAAGCTAAATCTATGCAGAAGGCTGTCCTTCAAGTGTATTTAACGGGAGTGTTTTGATGACTTCCACGGATGATCCATGATTTATGCAAGGACAAAACTATAGTTATTTAACGTGTCATACTCCACCACATAAATATAGTCTGAGTTTTGCGAGTGTTTTCTAAGATAATATAAAACTTCAATTATATAACCACTCCTAATATTAATATCACTTAAGCCGTTTCGAAAAACCGTCATAGGAAAATATTAACAAAGGTAAAATATTTCTATATGCATTGGAACCAATCACTTTGATCTCTATAATCTGAAGAAACATTCCTGTGGCAAGCACATATTTTACATCGAGGTTTTTAATTATGTCAATCGCGAAATGTATTTTTCTAAGACGTCTTATTAACAGTTTGTTTTTCTAAGATAGGTTCATAATATAGACCCCTAGCTGCGTTAATCTAGATATAATATTAATATTTGAATCATCTGTCATAGGCAATTTGTACGTATGTGAAAGCTATATTTTGCATTGGAATCCTTCATGAAAAATTGCGTATATTGTTTGATAAAGAGAAGTTAAACGAGAGAGAGAGAGAGAGAGAGAGAGAGAGAGAGAGAGAGAGAGAGAGAGAGAGAGAGAGAGAGAGAGAGAGAGATAAAGAGAGAATAAAAACATACATGGGGCCCTGAGTGGTCGAGTGGTCTGAAGTGCTCATCGTTTCTGATCACTGCCATCTGACTTCAGTCTGGATGCGTTCGAGTGTCAGACTCGGCTAACGTGGGTACGTGAGAACGTACGTTTGCCAGTAGCTTGTGTGTGTCGGTGATTCTTCCAAGAATGTTCCAGTATTCTTCCTCCACAATTTATATCGGCCGCCATGTATAGCCTATCTTATGTTGAAAAATGGCGTTAAACCCTATAACCACAACAACAGCAAAAACAAATATACACAAAACCGGCAAGATTAAGATTGATGCAAATATTACTATTATAAAAATATTTTAATTCGTACTCTGCGGAGTAGGCACTCATTTCCCAAAATGACACGACAAAGTCGATGATATACTGACTTGTTAGTTGCAGACCTACTCGAAGGAAAGGCGATGGGTACAGTTTACCCGCGGACCAATAATCGAAGCTCAGTTTTACTAGGTATCCATTCGCGTATCCATGTTACATACGAGTTCATACTCCTCCGAATTTGTAACATCATTTTTGATGTGTGCTTAGTCTTGTATGTATGTATGTATGTGTGTATGTATGTATGTATGTATGTATGTATGTATGTATGTATGTATGTATGTATGTATGTATGTATGTATGCATGCATGCATGCATGCATGCATGCATGATATGTATGTATGTATGTATGTATGTATGTATGTATGTATGTATGTATGTATGTATGTATGTATGTATGTATGTATGTATACAGGTGTGTGTGTGTGTGTGTGTGTGTGTGTGTGTGAAGATTTTCCTTAGGCAGTATTGATAATTTGAAGTGACATTTGCTGTTTAGAACGTATTTAACGAAAACAGTTCCTTCCCAATATTCAAGTAATGCAACGGAACATTTTATCCATATATTTTATCTGTCTGTCTGTGCATAAGTGTTTCTCTAAGTGCATATGGTATGCTCTTTGTTTAATAACTGCTACAATATTTTAAAATAGTGTTGAAAAGCATCTTCAAAACGAATTTCTTGGATGCACATGTACGTTTTAGTTTCTTGTTATGGACTTATTATCTGCTAAGTAACTGATGCAATTATAGTTGTACCCTCAACGCAGTAACATATTATAAATCAGCTGCTCTAAAATTTAATCCCATACAAAATATCCAAATTAATACGTGGGTAGCAATTTGAGCTCATGTCAAATATGTTGGGGTGATGTGTCAGTATAGAATTTCATAGAATAGATTGTGTTCAGAATTTCGAAGTTTACATAACCAAATGTATTTTTGAAATAGATAAACGATATAAATATAGAATATATCGAAATTGGTATATACATATTTTTTATTTATTAGTCTCGATTCAGTTACACACAGTGACGTTGCATGGAATGGTAAATATATTCTAATCTTTTTGAGAATTGGAAATTCGCTATTATTTATAACTGAGTAAAAAGGTATTGTGTATGCATGGCGGTATGTACTTACCTACCTGCCCACCTAATACACATTTCTAGACCAGCCTACAGCTTATTAGTGGTATATTCTTATTCGGAAACCCCGTCTATGTTTTAAAGTAAATTAAAAGGCATTAGGGATGATTAGGTATTGTTAAAAAGATTTTACTGGATACATTTGCATAAATAGCCGTTGTTTAGAATACAATCAAGTGACCATTCAAAATGGCAATCTAAGGCGTAAGTGTAGCTTTCACATAAATATATGTGATTATAAGATAATATTTAATGCTGTCACTGATGGAATGACATAATGTTAATACATAATAATGTACTCTCCTTGAAGCGAAGTTCTAACATGCGATTTTAGTTTTAGGACAGTGTATAAAACAATTAATGTAGTGTGTGTTGGGATTATAGGAGTTATCTCAAAGAGTCACCGATTGAACCGATTGAAAGTTTGAGTTATCATCTGTCTCTCTCTCTCTCTCTGTCTCTCTCTCTGTCTCTCTCTGTCTCTCTCTCTCTCTCTCTCTCATAACAAAATAAAATGTAAACTTAAAGATTCAGCCCTCTGTCTCTTTATTTATTTATGACACATATTTATGTGTGGAAATCTAATGTTAATAAGTGACTTTTTAAGGGCGTTTTATTATGAATAAGAAAGATGTATCCACATACATAGATGGACAAAGTATATCCCATATACTGCTAATTTAATCCCACAATATTAGAAACGGAAGTATTGTCAATAAGTCGTAACTCCGACCATGCCCTCGTGAGCAGCAGGGTGAGACTACAGCCAAAGACACTACATCGTTCAAAACCAAAAGGACACCCACGCATAAACACCGCACAGATGTCGGTTACTTCCAAGGTACAGGAGTATGTGTCCGCCCTGGACAAGGCTCTCCCAGGACCTGCCAGAACAGGACGCCACAGCCATGTGGAACGCCATGAAGGGTACCAGGACTGGTTCAACGCACACATAACAAGGATGGAACCACTAATCAAGGAAAAACGAAAAGCCTTTATAGCGGCGTACAAAAAATGCCCCAATGAACGGACGCATGCTGCTCTTAAACGTGCTCGAAGCAACACCCAACGCATCGCTAGACAGTGCGCGAACGACTACTGGCAACAACTGTGTGAAGGAATCCAGCGCAGTTCCGAGACCGGAAACATAAAAGGTATGTACAGTGGCATCAAGAAGGCTCTAGGCCCTACAATGAAAGGGGTCGCTCCCCTGAAATCCATGATGGGAGAGAAGATCACAGACCGTGGGCAACAGATGGCCAGATGGGTGGAGCACTACTCAGCTATACTCTTCCAACCTTAGAAGAGCTCAGCAAAGCAATTGACTCCCTCCCAAATGACAAAGCACCAGGTAGTGACAGCATCCCGCCGGAAGCTATCAAATGTGGGAAACCAACACTGCTCCAACCATTGCACGAACTACTTTGCCTCTGCTGGGAGGAAGGAGCAGTCCCCCAAGACATGCGTGATGCCACGATTGTGACCCTTTATAAAAACAAGGGCGACCGCAGTGAGTGCAATAATTACAGAGGGATCTCGCTTCTGAGCATCGTTGGTAAAGTGTATGCCCGAATCATACTAAACAGGCTGCAGTTGCTGGCAGACCATGTGTACCGAGGATCCCAGTGCGACTTCAGAGTAGGCAGGTCGACAACAGACATGATCTTCTCTTTACGACAACTCCAAGAGAAGAGCAGAGAGCAAGGTCAACCACTCTACATGATGTTCATCGACCTCACCAAGGCCTTTGACATAGTCAGCAGTAAGGGCCTTTTTGAAGTTGTCAGTAAGATCGGTTGTCCCTCAAACCTCCGCAGCATGATAATCTCTTTCCATGCAGATATGAAGGGAACAGTCCTGTATGATGGATCTTCCTCAACTTCCTTCTCAGTTAACAGCGGTGTGAAGCAGGGCTGCGTTCTGGCACCAACCCTATTCGGGATCTTCTTCTCCTTGCTTCTGTCCTACGCCTTTGACTCATCCGCTGATGGCATATATATACACACCAGGTCCGATGGGAGGCTGTTCAACCTGGCACGACTGCGATCAAAGACGAAAGTGAGGGCTGTGCTCATCAGGGAGATGCTTTTTGCAGATGACGCGGCTCTTGTGGCACACACTGAGGAAGCTCTTCAGAGACTGGGAGATCGTTTTGCTGATGCCTGCATGCAGTTTGAATTCACCATCAGCCTGGAAAAGACAAAGGTCAGCGTGCAAGATACCACCATTGCCCCTACAATCAAAATCAACGGTGTCACCTTGGAAGCAGTCAACAATTTTACCTACCTGGGGTCAACCATCAGCAACACTCTCTCGCTCGATAAGGAGCTGGACAGAAGGCTTGGAAAGGCAAACCCCATCATGTCACGACTGACCAAGAGGGTGTGTGAAAACAACGCGCTGACAGTGCAAACCAATGTCTAAATTTACCAAGCCTTCATTCTCAGCACTCTTCTCTATGGAAGTGAGACCTGGAATACCTACATGAGGCAAGAGCGTCGGCTCAACTCCTTCCATATACGGTGCCTTAAACGCATCTTGAAAATCAGCTGACAAGACCGTGTCCCAAACAGCGAAATCCTGCAGCGTCCAAACACCACAGCATATTCTCCCTTATGAGCAAACGTCGCCTTCGATGGCTGGGACGCGTCCGACGCATAGAGGATAGGAGGCTGCCAAAGGACATCCTATATGGACAGCTGGCCACTGGCACACGAAGAGTCGGCTTCCCCTCACTCCGTTTCAAGGATGCATGCAAGGGGGACCTGAAGGCATGTTACATCGCACCTGATGGCTGGGAAGTGCTGGCCGAGGACCAAGGCACCTGGAGACTGACAGTAAGTAAAGGAGAGGTCAGTTGGCAGCAGAGAAACGTGTCATAAAGGGCCACGTGACAGCAACCACAGCAACTCGGGCTTCCCAGCATGACTGCACAAACTGCAAGAAGGACTGTCACTCGCGCATAGGTCTCCACAGCCACAACAGGCGATGCCAACAACCCAGAGACAGACGACACCCAAAGGGCGCTATCCGCATGGTCTCCCGAGACTAAGGCGCCAATGATGATGATGATTATAAACGGAAGTATTGTCAATAAGTCGTAACTCTTGACTAGTTGAAAAAAATTAAGAAAATTATAAGGTGGGAAACGAAAAATACTTTAAAAGAACAAAGCATAAGGTACATTTCCAAAATTGAAATAATTGTATAAACAATAGCAGAGATTTTTCCCCTGATTGCATTAAGCGTATATACGGCCCATTTAATTTTCTTTGGAGTGACCAGCGCTGGAATATTTAACACCACAATAAGACATTTCTGGTCTTGAGAGATGTTTTGATAAAAGTTTGCTCTAAAGTGTAGAATTTGAAGATATTATATCAGTTGAATTAAATGGAAAGAATTAACTATCTTGAGGTATTATAGATAAATATTTATGGTGAGAAATTAAATACAAGATGCCCCCTCCCCCCGAGAAAATAATTGATTAATTCCTTAGCCAACATTTTCTTGTTGTCGATTGTGGAAAATGTAAAATATATTTCTTTTATTTAAAAATTTTGACTTAAATTGTTAGTATAGTTTTATCAATATTTAAACACATTTCTGGGTGAGTGATGTCAAAGATGCTTGATTGTTTTTAATATTATACCAAATAACATTAACTAAATTATGGCACATCGAACATTTCATGGGAGTTTGACGGCATTGAATGAAGAGATTTTGAAGGCTGCATGAATTTTCTCGTTTGGTTCATGACAGACATGTTTGTTTGATGATGATTACTTGATAATCAATACTTGGCTATATACGTTACCAGTGTATTTGGGGGGTATGAAAATATGCATTTTATACATGATGCTTTGGAGTTTTACTGGTTGCTATGGAACCTGTTAAAATAAAAACTGTCTGAAAAATACACCTCGAAAAGTTTTGTAACAAATATATGTATTACTTTCGATATCAATATGATCTGAGTGTTGAAGGAATTAAAATTCTGATATTGCACAAATATGTGCCGGACAGCTGACAAGGAATGGTGATACTTTATTTGTTCACTCCTTTAGACTCTCCTGCTGCTGAAACACTTCTCATATTCCAAGCCTATTTAAAAAACAAATTTGCATATGACTTCATTGGTAAAGGGATTTGTGATATTTTATAATTAATGGAAATTTGTTAAGAAACAAAATTTTCAGAAAAAGCAGCATATCTGCAAGATCTTTCATTTTAATGTATTGTTAACACTACGATGTTAGTTTCCCGTTCAGGGACGTGAATAAAAAAGAAAAAAAGATAATTTAACAATTGAGATGAGCAAGTTTAACAGAAAGTTTGAAAATAAAAATACAGAAAATCTTTTGAAAAGTGTGAATACTGCCTTGGGTTTCGAACTCGCAACCTTTTGCTTGGCAGCCACATAAAAATGTTAGTATTTATTGATAAGCTATATCTGTATGCACAGAAAATTGGTGATAATTCCACGTCAACAATGACTATGTTGCGCATACTCAAAATACAAATTATCTCACAATAGGGTCACATGGGTTGATGGCAAAAGCATGAAGAGAAACAAAGTTTCAAACTTGCAGATGGCATCACAACAGTGAGGTGTGACACATACAGCACATACTATGCTCATCTCGTGAACCTTACCTTGCAAATGACCTTGATGTTAGAGCTACAAACATGTCAGCTGTATCAAAATGTGTACTCTGTCTTGTTTCATTAAAATATCTTAAGTAGTTTCAAAATTATGTTCCCGAAAATGCATAATTACAATTTACTTTGTTCGCTGTTAACTTGATATCGTGGCAGAAAGACTATATATGGTATGTGACACACAACGTTGTATATATCCATGAGCAGAGATTCACAAAATCGTTCCAACTGTCACAATGTTATCGGTTAAACACGCAAATGTTAAACATAAGGATTGAGTGATAAAGTGCTAACATAATATCCTAAGTTATGATGAATAAAGACAAATGTGTCAATATTTTTATCTTAATTTAAAATTACATCGAATGTGTTTTGGGCTTGACCTTGACCTTGAGAAACAAGACAATTGCTTCTTGCAAAACACTCACTGTATCACCTGCATTATATCTTATATCTTGAAGATCTAGAGTTCAATTCTGGATAAAAACAACATTTTAGATAGAACCATGATAATAATTAAAATAATTTATGAAACAATCAGATTATTATGGATATAAGAGCATTGTTTAATCTGTTTAATCTCTTTAAATATGGGTTTGTAGTTCAAGATTTGACGCAAAATCCTTGGGAAGGGCTCACGTTTTGGGTAGATTCAGAATCTCTCTGTCTGCAGCAATCTTGTCCAAATCGGAAACACAAACTATGAGCTGAAGAGAATTACAAAAGCAGTGCAGAAGCTCGAACGGCTTAAATATCGAAACCGAAGCACGTAAACTCTTATCCATTAACATAAATCTTCATCACCTGTCAATGTGCGATACACAGTTCAGATCACATACTGACCTGATTAACCCCACTCGTGTTCTATGAGTGGATGAAGAACAATACAAGTAATACAGAAAATAAGAGCTATGTGCAAAATTGCTTTGGCAGCTATGCACAGTTTGAAAACTCCAGAAAAGGGATGGTAGATTGTTGAATGTGACTAAAATATCTAATTAATTTTTACGATTGTAAACATAACACTCACCTTACATTCACACATAGAAATGTACGTATAAACGAACATGTACATGCCTATCTTGAAGCAAACGCACCACTGCATAATACAAATTATTTCGTTTAGGTGACTCGTATAGAAATGTAACAGAATTGTTACCGAGAGGATGGTGGATTAAATGAACAACACAAACACAATATGTGAAAGAAAATATAAATTTATGAAATAAATTATTAATGAAAAATAATGATGTATCAACACAATAACTCATGCGCTCAACCCACAATTACACTCACAACCATTCACAATACATGAATAAATTAAATATTAATACAAAAATATAACACAGATACAGAGGAATCCCTTGGACTATACACAGATCCAAGGAACCTTTACAAAAGTTATATTACTGCAAGTATAAATTACGATAACAAATCAAAACATCAAACTATACTATCGCACGTATGGATTGCGACAACTAGCACGAACATATACATGTATTTAATCAAGTTGCTAGCTTTTATTGAGATTCATGCAATCCCTTGAAATACTATTGTGATTTGAAGTAACTATGTAAATACAACAATGTATTCAATTGTACTACAATTGCAACACACACATGTGTCTCGACCCTGTATAACCGTACGATTCACCAACAGTTGAATCGCCGCCCAGTTTCCCCGAAGACCTAGGGTTGACCAATACTTTTATCGCCGTTTGCCCTTCACGGATCAACCACAGTTATACGTACAGACAGCATACAACATCTACTAGAACCAACGGTCCCAAATACTTTAAGATGCCACCCCGGATGTTTACAACTCTAGACAGCTCCGACACTCGGACTTCTAGAATTCCGGATATTTACACGTCACGACAGATGTAGACGAACAGACAGTTCGACAGACAGACAGTCAGATACTTCAATTCGATTGCACAATTAAACGGCACAATCAATCACATTCAGCTATAATACAGAGATGTTCTGCAACAAATCAGCTACGATATCAAAGACGTTATCAAAGATGTTCCCAGAGATGTTATCAGATGCGTTATCAGAGATGCTATCAGAGATGCTATCAGCTACAATAAAGAAACCAGACTGATAATAGTTGTCTCAAAAAATAATCTAAACCTTAGATCACGATATTGCATTTAAAGTCTAATAGTGACTAGTAATTCCAAATATTCCACGTTTAAAATCTGCATTGCAATAAAGGCATCATTATATGAAATGATAAACTGAATAAAATTCACAATAAAACGAAATATAAATTTAACACTCACCCCTTTGGCTGGAGATTGAAAGACGAGCTATCTATCCTGTGATTAGATACTTTAAGTCCCGTAATATTGATCAGAAATATTCTGCCTTATATACCCTCAAATAGGTGAGCAGAAATCACGGCAAAATTACCGTGCACCCTGTGAATCTAATGTTCCGGACTTCATGCAATTCAAAATCAGGCACATGCAAATCGTTACACGCCGCTTACCTTGGAGAAAACCACTTATTCACCCCAGGTAATGCATGTACGACGAAACAAAGAAAATGGTGAGATTAGTTTGTAAATCAAGAAGAAAATAAATTCAATTTTCGCCTAATTCTGTGACAATACCTCCCCCCTAAGAATAAAAATGTACACATTTTTACAATTAACACAGAATAGAAGAAAAATAACTACTGATGATATCTTACAACATTTACACTGGTTATACTACAATCTGGATTTTATTACTGGGCAAATTCATACAAATTTCCCATCATGCCCTACTCAAGTAGTCTTCGCCTATATTTTCAACTCCCCTTATTGCTTCTACACGGAAGCGATAAGGTTGTAGTATTAGCGCCCAACGCATCAACCGAGCGTTAGCGACCTTGGCCTTGTTTACATACAGTAGGGGTTGGTGATCAGTCTCGAGAACGAAATCTCTCCCAAATATATATGCGTGATACTTCCCAATTCCCCATACTACGGCCAAACATTCCTTTTCTATGACGGAATAATTTTTCTCCCTGGGTAGCAATTTCCTACTAGAGTAAGCTACGGGTAACTTACTGTCGTCTTGCTCTTGCAGTAAAACTGCCCCCAACCCAGTTTCAGAAGCATCTGTTCTTAGAATAAAAGGTTTGCTGACATCTGGCAATTTTAATATAGGTGCACTAACCAGTTTCTCTTTCAGAGCACAAAATGCTTTATCTTGTGGCGGTCCCCATTCAACTTTGTTTGGTTGCCCCTTCTTGGTCAAATCAGACAGCGGGCTAGCAATGGCTGCAAAGTTCGGTATAAACTTTCTATAAAAACCTACTAGACCTAGAAATGATCTTACCTGCGTTTTGTTGGTTGGCTTTGGTGCGTCTCTAATTGCTTCAACTTGCTTGGGATGAGGTTTTAACTGACCCATACCGCTGACCCTATGACCCAAACAATCTAAATCTGTATAACCAATACTGCATTTAGTGGGTCTCACTGTGAGGTTCGCTTTGCGGAGTCTATTGAAGAGCTCGCTCAGGACGGACACGTGCTCACTCCAAGTATTCGTGTACACGAATATGTCGTCTACAAAGCTATCAACGTTTGTTAAACCTTTAAGCAACTTACGCATCAAACGACAACAGGTGGCGCTGGCTCCAACTAACCCGAATGGCATCACTTTGAATTGATACAGTCCTTTCTGGATTGCAAATGCTGTCAATGCTCGGGATTCTGGGACAATGGGAACCTGCCAATATCCCTTGGCCAGATCTAATTTGGAAATCCATCGGTTTCCCGACAACTTTGCAAATAGACCCTCCATATCTGGCATTGGTTCTGCATCGAACACAGTGATTTTATTCAACTGCCGAAAATCGATACAGAATTGGTTCGTCCCATCCTTTTTCCGGACTAGCACTACTGGAGAAGAATATGGCGAGTTGGAGGGTTCAATCACCCCCAGATCCAACATTTTACCCACCTCTTCGTCCACAGCTTCACGTGCGTTGTATGGCACCGGATATCCCTTGATTCGAATAGGGTCAGACGTATTTAGTGTAATTTTGAGGTCCAACAAAGTTGTACAACCTGGTCTGTCTGTGAATACATAAGAGTGTTTAGCCAAGAGCGCATTAATCTGTTGACGCTGGTCTTTCGTCAACTCCGCACTCACATCGACTTTATCTATCCCTTACCCCGCAACTCCCAAGGGACATTAAAGGGAACTCTCGATATTCGAATCAGCTTCATCATCGTCTACCACTGCCGTACAAACGACATTTAAGACCCCCTTTTCAACATTGTCGTTCTGTCTCTTGATATACAACTTGAGCATGTTAGCATGGAATGTCTTTAAATTACCGTCTATGTCAATTTTATAGTCCATGTCACCTTTTACCTCCTTAGCTTCATATGGACCTTTCCACTGGACTAATAGCTTATTTGAGCTCGTTGGAAGAAGCAATAGAACCTGATCTCCCACAAGAAATTTCCTATTACGCGCTCTGCGGTTATAATACTTGGCATATCTGCGCCCCGATTTAATCAATTCGTCACGTGCCATCTGGCATGTACTCTCAAGTTTTTTTTGTAGATCTAACACGTACTGGTAAGTTGTTTTTATTTCCTCGTTCGCAACATCACCAGTCCATAGTTCGCGTAGTATCCGCATCGGGCCTCGAACCGTTCTACCGTACAACAGTTCGAATAGTGAAAACCCTAAACTTTCCTGCGGTACTTCACGGCACGCGAACAGAACAGCGTTTAAATAACGGTCCCAGTCTTGCGGACGTTCCGCGCACATCTTTCGTAGCATGCTTTTAAGGGTACCATTAAACTTCTCTACCAGTCCATTGCACATCGGATGGTATGGGGTAGTGTTTAGCTGTTTGATGGATAACAGCCTACTTATTTCACCCATGAGGTCAGAGGTGAATTGGGCACGACAATCAGTGAGGATTTCTTCTGGCACCCCTACCCTACTGAAGATATCAACTAATGCTTCAGCCACCCTTTCCGTTTCAATAGTTGGTAACGCTACGGCTTCGGGGTATCTGGTCGCGTAGTCAACCAGAGTAAGAATATACCGATTCTTTCTTTCGGTAACTGGGTGTATTGGTCCTACAATATCTACTGCCACTCTTTTAAACGGTGTATATATTAATGGCATCTGTCCTAAGGGCACCCTTGTGACCCTTCCCTTACATACAACAGCTTCCGATTGCACTTGAGCTTTTCCATTTACTCAAATCAGGCCTCTGCTGTGGGCTAAAATCTCTTAACCCAAAGTAGAAAAGGCATATAATAATATTCTTGGAAGTGCTTTTGATCAATATATGGTCTATCACTATTCAATAGCTTGACTATATTGGAGGGGCTAGGCAGGTTTTAAATTAGCCAAAATTTGGCTAATTCCTACAAAGTTGTTCTTCACACCCTTAGGATAGGAACCAAATTTTGGAAAATTAGCCAAAATTTGGCTAGTGTCTTTTAGTATAACCCCCATGTATGGCTGCAAAAGATCAAACTCTAGGTAACTATGATTAGCCAAAATTTGGCTAACTGCAATATTGTCCCTTTCCATGATGTATTGTATGACCTTTAGGCAGAAGCCAAATCTTAGATTAATGTATCCTTAGCCAAAATTTGGCTAAGGATTCCTGTTGCCAGGCTCAGTGAGGCTGGTGCACAACTAATGACCTTTTAGCAAAATTTGGCTAGTGTCAGCAACAGCTTTTCAAAACAGCTGCATGTATGGCTGTTATAATTTAAAAGCTCTATAATTAGCCATATTTGGCCATCCTCCTCAGTGTTTCATTCCCTACTGTTGTGTAAATGTAAGCTTATAACATTGTTGGTCATTGCCTGAAATGTTTTTTTTTTGTATAACCTACAGTAATAACTATTAGATATCCAAATTTGGCTACATGTATGGCTAAATCACTCATATGGAGTAAATGCAGTATTGGATAAATATGAGCTTGAACAAAGTTTGGGAAATGCATGTAGGTTCACTGGTCATGATCACCATGGATGGCTTCCAAAGAGAAATTTTGTATACTATATTTTTAAGATCCCAAGAGTTTTGAAATATGAGTAAATACAAAAATTCATTTTTGTCATAGCAGTCATAGCTAAAACAGAGTAAAGTAAATGAAAGTGACACATTTCAAAACAATGTTTTATATTACTTACTACCGGTACTAAATTGTTATCTTGTAATGAAGACTGTTTTTTTGGATTCTTTTGGTAAATATTTGATAAATACTTTGAAGGCAATCTACATAAGCTCCTAAACTGATTTATTTCCCTTCATATAGCTCTTCCTATAGTCTGAATATACATCAGCATTTGTTTGCACCCTCCAATTTTGTTTAAAAACAACCATAAATTAAATTTTCAAAATTTAGAACTTGGTCACCTAATTTATTGATTTATACTTTCAAACGTATTATGACCAGGGAGACTGCATGTGTTTTCTCAAACAGAAATTTTCAGAGTAAAATACTACCTTGCTTGTTTGGTTACTTCCAGTTTCTGGACAAGTCTGTTTTCAGCAAAGAGGTGGACGCAAAACTACATGTGTATATACATAGAATGTACATACTATGTTAATTTAATTCTGATATCTACAATGTCAAATGATGGAAAAGAACGACAACTACAAATTTACATTTCACATGGATTTAACTAGTGGTTTAATTTCTATGTACAATTGTGCAATGTGCTATAACTCTCAACCTTATGGTAATTTGTGGAATTATCTGGCAGTTACCAAACAGGATGAACTATGTCGCTCTGCTGTCAGAGGAAAATCGACTCGCCCATAGTACATTGTATGCATAACATGACACAGTGTTAGCAAGGAAAGTATATTAAGCACAATCCACAGACAATGACAGTGCTAGGGCATTCCTGGTCACAGTTGGGTTAGAAATTATAAATCAGTAAATGAAATAACTATTTCTGTGCATTTTTATCACACCAACAGTTTTCATTATTGACATTGGTAGGGAGGCTATAATCATACTAGAAGTTTTGCAAAAACTGTAAAACCTAAATTTTATACCAAGTATTTAACAAGAGAGATAGACCAATAGGAAGATGGATGCATATAAAATCAAGAGAACAGCAAAATATTAGAACAAAATGATTAAATACACAAAATATTTATTATATTTATCATATGACTGAAATGATGTACATTGTACATAAAAATTTTAATAATATTACACTAGAACCTGTCTTGAAAGACCACCCTTTCTGCCATAAAATTATGGTCTCTCAAGACAAGTGGTCTCTCATAACAGGTCATGATGCTATATAATCATTAAATTTGTGCATTGAGAATATGGTCTCTCAAGACAGGTGGTCTCACATCACAGTGGTCATTCAAGACAGGTTTCACTGTATATCCATATGAAAAACACCAGAATAATTTGTAGCGCCAGATTGGTGTTTTATTTCAATGTAAAATGAAAATATCTTTTCTGCTTTATTTGAAAGAGCAATGCCTATGGAATGTTTCTTTGTTTATAAAACAATATATACTTTAGCATCAAAGATCTTTTTTAATATAAATCTTGTTATGGCTAATGGCAATCTTCTTGAAGAAGGAGGTTCAAAGTCCCAGGTATAATATTATTGACTGATGTGCTCAGGTGTTTAAACTATGTAACTGACACCTTACATTACTTTGCATAGTATATTCCAAGTGTACCCTCAGTGGTTGCAACTTCCTAGACCTGACTGATTTGAATGATTGCTTAGAGTACATTCCCCAACTTTATATTTTCTTCTGTCTGTATGGTCAGCTTGATGTCCATATGATGCTTGTTGGGTTGTGTATACCTGAAAAATTTTGGTCAGTAGTTTTAAATGAAATTTATTTGTTTTCTAAACTAAATTAAGCAAGTCTTTTGAATGATTGTTTTACTGTTACAATAGAAGAAATTAATATTAAAAAAAATAATGTTCAAATTACATTGCAATTTAGTTGGAAAATTTACAATCAAGATTCTTTTCTTAACTTGATCTACTATGTTGTATTACTTTTAAAAGTCTTTGGTAGACTGCTTTGGTGGCCTAGTGGTTAGAGCATCCACCTTGGATGTGGAAGGTCGTGGGTTTGATCCCCAGCTGAGTTATGCCAAAGACTTATAAAAATGTTACTGCCTGGCACTCAGTATTAAGAAGTTAGTGCTAGGACTTGTTGGCCTCTTGTCAGAATAATGTTACTGGGTGGGACATTAAGCTATGTATTTGTGACATGAAGCCAGATCACTTCATTACTATATAATTTGACCTTGCTCTTAATAAAATACACTTGACATCTTCATGATGATAGCCCATTTCTCAATATTCATCAAATCAAATCATAAATAAAGTGGTTACAAACTTGTGCAACTAGTTGCCACTTCAGTTGAGATCTCGTAATATAAGCTTATATTCCATGTTTAATAAAACTTACAAACATGTACAAATACGACCGTTAGAGTGATAACTGGTTCAGTCAGATGCAAGATCAAATAATTACTATGAATGGATATCAATCTTACTAAACTGTTGAAATCTTCATCATATAAACCTGTACTGCAAGTTTTATAAAAACTAAAAAATATTTCTTTATTATTGGTAAGAAGCTCAGCTAATTGCATGCAAGATCACCTTATTAATATGCTTTTATTATAGTGTGTGTTGAATTAGTCTGAAATCTAGAAATAAGCTCATATTCCGTGCTTTACTTAAAATTAAATCAAATATATGGATGATAGAGTGATAAAAATGTAATTGTTAAAGGATGGAAGGATGAAGGTTTATACAGGTCAAAAATGTAAAGTTACTTAACCTTATGGCCTGAGGAGTGAAAATTAAGTCAAATAGGTATTTTTACAGTACCTTTAGCCCTTGAACACAGATGTTATGGACTTTTTCATCCATGTATGTAATACCCTTAATTAGTGCTGAATTCTCCAAGTGAATGTTTCATGTAACACTCTCAGAATTAGGTTAATGAATGCATACCTGCAGAAAAAATGAACTTACACTATACAGAAATGGCATAATAGTTATCATGATTCCATGTGAGATTAAAGAGAGGGCTATACATTAGATCTTCAATTATTCTTGTTAAGTCAACTTTTTAAACTAGCTGACTAAACGCTGTTTTTAAAAAAATGAACGTATAATAATTAAAATTGAAAGTTATTTCAACAGCAATACAAACTATGATATTTTCAATATTTCTTTCTTGAATAAATATATGGGACTCTTTACATATAAGTTACATTTTGAAACTTTGTCTTGATTCAATTTTATACGTTTTACTTCCTGGTTGCAATTCTTGCACACATTATATAAACTTTCATTCACTCATCATATATCCCAATACAAGTTACTGGCACATTTTAGTTTAAACATTAACTCTTTGTTTCTGCATTGTTACAATACAACATACATGTAATTGTTTTAGCGTAAGATTCGTCAGAGCATATATTTTTGAAATATGCACTGGTGCTGTTATAACTGGTAGTTTCAAGTTGAACATGACCTTATTTAAAAAAAGAGAAGTTGAACAAAATTATGTATTTGATTCTTGTAAAATATCAAACAGGAAATATGTCTTTCTGAAACCAGGTTTTGTGTGGAACAAATGCCTTTTAAATTTGGCTGTAGTGTTTCATGAGATATATCTTAGCAAACAGATTTTTGTTTGGACGAAATGAATGTCTTTTGTGGTCACCAGACAGTGATCTTGTGAAGAAAACTAAAAATGGTATTGAATTTATTAATTTTTAAATTTTTGCAGTCAACTGTAAGATAAATAACCCTCTTTTTTATAGCATTTTCCATTTTAATCTGAATCTGAATCTAATTTATGTTCAAACCTTGCTGTTTTATTATATTAAGCAGAGAGAACATATAGAAAACAAAACTGTTCAGTACCTTGTAACACATTTTTGAAGATTAAAAAAATCTAATGGTTTAATTAGGAGTGAATCCACTAATCAAAATATGTAAATCTACTAGTCTGAAATCCATTATCACATGTAATGCAAAAACCATTTCTGTAGAAAATTTTACATTTAAATTTGATAACATGTAATAGATGCTCATTGAGTCAATTTTAGAAGATAAATGTACAAAACTATGCCACATTTAATACTAATTCATACTGCGTATGCTCTTTGAGTAGATGTGGGCTATTGTTTACCGAAGAAAATATCTGATTACTTAAGGAATAGTTCAATAAAAGTGAATAATACTAGTAGATAATTTAACATAATATAACTAAGTACTCTTATTAATATTTTATATTTTTAAACTCTAAAATCAGCAGAAAATAATTTTAAATCAATACACACCTTTTTTGAACTCATTTCCAGAAGTTTTCTGCATAAATCGTTGTCCTTTGCTTCTCTTCAGGCTTTGGAAATATCAGTTGAATTTCTCTGGTAGCAAGAAATTTGACCTTATGCAGACTGAACTAACTGTTAAATGTCTTTCTACTGCCTCTATCAAAGCTATTAGGTGCCCAGCAGGTGGCTTTCATGGAAGAGCTAACCCTACTTCATGATCAGAGAAAATTTACACCAAGATAATGACCTGGAGAGAGCTGTTAACTCTTATCAATTCAAGATAGCTCAAAATAAGGCATTTGCTTTCATGACTTGTGGTACTTGTCCAGTTACCATTGTAGGACTTTGCCAAATCCATGATAATAAAACTTCAATAATGTTAGATGTTTAAATGTTTACAATATGTTTTTAATTTGGCACCAATGAATCAATTGCAAACTTCATTAACCAGTTTTTTAAACTCTGGTCTGTAAAAGACTTATGTTAAATCGATAAAACACTGTCTCTACTTTTTTCAGTTGCAAATAGGATCAACTTTATTATCAACTGATCCTGGCTGTGAGTTCTTCATGATGAATTTAGATAAATACTACTAAGTTCAGGAATATATCTGGGGAATTATCACTGAGAATAATAACAAAGCTAATCATCAATTAAGTTATTATCATGGATGAAATGTCCTCACACATTGTATAGTAATCACAATAAATTAGATCAAATATTATCTTAATAGTATAGTTTTACTAATCTAGATTTTTTTCCATTACAGCCCTTTCTGCTCAATGAAATTTTCAAAACTTGGAAATGATATCTTTTTATTGATAGGTAAAACTGAAAAAAAAATGTTAAAATAATCTTGTAATTTACACAAATGCTGCTAGAAAACAAAAATATATGTGCTGCACTTTAGCTTTGGAGGCAGCACAAATGATAATAACACGATTATGTTAATGCTATTTTCTATGCAGTGCAGAGGCAACTGTATGTCTCTCTTGACTATTTAAAGGGACTTTTTAATATTTTATTAAACTGTGAACTTTGACCTGGAGAGAAAATAACCTATACTCCCAGATGTGAAGAAGCTTTGGGCCTTGTATTGTTTATGTATGTGTAAGGTGCCCTATAATAAAGGTATGGTGCTTATATGATATGAACAATTCAACCTAATTGTTTTCATAAACCTGTATCAATGTAAATTTTGGTGTTCTCATTGTTATACCAGGTGCAGATGAGAAGGAAAAAAGACACACACGTATTCATGAAAGGAATTCATTTTATAATTTATCTGCAATCAAAATGTATCAACTGATTGCACTGAAGGCAGTAATGAGGTGGATATTCAACCATTTGTGTAAACACATAATAATATATATTTCTCTAACAGGTAACGATAACATACAAATTGTGCACACTTTTCAAGTACTTTTTAAACCAATTGATCTAATTACTACACACGCTTTTGTTTACTGGTAATTTCATAATGCCTAATTACCATACAGGATGCTTTCAGTTTTTATCATGTAAATATTAAATCTATTATGTGATGAATTTGATAAGTAGATTATAACATATAGTTCATAACATTATCAGACCCATTTCAAATTTACATTTGTTCACAATTTTAGTGTCAAAATTATTAAAGCATACATCAACAGTCATTTCAAATATTGTTCAATCAAGATTCAGTTAGTTTGTTTAATTACTCTTTCAGCTGACAAAAAAGTTAGCAAGTGAAATTTATAGTGAATAGTGAATTTCATGTGCATACATAACTGTGTCTGCTTTGCCTTGTCATAAAGATTTAGGAAAGTCCTATTAATATTATCTGAGTTTGTTGTGACATGCAGATAAAGTTACATTAAAAAAAAATAATCTAGAAATGTTCAGCTAAACCAAATCCAAGTAATGAAAAATCATCCATGAATCACAAGGCTTGTAAGAGACTGTTAGCAGCAAGCAAATGTCCCTTAGGACAATATCAAAGGTTTGCCTTCCCATCATGAGTAGATTATTCAAATGTGTAATTGACCATGCCCTCCCAAGGGATGTTGGCTGTAAAATTTGAATTAGAGATGGTGCTAATAATGATGACCCTTGTTAGATGTCAAATTGTTAGCAATGAAAGGAAAACAGGATTATCCAAATGAAACTTGAACTAACAGTAAAATGTTACACATCACCATTATCCAGTTTCAGAGTGTGTTACATCTACTACTTCTGTCTATTTGTTGTGTTCCAAGTACAATGTACCTTTAGAGTCTCTTTAAAAACAGTTATTTAAGAACCACTTTGGGTTAGATACTAAGGTAATAAATGGTGGTGTATTGTACTGTCATAATATACATCATGACATTCATTCTTTTTTTAAACAATAGGTAGATAGGTAGGTGGGTAGAATAAATCAAGATGATACATTTAATGTCTCAGATACAAACACATGCTGAATGCAACTGATTTACCAAGTAAACTTTTGGGCATTTAAGTACAATTGGTGATGTAGTGAGAGTCTGAATTCTGTCTTTAGTAAATTGTGAGAAGTAAAATTATACTAAAGTGACTCAACATGTGATTCCTTGTTATTGGTTCATTATGCCCTCAATATCTTTGACCCAGTAACATCTAGTCTTGTGACAGTTGGTGTAATGATGCATCTCAGTTAGAATCCAAGCAAGCCAGCAATTCAAACATTAAAATTAGGTCAGCATGATTTTATTTTCATGCTCTATTTGCATTATTTGCTTCAGCTGTGGGATTATTAAACCCCTACTATTCTGAACTCTATTTCACACTCACTCATGACATTTGGCATGTGAGTTGTTTATAAACTAGTTATTTCATATGGATATACTACAAAGAAAACAGTTAAGTCTTGTCCAAAGTAAATCAGTGTGACCCAAGTTTAATACTTCAGAGATATGAATATTCAGCTATATGTTCATTAAACTCTCAATGCCATTGACCCTATTGCACCTGCACACACAATTTAGTATGAGCTTCAGTAATACAGCGGATAACTCCATCATGCCAAAAGTATGTCACTGTTGACTAGTTTGCATGCTTTGGAAATGTTTGTCTTTTTAGCTATCAGGTAAATACTTTAAGCCCTATTTTATCTATACTTGTGAACATTAGCATATAATATAATACAATCCATAGGTCGTTGTAACTTTCACACATCAGAGTATTTTGAACCATATTTGCTACATGCTTGATATAACTATTGACTGTAAGTAGCATTATGAAATTTGAAGTATGTAAATATCACAGAGTGAGTAATTCAGTCATTTCAAAACAGGTCACTACAACATTTTATCTTATCCCATCTGAATGATGTTTCTATGTTCAGACATTTGCTGACATGTTTGTCTTTTCAAGAATTTGTTGCTAAATGATTTGTGTCTACATCCATATTACAAATGAGTTTAGCCTAAGCAGTGTGTACCATGATGGGACCATGCTATCTTAATGCATCTAAATCTATAGTATAGAGCAGTATTAACCATTCCTTTATGGCTTTAATGGGTGCTGCAAAGTGTGTATAACATGACATTGTGCCATTATGATACTGCTGTCACCCAGTATTCTGTCCTATGTAATCTATATTGGTACATTTACTGTAAATATTCCCACCAGCATTTAGGTTCACAATGCATCCATGTAAAGACAATATTTAGCAAACTGATTGCCATAAGGTTTCATCATTGTTTTTTACTTTCTAACTTTTCCTGTGTAATTTTGTATAATTATTTCATTTTTACCCCAAGATTGTATTTTTTATCCAACTGTGTTAAATTGTTTTGTTACTTAACATTTTGGTCCATACCAAAACACACCAATAAACCAAGGACTATAGTTTTTATATGTTCACTTTTGTTCATATGATTTTCATTCACATATTCTCATACAATTTTTTGAGAATATCACATCTGTAGCTACATAATTGAATTATATCTACTGACAAGCAAACATATTAATGAATAATTATTAACTTCATAAATTACTTTCATTAATTGATCAATAAATTAAGTTTAATTCACTATGTCATATGTAGAAAAAATTGTAAATATCATGGAAGACATAAAAGCAATAAATCAATTTGACTTTCAAATATTTCATATAAATCCTTTCTCTCATTTTCAACCAAACTATTATTTAATTAGTAATTATAACGGTGATTATTTACTACCTCATTTAGCATAAACAATATATGATAAAATTGTTACTTCTTTTCACAATATGTTTAGTTTGCAAAATCTTTCAGATAACCTGACATTTTGCTATAAAAACAATTGTAATAAATTTGGAGTATGTGTATTTGACAGCATCCTGTTTTTAAGCAATTCTTAGATTTATTTGTGTGAGTATTTAGTCTTCGGTGCCATGGAAATTACTAGCCCGAAATAGTTAGCCAATTGGTAGAAGCAAACGTCACAGAGCCGAGTGTTAGTGAATTTGAACCATGCTGGGGTTGTTAGTAGTGAATTAAAGTACAAGCCGAAAGACTGTCCCTGGTGTAACATATTCCATATTAAAATTCAGCAGTGTATAAAAGTGTTGTGGTTGAAATGGCAGTATTTGTGGTTGGAAATCAGTAAATTATATAATAGAATCAATAAGTTGGAACTTGGTAGGTACCGTTTATGTGTCCATAGTGGAAAATGGGTGTATGTATATGAGCGTGATACGCCAGAAATTATGAGGATTGACTGGCCTAGGGTCGCGCAGTTAAATATTTCGCAGTTGGTAAGGGAATACTAGTGTAATTTCTATGGCATGACAAGCTGTCGGTACGGAAATCGGATGATAATAAAGAAAAACCATGCAAAGGTGCAGTTAATGGACTTTTGGGCAAGTTGTCTCATCTGGATCGCCAATTGATTAGAGCAAAGGTTATTAAATATAGCGGACACGTCTTTCTTTCCATTGTACAACTCAAGTTGTATGGAAGTCTTGGGAAAGTTGGGGAAAACATATGACTTCCAGCGTGACTCGCGCCAGGGTTTGACACCGCTCGGTCAAGTGAATACCCCTGTGTGTGTAACACTATTATTATAGCAAATGCTGTTATTTAACGTTCTAAATTGTTTGTAAATTAACGTATATGGTATTAATCTTTCATTCTAGCTTAATTTGTTTGTTTGATTAGGATTTTTAACGTAGCTTTAACTATTTTGCAGTTATGTCGCTACAATGTCTCCAGTGAGGCAGTTTATAGTGATGTCTAGCACTGGGGCATCATGCCACAGACATGTAGCCTGATGTTCCACCCAGTCACATTATCCTGACACCAGGCCGACCAGTCCTAACACTGGCCTGTTAATGTTGAGCGTCAAGCGAGGCAGCTGTTGGTACCATTTTTGTAAGTCTTTGGTACGACTAAGCCAGGGATCAAACCCATGACCTCCATTTTCCGCGGTGGATGATCTAACCACTAGGCCACCGAAGCAGTCATTCTAGCTTGAAAAAGGAAGATTACGCTTGTGAACTCTGGCAAAATATACTAGATTTCCCCAACAATAATAGTTTTGGCAATAATTTCTTTTAGTACATCTTGAGCTCTACATAATACTATCAATAATAATAATAATAATAATCATAATAATAATGAGGACTTTGTAAACCGCCTAATCTCTAGATGCTCTAAGCGCTTTACACCATTAGAAAACACCTATAACATAAAATGCATATATGATATGATTACAAAAAGAAGAAAGATCATGTACTTACAAAAACATTAGAAAACCAGTGTGCATTTATAAATCAAAATCATTTAAAGTCTTGCTGTTTGATTAGAGAGCAGATACAATCAAATTAAATTATGTACAAGGGGGCACTCACCCATTATTATGTACTTTTTAGAAAGTGATGTATGCAAGGTGAAGTTGTTTGCATATAAAACATGCACATTGGAGAGAATGTTGGCATACCTCTATGCTACTTTGATGTAATATGGCTGGGTTTTGTTTGCATATTGTACTTTTGGAAATTGTAAATAATCTTAGCACGATGCTAACTAAAAAGACTGCTCCCTTGTCCAGAAATCAGCCAGAATTTGTCTAATGTACACTATATTTTAGCAGATATTAAAATAGGAAAAATGAATTTGCCAGACTACACAAAATCAGCTTCTGAAAGTGCAATGAATGAATTACCAATATATGAAATATAAAAAAGTGTTTTTTATTTAAAAAATACAATTTACTTCTAATGTTCAGGAAGTGAAAATGACCTAGTGGAGCTAGCACTTCTTTTTAAAGGTGCACATTTTAAGTAAGGCTAAGCTGTATACATGCATAATCCATATTACACCCATCAATCATATGACAAAATAAAGGGAATTTAAGGTTCTTTGAACAATGCCTAAGATATACAAGGTCTTTTTTTAAAATACCCACTATAACCAGTGTGAAAACTTGGGGAAATTCTTTTTTCTTTAAATTTTTTAACTCTATGCAAAATTTGAGACCGTTTATCGCCAACCAAGGGAGGTTGTGGAGAGTTATCTGTTGGTAAGCCAAGAGCAACAAAATTTTCTCTGATATCAACTAAACGACATGAATCATACTAACAGATCATATCATTTTAATTAGATCAGATATTTTATGTAAGAAGGAATTCTACAGAGCAAGTTCTTAAAACTGAAAAGGTTAAGTTACCCATTTTGTGGCAAAACAAATATCACGACAATTTCAAAAACACTCTTATTGAATTACAACACATTTGTTTTACTATTTCTTTAATAGTTTTGCATTTCTATTTCTATCAACATTATTGAATGACCTTCAACTTCTTGTGCGTTTTGTTTATTTTAGAAATCACCTTGCTCTTTCCAGTTTCTCTCTCTCTCTCTCTCTCTCTCTCTCTCTCTCTCTCTCTCTCTCTCTCTCTCTCTCTCTCTTACTGACAACATGAACTTTCTTTTTATATGTAAGCGAAGACTACAAATGGTGGATAAGAATGTTGGATATGAATATTTTGGCAAATCCTAGAAGTAATGTACTGATCAAAGTCAAATATCAAAATTTTTAAAATGAAGACAGCAGATGACTCATTGAGAATTGCCTCTATGACTTGCAAGGGGTTGGGGGACCACGATAAAAGTAACAATATGGAATTACCTAAAGAAAGGATGGGATACTCAATATATTTATTGCAAGATACACATTTTATTATATGACAGGCAACATATTAGATCATTTTGGAATTATAAATGTATCATTTATTTTGCATTGAGATTCAAGGGAATAAAAATTGTATTGAATAAAACTTTGAAATTTCTATTTTTTATTTTTAGAAACATGAATAACACTTAAATTTAATTTAATCATCTGCAATTGGTTCTCATTCACATATGATAAGATTTATTAACCCAGTCATCAACATAATCATTCAAATGAATATTATGTTTTCCCAATTCTGGTTAAGATTAATAGGTTACTTATTATTCTAATTGGTAACAGGTTGTACAGTTGATGTGTGGAAGGATGAAATGATTTTTGATACCATATAGTTCTGCATAAAGGGCACATAATCAGTGTCACATACGTTCCCCTGGTAAGTGACACTGTCAGACAACACCCACCAAATGTTTCTGCACACAACATTTTAGAATAATAATATAAAACAACAGTACATAATGCACTAATAATGCTATCAAACAGGATAATCATATTTGATTTGACAGTTTAACCACCTTAAGAAAAGTTATCCATTAGTGACTTATATATAAGCCATGTAGGCTATAGATTCATTTTTGTTTGTCTCTGTATTGTGCTTCACTGATTATCAAAAATGTTGTCATTCTCAAGCTCTGGCCATGCAAAAATCATAAATCAAAATGAATGTATGTATCTCTGGTAGTACCAGACCCTTTTAGTAAATACTGTCATAGTAACCTACATTTCATATGACCACTTAGGTTTTTACACCATGTACAGTTATAATGATGGGTTACTGAATGTATTTCTACGTGATAATTAATTTTTACTATGGTTGCTGGAGATAAAAAGCTCTTGCAAATCATTGCTGTTCACATTTAATTTTTATTAAGGGTTGTATAACTGATATATATGCATCCACCAGTAACATTTTAAAGAGTTATTGCAAGAGATCTAAAATATCCATGATTTTATTTTGTTGGATGACAAGTTGGTGTTCACTATACACAAGTCTAAGATGTGTCATGATGACACAATGTAGTAGTCAAGAATTGGCTAGGTGATTCTTTCTTCCCCTCCAAAAATAACTGACTATTAAATTCTTCCCCCCTCCAACTACACATGTTAAGCATGATAAAATGAAAAATTAAAATCTATAAAAATGGATACTTATTAAAGAATTTAATAAGAACTGATTTCCACCAGCAAATGAATATTGGTTTCTAAAAATAACCATATTAAATTAAATTTTAATGTTAGAACTTAGCTACCATAATAACAGGCGATCAGGTGGGTTAATATGTTTTTATTACTTTGTTTGGATTTTATATATAATCAGAATATAAAATGAGGAAATTCAACTACCACGTATTTTAGGTCTTTCTTGGAAGAAATACGCTTGTCAGCAAATTTTTTTTTGTAAATTTAATTATTTTCTCAGTTTTTCACTATCTTCTTCTGTCTTATTTTGTCTGTCTTTCTCTTCCATTGTTTTTCTAAATTTACCTCTATCCTTTTCTTTCATTTTCTTTCCCTCTCTTTCCTGTCTTTCTCTATTTGTATCTGCTCATTGCCTTCCCCTCTCTGTTATTCTCTCTCCCCTCTATTTTCCTCCCTGTTACCATCTTCTCCTGTATTTGCCTCTGTCCTCTCCTTTCTCTCTCTCTCTCTCTCTCTCTCTCTCTCTCTCTCTCTCTCTCTCTCTCTCTCTCTCTCTCTTCTTATATGTTTTACCTCTCACTTCCTCTCATTTTATTCCCTGCATAAAACTGCCTTTTTTCTCTCGCCTTCATAGTCTTTATGCACCTCTTATGACATTTTCTCTTTTACTTATCATCTTCTTCTCTCTTTATCATCTATGCCTTATCTTTCATTTCTTCAAGTGTTCCTCTTTTTCTTTCACTTTCTTTTTTATCTCTCTCCTCTGTCTTCTGCTCTTCTCCTATATTGGTCTTTCTCTATTGCTTCCTCTCTACCTTTTCTCACCTGTCATGATCTCCAAATTGTATGAGGTGATTGTGCATGTAATTGTATGTTTTGAGTTATAAACTTTGCAATTTCATAAAGCGAAAACAGCTACAAACTTTCCTGAAATAGTATTATCAAGCATATGTCTCCACATTGGTTACTAAAAACTGAGCAATTACATCAACCACAACAACAATATAAATAAGTATTTACAGGACAGTAATACGGATTCAAATCTGGTGTGGGCAAACCATGCCAAGATTACGAATGCAACACCATTGTTGTCTACTGATATTTATGTGAATAGTACTATTGGATCCAATTCCAAAGGAGTTAACCAGTATGATTGGTTAAGATACCCAGCATATTTTTTCTTCGACACTTTCACTCCTTCTAGAATTTATTTACAAAATCTTGAAAATGACTATTTGTGTGTATGTGTATGTGTGTGTGTATTTTGGATTATTCATTACTGCAGTGTCTGTAGTGTAGCAGTTTATAGAGATGTCCATCACTGATGCATCATCCTGTATACATGTAGCATCAAGTCCCACCCAGTCACATTATTAAGACACCAGGCCAACCAGTCTTATACTAACCTCTTATATTGAGCAACATGTACATGTAAGGCAGATGCTAGTATCATTTTTATAAGTCTTTGGTATGACACAGTTACAGCTGGTGTTTGAACAACAACCTCACACATCACTGGTGGATGCTCTAACCACCTAGGTCATCAGATTGGTCTGCATTTCAATGTAGTGTTAGTTTGCTAAGAAGAATCATGAAGAATCTTTATAAGTTGTGTCTTATACTATTCAAGTGACTTGAAATAATATTAGTCTAAGATTGTATCCTCTATTAATGTAAAAGTTCTTCTTTTTTTAAAAAAAAAAAACTTGTGTGATTTTGTAAAGTGAACCATAACCTGCATTATATTTCAAATGTGGGCCTTAAGCAGATTAGAAAAGAGTCCATTAAGGTAAAGAAACAAATTGCTGTTGGGAGAAATAATGTGCTAGTTGATCATGATTAACTGATTCTGTCCCCCCCCCCCAATTGTTAAGGGATCCATTATGTTTTGGTATTTCACTTGTATGTCTTAAGCGTATTACCAAAGGGTGCATTAATGAAAATAAATAAACTGGTTGAATGGGGAAAAGAATGAGATGGCTGACTCCATCCCTTTTCCAATTGTTAGCAGACTCATTACATATATACATGTGGCAGTCAGTTTATTTCCAAAGAGTCCATTATTGAAAAGAAACTAATTATTTGAGGGGAGGGGGCGAATAAATAGAGGGGGAACCTAATGTGTTGCAAGGGAGGGGCAAGAAATAGTTAGGTGGTTGGGATGGAAGAACTGGATGTTACACCATCTATGAAAGCTGCCAGTTAAGAAAAGGAAAGTGGAATAAGCTAACAAGTTTTATAGATTGATGTTGTATTATAATAAGGGTAAAGAGTTTGAGAAATGATTTGTACATAGTTATAATTCCTGCACATTGCCAGATCAGCACTTTGACTTAGTTCACTTCAGTATTATATAATTTGTTTTACAATACTCAATATCTTGTATCAAGACATCATCCAACAAATCATCACTGATAATCCAATCAGCATGGTTTCAACAGCTCCAGTTCATCACAATTAATTTCAAAGGCCAGAGTAATAGGCCATGTGATACAACTCCAAGATCAAAAGTCAGAACTTCTATGTAGTCCTGTACAGAATTTCATTGGACTAAGGCATGGCTTTGAGAGGTTAAATTTGTATGCCCACCTAGAAAATGCCAGCTTAGTAGTTCACACTTGAGAAAGGAAGAAATACAGTTTAAGAATGTAATCAGTTTGTGATTTGCATGAAGAAGATGAAACAGAGAATGAAGATGAGACAATAGAGGCTGGTGTGTCAGGAGAGAGTAAGTACATTTAATGCTTTAAAATGAATGATAAATAGAGCAAAATTTCTTAATTGAAACACTTCATGATTAGAATTCTTTACATAGAAAATGGAAATTACTAAACTAACTTCTATATCTCTACCTGAAACAATTTTGAAATAAGGCCTTTTTTGCATGTATGTCATAAACCAGCAAACTAAAGAATGCATACCTCTTTCATTTTGAAATTTCAATTACAAGTTTAATATTCTGTAAATGAGAATTATTATTCTATGATAGATACACAATGAAACAAAGCAATAATCAAAACAAAACATGATATGTTTTGACACTGTAGTGGGCCATTTTAGCTCCATAAATACATTTTAGATTGATGCAAGATACACAATATGTTAGTAAAATTTACAGGTTTTTTCCCATAGAACTGCCAAGATAATGTATTAAGTATGCTTTTTCTTCATGTTGTTTATTTTCAATAATAATAATAATAATAATAATAATAATAATAATAATAATAATAATAATAATAATTGTGCTGTAAAGAGAAAATGCTTTATGAAAAGACACAAAATCTCATTTTGTAGGGTCTGATAGCTGTTTTAACTATGCTCTCCTGCAGAACATGGTCTTTGACTCGGTGGAAAAGGAAAGATTTGCATAAATCATGATGACATAGATACTGATACCTATGTAAAGTGAAAAGTAAGTATATTTCTTATATTAGTATATTTTACCAGACAATCTTAACAACATGTGTTTTTTCCAGATTCTAGTTATGAAGATGGCAAAATATTGTGTAAAGTTAATGAATGTTGTAGAACAAAATAGTTTTTTTTATGGATATGTATTGCCATTAAGAATGTAGTTTAACTGGAATTGGGATTGAATTTTTCCATGGCAGAAAATATTCAAAATGACAATATGTATCCTTACATGCAATAATGAGAGAATTATATTGTGATTTATTGACTAGTTACATATGAATCAGTTGTAATCTCTGCTGAAAACATTTTCAAACCATAATGTAATAACGATAACTGCTGGATGAGCATTTATAGCCCTATGCAAATGAACTATTCCAAATTGAGATGCAATATATGAAACAGATACACAATATGAAAATGAAATTAGCACAACACTAACTTTCAACCAGTGTTGACACATAGGTGTACATGTCATTCTGTAATAAAGTCATTATTGCAAGCAAATTAGGAAAACACTTGATTAAAATTGTATAGGTGGGCATATATGAAAACATAGTTAATTTGATTTGGTTTTCACTTCAGATTTCAAGAATTCATTAGTACATGTATTTGTCAGTGGAGGAGATTAAAACTTTGCCTTTTTCTGTGTAGGGTATGACAGTGGAAGGAGGTAAGATTTTATTTTTTGTGTTTTAAAATACATTTGTTATGTATAGATAAATTGAATGACATACTTGATTTTGTATTTCTTGAAACTTAATGTTACGATTTTAGTAATTATCATTTCCTGATATTCTACATAATAATATTGATCACTTGATTCAGTAAATAACTTTTTGCTTGAAATAGTCAACATTATATGGGCAGTATACATCTACTATTGGTGGACATGGCAGAAAAGGTAAACCAAGATAAGGGAACATGACACCAAAATATACAAAAGGAATCAATAAATTTCATTGACCTCTTATGTTATTGCTATGTATTAAACTTGATTTAAATAAGCAAATGATTGATTAATGTAAATATAAGAAATGTAAATCCATTATCTTGTAGTGCTTTTAAGGTGAGTTGAAGGTTTTCTTTTATGTAAGAGTAGTTAAAATATGAGAGTAATATCTGATATGCTAAAAAATGTAATTTACTATTTTTAATTTATATATTTTATTCTTATTTCCATAAATGTATAAATTATTGTATAGAAAACTAAAGTGAAAAGAAAGAATGAGGCGGAACAAAATACAAGCCAAATAACTAAAGTTTAGAAACGGAACCAAAACATCACATGAGTAATTTAGATAGTCAATAGTTCAAATATAAATAGCAGCATATGTATATACATCTTTTTCACAATAATATGAATCAATAGATTTTTCAAGTTTATTAACATCATTCCTTAGAAACAACATCAAAAACAGTTACCATGATCACCATTATTTTATATCAATGACACTAAATTTCAAATGGTTATTTGAAGTCTTATAAAATAATCAATGTTACAAAGTTCAGAATTATGCAGTGTATAATTGTATTAAAAAATGAAAACATTTCTGATTAAGTACTGTTATGTTTATTGTACATACTTAGTTCACATATTAGAGTTTCATCAAGAAAAACTCTATTCAGTTGTTGATTATAAAAACCGAGTTAGTGACCTGCAAATTAAGACAGATACTTTCTAAAATTCAAGATAGGAGATCTGGTTGCTTTGAATTTTCAATTGGAGCTACCAATATGATTGGGAAGTGACTGACTTCAATTCCAAATTGTAATGTCTTTCTGTAACACCATTGTTTTCATGAGCTTGTTTTTTCTTTTAAGATTATTTAGTGCTAAGGAATACAAAACTTGAATAATACTGATCATATACTCTTTATCGACTCCTTCACTGTCATCAGGACAAGACTATTCATTTCAGGTACCAACAACATATTAAAGAAATGTGGACATACAAGTCAGTAGACTTTTTATGAAAATAGTTGTGTCTTTAAAGTGACATTACTCCACAAGGCATAATAATGTACTAAAGGTTAATTTTTTAGGAAATTCATTTTTTTCAGTCCCAGTGGGAAAGAAGAAAATGTTTTGTCATTTATGATTTTCTTTGTAGGTAATCTCTCCAACAGTTATTGGGCTGGTGGAGTACAATGCTGGTGCAGTATACATGGGACTACTGGAGGGTCACAATAAGATTTACTGCAAAATGCCATTAGGGAAACTTGAGACTGGAAATGTGAAATTTAAGTTTGCTGATTTTTTAGAAACAACATTAAATATGAAATATATCCAGAAAATGTATAAAATTTATTAGATCACCAAGTTTGAACTAGAGATAGTGAACAACTAAATATATTATATGGAAGAAGACCATAAACAAATAAAGGAAGCAATTGCAATATACATTCAAAGTTAAGCACAGGTATGAATTACTGAACCACTCTCAAAAGATTCATTGGTTGATCTCTTCAGTAAAACCTGCCTACTTACTGCATGCTACCTCCTTATAGCTAATGAATTTTACTCTGGGAGCACTAGATTTGACTGGTAGTAATAGTTCTCCTGAAGTATTATGATTGGGTGATTATTATCAAAGAAACATTATGGTATACTACAACGTACTGGTTTTTAATGGGCAAAACAGCATCTCTGTAGCCACTAGATCTCATCAATTATTTTTTAATTATAATATAAGACATGTCTTTTAGATTAAGTAGAAATTTATACATTTAACCACTTGCCATTAAATCAATAAAGATGAACCTCAGGCAGTCTTTGAAGTGGAATTTTTTATGCTGTTAATATCTTAAATTTATCTTCTTAAAACTATGTTAAGATTTAAATATGTTACAAAATATCATCATATAGAAGTAAAGTTTTACATAATTATTAACATGTACATTTGAACTTGAAACAAAAAACCCATTATGTTTGTGTTAACTGTTATATTTAAAGCTTTAGTCACTTCTCTTATGAGATGTCAAAACAGAATTAAAAATAAAATGGATTACCAGGGTACATACTTGATAATATGCTTTTTATTACTCTATCAGACCTAAGTACCATCCAACATATGCCTCCTATCCCTTTTATGAAATATTCAAATAAAGACATAATATCAATTGCAAGCTTTTCCTTTATTCATTTACATTTTCTTTTGCATAGATTTGTTGGTTGAACAGGGTTATACATTTTAGCTGTACTTTATTTATATGCTGCAAAGGTTTATGGTTTTCTGAAGGTCAAAGCCTATTATCACATTAACCACGGAGAATTTTTGCTGTTTTTGCAATAAATGTTTTTTTTTTTTAGAGGTTGCTCTCCCCGCTGATTTTCACAGACCATTCTTAGGGAGGACCTCCTGCCCTATTATGTTTGTGTTTGCTATAGATTGAATGAATTGTAATTTTTGATATTTTATTATTGATTTTGTATTTAAAAAAATTGTAATTGTATTAACAAATTTTGGGGACTATTTCTGAATACATTCTAATACATCGACTTGCAAGCAATATTCCATTAGACAAATGGCTAGTTGTTCTAAAGAAAATGTTTTTCATTGGTTAGTTTGCTGGTGCATGAACAGAACGTGAAAAGTTGGACTTCTTTTTTGGTGCTTAACACCCATAATTTTCATATGGAGAAGACTATTCAAAATATCCACCTTATCCTACTTTTTGCAAAGGTCCACCTGTCTGTGTGCGCTTCAGACTGGTCTGTCGTAGATCTGAGGCCATAGTCTAAATCTGGACACAAATTCGGATTCCGACCATGGGAGAAGTTAAGGTGGAAAAAAAAGATAAAAAAACTTATGTTTTTCCCTCTGTTTTTTTGTAGTGCAACTAAAGTATTCAGATTATTTGGTATAATTGTAGAGCGCAATCTGTCTACCTTTCTATAATACCACCCACTTTAGCGTATCATGCATGACCTTGATGATACAGACCTTGGAAGAAGGTTACTACCTCATGACATGTAACCTCATCGCTAGGGAATAATGTGTTAACTTGTTTCTTACAAAGATTTATATATACAGAAAACACACTGGTAAAGTGTATTGAATTTTAAAGTTGCAGAAGTTATGTCATGACATCATTTTTTGGCAAAACTTGACAAAGCACTACCTGAAATAACACAATTTCAGAAAGTTCTAAAGTTACATTGATAATAAGGATGTCTAAAGGCCATGTGGTTGATAAATGGATTGAATTTTAATGGTGCACAAGAACGTTTAGACTATTTAGCGCTATACAATTTGTTATATGAATAAACGTTAAAAAGAGTAAAAGTTTTAATATCAACCAGTGATATAAAAAACCAAATAGTTGAAAGTAAAACAGTAAGATGGTAACAGTAAAATACATGTATAGTGCTTCCTGATCAATGGGGTATGTAAATGGTGCATGTTAATGAAGATAGATGAGAAGATGTTGAAAACAAGGTATTTACATTACATAAACATGCTCTAGGTATTATCATTCAAAATATGGATATTTAATAGCAAAGTTGTATTATCATTTTGATTCTCTATTCATTTCGTCTGGATTATAGCTCAGAAAATGTCTATTCACTAGAGTATTCTGATTACACATTTATTAACAGTAGGGTTGACACACATTAGAATGGAATGTTGGTGGATAGAGGTAAAATAGATAATCAACCTAATGAATTTATATAAAAATACTAACAATATATGAATCACTGGTCTGGTCTGGTATTCTCCCATTCATTAAATTTGAATGTTACATAGTAAGTTCTATGCTAAAGTATATACATATTAAAATTAAATACAACATTAGGAGTCAAGCACTTTGTTCAAGCACATATTTAGCCAATACTGCATGTACTCCTTATGAGTAATTTAGCCATGCATGTAGCCAAATTTGGATATCTAATAGTTATTACTGTAGGTTATACAAAAGAAAACATTTCAGGCAATGACCAACAATGTTATAAGCTTACATTTACACAACAGTAGGGAATGAAACACTGAGGAGGATGGCCAAATATGGCTAATTATAGAGCTTTTAAATTATAACAGCCATACATGCAGCTGTTTTGAAAAGCTGTTGCTGACACTAGCCAAATTTTGCTATAAGGTCATTAGTTGTGCACCAGCCTCACTGAGCCTGGCAAAAGGAATCCTTAGCCAAATTTTGGCTAAGGATACATTTATCCAAAATTTGGTTTCTGCCTAAAGGTCATACAATACATTATGTAAAGGGACAATATTGCAGTTAGCCAAATTTTGGCTAATCATAGTTACCTAGAGTTTGATCTTTTGCAGCCATACATAGGGGTTATACTAAAAGACACTAGCCAAATTTTGGCTAATTTTTCCAAAATTTGGTTCCTATCCTAAGGGTGTGAAGAACAACTTTGTAGGAATTAGCCAAATTTTGGCTAATTTAAAACCTGCCTAGCCCCTCCAATATAGTCAAGCTATTGAATAGTGATAGACCATATATTGATCAAAAGCACTTCCTAGAATATTATTATATGCCTTTTCTACTTTGGGTTAAGAGATTTTAGCCCACAGCAGAGGCCTGATTTGAGTAAATGGAAAAGCTCAAGTGAAATCGGAAGCTGTTATACGGTTTTCTGACATACGTCGCACGACCTACAGAACCGTGTGACATCGCCATTAACATCGGGCCAGTAGAATTCAGCGACTACCCTTGCTAGTGGTCTTAGCCTTACCTAGGTGTCCTGCCATGCTTGACTCATGCGCCACCCTAAGTACTTGAGATCTATATCTCTGGGGTACGACCACTTGCCAATACTTCTTACCCTCACGAGCGCTAAACTCCCTATGAATTAAACCGTTCTTGCGTACGAATCTCGAGCTACCCCCACGCTTGCAATGTTTAATCGCGCCGGACGTGATTTTCTCAACAATTGTTCTGATGGATTCATCACGTTCTTGCTGTTGTTTGAAATCATCACGCGAAATTCCTGAGATCGATTCAGGGACTATTAATTTATGAAACGCGGTTTTCTCTCGCCGTGTTTGCGCTCGCGTTTCGATTGCAAAGGCCAAAGGTATTTTAAAATCGGCCATGGTTGGAAGACGGGAACCTTCAACATTACCGATCGTCAGATCGTAAATAGGGTTTTCCATACAAAGGGCATCAACAGTTCCCGTTAGGAAAGGTGTTTTTACCGTGATCCTTGCTACGGGAATGCGACCGATCGTCTGATCAAGTAACATACATGGGTACTCCCACCCGAGCATTTGGTTATCCTGCACGAGACTACGTTTGATCACTACGCCAGTGCAACCAGTGTCAAGACTTCTCGACTGTTGACAAATCCTCTCGCGGTTGGTACACGCGCTTCGGGAAATAGACACGTGCCAAGCGAATGAATACAAGGTTCTACCTGTACGATATTATCAGATATACCTTTACTTTGTATAGCCACTGCTACCTTATGTACATGTCCCTTTCTTTTAGGACAGTCTTTTTGAACATGACCCCATGCATTACACAAGTAACATTGCACACGCTGAATAACTGGATTCCTAACTGACCTATTTACCTCAGCTGATTTTACAAGCTCCCTAGGCATAGGTCTCGCAGACTGGTTTCCAGACTTAAAATCTTTTAAAACCTCGTTCTGGGTTCCCCCATGAGCTTCGGCAAAGAAATCGGCTTGCTTAGCCATATCTTTTACGTTTGGGAAGACTTTCTCTTTCAGAAATTGATCTAATTATCGCCGAAATGTATTAAATAATTGATCTCTGAGCAAGAAATCAGTCAACCCTTCAAACGTTTTCACCGCTTTGCCGCATTCAATCTACCGCTCAAAATAGTTCGCAATTCTAGCGGTGAACTGACCAAAGGTTTCTCCCTTATCGGGCTTGCTATACCTGAACTTTTTACGAAAACCCTGTTCAGTGAGCTCGTACCTTTAGAGAAGTGCTTCCTTTAGGACGTCATACTTAAAAACATCGTCTCTAGGAAGTCGCGAGTATACATCCAGTGCTTTACCCTTTAATAGAGCACTCAGATGCAATGCTCAGTCATTTTGACTCCACTTCTGGTTTTCGGCATACCGCTCAAAGCGATGAAGATAACTATCCATGTTATCTTTTTCATCGTCAAAGGGAGGTAATTTGGGGCACCTTAATTTGCTAAAGGTAGAATCGTGTTCTCTTCCAGCTGTTGCTAATTCTACCTTACGCTCATGATCCCGTTGCTTAGCTTTTTCTTCTAACTCTATTCGCTTTTGCTCCGCTTCCATTTCCCATCCTATCCTGTCCTTTTCGGCCTGCTTCTCTAATTCTATCTTTTCCTTCTCTAATCCTATCTTTTCCTTCTCAAAGGCCCATTTCCTTTCATCGGATTCCCTTTCTAATTCCCGTTTCCTTTCATCGGATTCCCTTTCTAATTCCCGTTTCCTTTCATCGGATTCCCTTTCTAATTCCCTTACCCTTACCCTTTCTTCTTTTCCCGGGCTTGTTCTTCCTGAATAAATTTCCTTAGACTTTCACCTTCATACCCAAATTCTTTGCCTTGTTACACGCCGCTTACCTTGGAGAAAACCACTTATTCACCCCAGGTAATGCATGTACGACGAAACAAAGAAAATGGTGAGATTAGTTTGTAAATCAAGAAGAAAATAAATTCAATTTTCGCCTAATTCTGTGACAACTAGTATTCATTAAACAGCCCGTAAGACGAATCCAACAAATTCCTTAAGATAAATCGTAAGCTTTTTTACAATCCTATCTTACGAATATCTTGACAAATGACAAATATCTAGTAAATGAGCTATTTTAAATCAATTGCATTGCTCGTATCGTCTGATGTAATATTCAGATATAACACGCCTGCTTTATTGTGTATTTCTGGGGGTTTGTGTGATTATTCTTTGAAATTCGAAACCTGATTACCATTACAAGTTTCTCCGAAAAACTGCAACCGCTGTTATCATAGAAACGTGCAAAGCCTTGTTGTCGTAATGCCGGGTTATGAAAATGCTGATTGTCCGTTGCCATGGAAATGGTTTTATTATTTATCTATTATTATTTATTCCAGAACTAAAGTGTGATACACTTCAATCGTGAGTGAAAACAATTTTCCCATTAACATTTTCCTTTTTATGGCAGGTGTTTGATGAAATATATTATTGAATATATATCAAAACCCAGTCTTCTATTTTCACTTCTATGCATATATCCTTCCATGCAAGAATACATGTTTCGCCCAACCGTCTTTTTATTAAACTATACGCCCGTTATTTGACATGGCCATAAAATTAGTGGTTAGCGCTTTATTTTGGCTACCCATTTACATAATAATTGCCGCAACATAATTCACTGGTAAGTGATGAAACTCCGTGTTATGATCAAAGGAAGATCACGTGGGGTCGTAAATCCAGCCTTGACAGGTTGTTGGGTGAGGTAGCAGTGTCTGATAATTATGTGAATAAACATCCACTCGGAATTTAGCAAGGCGTGGTCAACCATTAGAATGGCAAGCTTAAATTAATTATCTTGAGATAATCGTCAGTCGTCACTAAACTAGATTGCGGAAATTATACAGGAAGATAAACTACTCCGACGTCATTCAAAATTGGCGGGAAACATGTTATTCTGTGAATTAAAGGGAGCTTCAGTACAGGTCAGTGACCATTTGCTCGATTGTTGTAATATATTACGGCAAAGTAATTGTACTTTAATTATTGCATTATGTTTACTTTAGTACATAGAATTACTATTTGTAGTGTTTGATTCATATGTAGTGTATAATCCACATGCAGATTTTGAGATATGAGCAATGTTTATATAACTAATTAATATTGGACTTAGTTATTTGGCTAATTCGTAGTAAACTCGTGCACTTATTCATGTGATATTCTAGATTTGCAAACGTTGAATTTAATTATAACTTGGTTTAATGGTTACAACATTATTTAATACGGATTTGACTATTTGTATATAATTTGCAGGAGTAAGCAGCAAAGAGGGTGGACAGACCAAAACTATTTCATATAAACCGAAACTATTTCAGACCAAGTCCTAAAAGATTTCCAACCGAAACTATTTCAAACAAAACCCTAAAGGATTTCAAACAGAAACCAATTCAGGTAGACAAAAAAAAAAGAGAAATCGTTTCGGTTTGTAACGCTATTGCGACTCCGTCTCCAGACAGACCCGGCACTGATGGCGTTTTGGAGACGAATTGAAAATCCTTTACGATTTCACGAACAAACTAATTTGTAAAATCTCTCCTCGTAAATCAATCAGATTATTGGACTGGTCAGTGAGCTTAAAATTAATTCTCGTTAATGAGTTATTATGACATCGAATATAGACCGGATTAGTTGGATCTTCAATTATCAATTATTAAAAATCCTGGAGGAGCCGTTGGTACAAATGAATATAAAATATAACCCTGCTGGGCTTCATTTGATCTTACGAAATTTATTTGTAACTTCCTTCGATAGCATCACATACAATATTTATTGCAATCACCGAGGATATATTAACTTTTTGAGGAGCAATATGCCTAACCCACATCTGGGTCATTATTATGTTTGAGGATGGTTGAACCCTTGTGGTGTTGTCTCCATGCGGTGAGTATCATAGTAAACGTTTCATTGATAAGATGATTAACGGATTTTTTTTAGTTCGTTTGCGTTATACCCAGGAAACTTGAAATTAGGTAGATCAGCTTCTGTTATATTGTATACAGTTAGGAAATTTCGTTTAGAGTAATTAATGTTGTCATCTCTATGATCAATTATTACTTGAAGTACTCGCTGGTGGATATATTCCATGTAGGATACAAGTTGATTTAATATTTCAATTCATTTAATGATTTCACTCCGATTAGATTCATGGAAAGCCTGTTGTAGTCGCTGTAGTTGTTGACTGTGTTCTTGATTGATCTCTCTAAAGTATTCAATAATTATGTTATGGTATATATTTATATATGTAATTGATTCTGGTGTCTGTCCAACCTTAAATCTCCAAAAGGCGGAATCCTGATCAACAAAATTAAAACAACTACCCGACAGTGATGACTTTTTATATCGAGGAGGTGTTCTTTATATGATGTGGTACTTTCATGGTATGATTGTTTATCCGTAACATAATCAGATTTTATAGGCTCGGGTAGTGGTGTTATTTCAGGCCATCCTAGTATTGTTCTGATTGAGATGTTATATATATCTACGGCATACCCGGGTGAGTTTATTTCAATCGCGGATGATAGTAATGGTTCATGAACTGTTACAGCAATTTTTGATTCTTTTCCCGAGATGAATTTTACTATACGCTGAAATTCATTATTGATCTGTTCAATTTGGTAAGACCCAGACGGTAGCGAAACAACATTCCAGTCTGGAGTTCCGTCTTGTTTATTCTTACTCGCAAACACCAGGAGATTATTCGGTTGTTGACCACCGAATGGTGCTGATCTAATATTAGGCCAACTATGGCACACTCGTAATTTTTCTAGTGCTATCTCCTTCGCCGGAATCGCAGTGTGGAAATTCACACTGAATTCAGGATTGGTTGAGGTTATTGAGATCATGCTGGTTTTCACCGGGGTTGTGGTTTCCGCTATTCGTTGAAGTAGTTCTTGCGATGTTGCCATTGTTATTATATTCGTGTTGTTTTTCTAATTTTGACATTTCGGAATCATAGACACGTACCATCGCGGAAAACTCACTATCTGATATTAATGTGTCATCGAGGTAGGACGATATCATCGATGATAATTGTGAGTACGCGGTTGACACAACATGAAACTTAACTACGTAATCTTGTAGTTTGCGCTGGCTACACGATGATATTTTTTTGTTATTATTGAAATTATTCCCGCGATTGTTGTCGCCGCGGATGTACAAACTGGAACAGCTATCGAGGCAATCATTGTTACCGAAGATAGTATTATACCGGCTCCAGTAATTACACCTGATACCGGGTACACGGTAACATCAACTGCGGTAATTCTTCGTCGGTATTTCCTTTTTTATACTTGATACTCCTCAGTGAGTGTTTTGAGTTTAGTTTGAAATTCTCTGACCCGAGAATAGCGATATTGCTGTGATGTTGCCATTGATGAAATTTTATTTATTACAACAGATTTCAAATTGCTAGCAATAAAAACGCTGGAGTTTTCAATTAAGTTGTTTACTTAAATCCGCTACGAATTCCACATACCGTGTTATTGAAACCCTAGCCAAAATATTATCGGTGGATATTATTGTGAATCGTTCATTTGTTTCCTTGTCGATGGGCGTTGTATCATATTGATGACCCCAGATGAACTCGTCGATGAAATTTTTAATTGAGTCGGCGACACTAGTGGTAATCGATAAATACCTTTGACGGTCGCGGTGATATTTAATATGTTAGCGGATGGTGTCCACGCAAACGATCCATGTTGGATCGCGTACACATTATTTACGATATTTTTTGCTCGTGAGGGATTTTTACATTTTCAAGTTTTCCTATCATCCTCGGTAGATCATTCCTGATGATATCTTTGGTCGTTTTAATATCTTCGCGAACAACTTCTATTCGCCGAATAATCGCGGTTATTTCATCGAGTTTCGTGATAATATCATCGAGATCTATTTTAATTTCATCGGGTTTTGCATCCTTGCCAAAATATTTATCAACGGCATCATCGGCTTTTTTTAAAGTTTTTACGCAGACTAGTAAACTGAATTATATGAGCATCATAATCGGATCGTAGTTTTGTCAACGTCGATAGCGGTTTTTATCTCTGTTAACTTTGGTGTGGTTAACGGTGGATTTCCAAAGAAATCCAACATCGGTATGTCAATTTTGTCAACTATATTTCTTTGTAATTCAGAAAACTGATCGAATTTAGTTATATGGTCGTCGCGTAGTTTAATTTAACAATTCTATCGTTGATGAATAATTATTTCTGAGTGTTGTTAATTTATCTGTGAGTGTCGAAACAAGTACACCCGGTTTGAGTTTACCCTCCTTGGAAAACAACGCGATAGTATCTTCTACTGCGTCGCGTTGTTTAACTAATATATCATCAAAGGAAATATTACTAGTTTTCAATTTACCCTGACGATCTTGAAATACAACTATTTCATTGGGATCAACACTTGCGAGGTTTAGCATCTCGGATATTTCATCTTCGATTATTTTTTTTTACATCACCGGTTGCAGATATTTCCGTGGTGGGTTTTGGCAGGCTTGAGAGGGATCTTCCCCAAACATCAATCATGTTATTTTATATAATTTCTTTCTAAAAAGCGATTACTCGTATATTCGTGTACGGTTTTATGTGGTGGTTTTCCCGATGATGATATAGCGTTGAGGACATTATATACTTCTATACCGCATATTGGTGGGTCATTCATTTCCTGTGTTGGTAGCGTGGAATACCAGATAGGAATTTTTATGTGGCGTATATAACGCATAAACTCTTAAGGCGGCGCTAATCCATATGAATCGAAAAAAATAATTGCACGCGGATCAATCGCGTATGCAACCCAGTGAGTTCCAGGTCCGGTGCTGTTAATGATGCTGTATCATTGAGATTAATGATACCGGTTTCAGTGTTGTTTGGTTGTTTTGGTAATTGATCTTTCATAAAGACACCTCTACAGATTTTTATCGCTAGTTTTTTTTTATCAGCATCGAGTAAATCAAAATTTGACATCGGCGACAATGTCTGTGACATTGTTGTTTGTAAACTTTTCCTAGTCTCAGGCCCTTTCCGCTGTACCATGAATACGGAGTTCCTTGTAGTCTTAGACCCTTTCCGCATCCTTTCTTATTTTCTGTACCCCTTTCCAGTTGCTTTCTTTATTGCCATCCCTGCCGCTGTACCAACGGCTCCTAACGCAGCAGCTTTCGCCACCGCTGGGGCCGCGGCTTCAATCAACGCTGGTAACGCAGCGAAAGAGGAAATATACCACCTGATTTTATCATTTTTTTTTTGCAGATGCAGAGCGAGTGATCAGAACACCTTTTTTTATCTTTGATGGCATCATTGAAGTGTTGTATCTAACGATTTGTCAATGGCAATTTATTTTGACCACCAGACATCTGATTGTGTTTCAGCGATATTGTGGTTCCACATTTTTTAGTTGATTCCGATTGCAATTTTTTAATTTGACCAGGAGTTAACGTAACACTAACATGACTGTATGACATTTTATTTAATAACAGATTGATCTAATTGTTACATTACATATTTTCCACTGGTGCATCAACTACTCTCATTTGTCCACCAACACCTTCGAGTAGCATTGATTTGTCACTGAGAATGACAGCAACTGCTTTGCAATTTGGGATAGTGACAACACCACCTACAACCGGACGAGTTACACGAGCTCTGAGTGTATGTCAACTAAGGATTATCTGGTTAAATCAAGATGTTTCAGCTAGAAGTAATAGATGGGATATCGATTTTTAAAATTTTCTACCTAAGTCTTCAGTTGCAAATTCGTCTCCAATTTAGTGTTTTGTGTTACTTGCAAAATGGTACGTTTCTGATAGACGTGCGATAACCCTTGGCTTCAGTATGTCATCTATGCTATTTGTATAGACCCTAGGGAGCAGAGGTCAAAGTCTGAACCATTCTATTTGCAAACGATTACGAATATTTCTCAATAATAAATGTTTGAATGATCGGAAAGATACATTAATTTGCTACGTTTCTCATGTTTGTCGTTGATATTGCGATATCACGTTCATTCGTTTGCTTGTCGAAATGCGTTTACATAGTAAACTTGTTCACACCGTTAACTTTATCATAGCTACTTTAAAATGGGCAAAATGGCGTGTGTATTTCGTTTACAAACACATATAATCAACCAACAGCGTCTACAACATGACTGTACATAGTTTGTTTACAAAGCAGTTCCTAATCAGGATACTATTTTTAAATACGCGTCTTCTGCAGCATGTAGTATCGAAACATACCGAGCGATTATAAAGATGTATAAAGATAACGGAGTATATCATAATGTTAAGTAATATCATGGTAATTAGTTCAAACAGGGAAACATGTTGGTGTGCCCACTGATTATCATAATATATTGGAAGAAATTATAATTTTATCAACGTGTAACAAAAGCAATAATTGTTGTTGCCTAAAATGATACCACGAAGATAAAGCTTTAATCTGTGTCGAATGAATGTAATGCCCACCGGAGTCATAAATGTAATCTGTGCGACATTTAGGTTACAATCCTGTATAATTGTTAACTTAAAAAGTGTCATGAAGTGTAAAAAACACATTATTCCAAATATACCTTGTCAAGCGCTAATTAGTCTCTGGATACTTTGCATATATTTAGAGGATGAAAGTTTGATAGCAAGACAAAATCATGATTTGATACTATCAACACCAGCAACAATAACAACATAGTACTACACTTTTTGATTCAATTACAACATTGAAAGAAGAAATGTAACAAACAATATCAACAGGACTTTGATAAAAAAATGTTTACTGTGTATGAATATATATATATATATATATATATATATATATATATATATATATATATATATATATATATATATATATATATATATATATATATATAAACGATTATTTAACATGTTGCGTTAATGAGCCGTGTTTCCAATTATTGCGTTGCCTTGAAATGATCCCTCGTTGAAAGTATATCATATTTTTAACGAAAGCATACTCTTAAAGCATTGCTTAAAATTGCGTACGATACGTACGATACTGTCGATGCTCACAGATGCAGCAGTTTTAAAATTGTGTATTTGTTAAAGACGGCACAATTTATTATTTACAACCCAAAACGTTTCATTTGTTTTTCTCATTTCTGGCGATAGGGAATATTCTGGCAGTCGCAACAATACCACCGGTTATTTGTGTTTGATTGTATTGGCGCTTTTGAGGAAAGACAATTATTTATAGTTTTTTAGTATAACAATTAGAGAGAAAATTTCAAACATCCTTAAAATTAATGTGAGCGCATTGTTGGCGATTTAGCATAGAACTAATTTCAATTATGCTTTTGCTCAATTTACACACACTCACCCATAAGATAACCTAAACCTTGAAAAACCGAGACAATTATAATTATATATATAAATGTTAGTTTGTATGGTGACCATGGGATGGCTAATAAATTATATATATATATATATATATATATATATATATAATTTATTTTCCCCGTAATAGGTTGACCACTGGGTCGGGGAGCCATCCCATGGTCACCTTACAAACTAACATGTCTGATAATCTAGGGATAATAAATATAATCAACAGAAAAGGAACACTCTCACACACATACTTACATGCATATGGCACACGATCTAGGTGACATTGTGATATTACGGTATTTTGTTCCTGTTTAGCATAAAATCAGATACATATTACATATTCATTATTGAAGTCCACTTTTGAAGAAATTGGTCCTCTTTTGTATTTACTTAAACAATGCATTTTTCAATGTTCTTATGCATTACAACTTTTTGCTTAAAAGCATAAATAGATGGATTTTTCATATTGAATCTGCAAGTATAAATATAATACTTTGCCAAAATAAGCAAGATATTACATAAACAGTCCAGTTGTTCACTTCTTAAAAATGTTTCTTTTTTGGACAAATGTGCAATATTTGGGCAAAAAGGTGCACAAAGTTAAATAAAACGGCCCCAAAAATGTGAACTAATATTGAAATCATAGAAAATATGCTCAATGCTTTCATTTGCACTTTTACAGAAAGTACAATTGGTGTCTTCTAATATGTTAATTCTTTTCAGAAAATCATTAGTAACTATTATTCTATGGATTAAGCCAAAGTTAAAAGAGATCGATTTGGTATCCTTAGTACAGGATTTAGCTCGGATATATATCTGAGACCACTCCTCGCTACTTATATTTTTAATAAATACTTGCATCCAAGTTTCATATTTAGCAGTGTGTTGCCATTTTATTTTTAAAGATCTTTGTAAACAAACTTCAGTGAATATTTTTTTTGTAAGTTCATTGTTTTATCCACCTGCTTCTCAAAATTATTTTGTACTAAAAGAGATTTTTGGCATCTTTCCATGCTTTTGGAATTTTGGATATTAAGGAAAAGTATTTTAAGAAATCATCACTTCTAGTTTTTTGTTTTATTATTTCAAAAGGTATTAAATTACAGGTGATCATCTATTAGATCCTTTAGGATTTCAAAACCAACTTCTCTTCATGATTTGTATTGATGGAACAATTTAGTGGGGACAACATGTAAAATATTCATGGATAGCTACTCGTTTTGACCTTGCGGTTCCTCTTTCCAATTGTATACTGCCAAAATTACTTCACTCCAAAATCTGTTTTTAACGAGCTTACTAAGTTCTTCTAATTTCCTTCTCTCTAAATTCCAAAAATCCTTTTTATTTCTGAGTGCAGTTAAATTGATTAAGTTCTGCCACGCTCCATTTTCCTTTTCCAGCAATCGTTTTACCCACCTTATCTTAATATACCTAATGAATGAAAATATGTGTATCATATTTAGTCCTCCCTCGTTTTCTGGGGATACTAGTATATCGTTTTATTCTCTCTACTTTTCCACCCCATACAAATTTAAATAATGTGCAATATAGTTCTGCTTCAACATGTGTTGATGGATTTAGAAGTGCTGAAAAAAGATGTATGAATATGGGCAGACGAAGAGTTTTTACAACAATTACCTTACCATCTAATGACATATGTATATGGCTCTAGCTTGCCAATGTTCGTTTAGCTTTTGTTAGTTTCTTCATATAATTACTTCCCACCGTTTGTTGTAAATCTGGTGAACATTCTATACCAAGGAGTGTAAAATTAGAACAGGACCAAATTAGGCCTATTTCGGGACATATACTTTCACTGGAGTATTTTCTGTTTCCAATCCAAATAGCTTTTTTTGTTTGGTTTCATTTAAGTCCAGATAATAGAGGAAAACCCTGAAAAATGTTCATAGTTGTTTTAAGAGAATGTTGAGATCCATCAAGAAGAATAAAAGCGTCATCGGCATGCTGACCCAATTTATATTCCTGTGCCGTCAAAAGATCAATCCCCGTACATCTGCATTTTTCTTTAAAGTTATAGTAAAATCTCAACCCCAATGATAAACAAATAAGGCGCAAGGGGATCTCCTTGACGACATCCTCTTTCTATTCTAAAAATGATGAGATATGTCCATTATTTGTAACACAACCTTTAGAGTCATTACAAAACAGTTTAAACCACTTACAAACTGAATCACCAAAGTTAAAATATTTTAAAGTTTCTTCCACAAAGGTTCAGTTAATGAAGTCAAAGGCTTTTCAAAGTCTATTAACAATAATAAACCATATCTATTTTTATTTTCAAGTTGGTTCATGATATCATATAATAGCCTGGTATTTTCTCTAATGAATCTACCCTTCATATATCCTTTTAAGTATCACTGATTATTGATGGAAGAACCATTTTAATCATGGAGCAATGGCTCCCGAAGCAATTTTATGGTCAATATTTAAAAGTGATATAGGTCTCCAGTTTTTTAAATATCTTCTATCTTTTTCTTCTTTTGGTAGGCATGTGATGACTCCTTGAGTCTGAAAATCTGAATGTTTTCCAACAGTATATCCGTAATTTATTGATCTGCATATAAATCCCACAAGAGACTTCCAAAAAAATTTATAGAACTCTACAGTGAATCCATCTGAGCCAAGACTTTTTCCATTTTCCATCCGTTTTAGAGACATACGGACTTCATTAATTGTAACCAGACCATCGCATGAGTCTCTATCTTCTTGACTAAGTTTAATGTTGTGATTAAGAAATCTATTTAGAGTTTCTTGAGTAGCCTCATCATTTTGCTGAGCGGTTCTACTTTTGTACAATTCCATATAAAACTGTTTTTGTGCTTCTAAAATATATATTTGGTCAGATATATTTTTCCCATCATCTAAAATAATTTCCTTTATTGTTTTATTGTTTTATTGACGTAGTTTCTTTTTTCAAGATTTGAAAAATACTTTGTGCTTTTTCCCCCAAATTCGTACCATCTAGCTTTAGATCTTAATATAACATCTTCTATGTATTTTTTCAAAGATTCTTCTAATTCTGCTTTTTTTTCTCTAAATTTTCCAGAGCTTCCCCTTCTATGTTATTCAACTGTCTCGCCTGAATTTATATTATTTCCTGTTCAATTTTCTTTAATTTTTCCCGTTTTTCTTTTGGTTTCCTAATAGAATAACATATAGTTTCAGATCTTATTTTCATTTTTAAAATTTCAAAGAACATTTAATCATTACAGGATAGAGTAACATGGAGAGAGTCAGCTTTATTTCCCCTTATATGATATTCATTTACCGTGTCAGTTATACACTTTTTTGACCAAACCAGTATACTCAATATTCTTCAACAGTTGGGCATTAAATTTCCAATATCCTTTTCCCCTTGGACTCGTTGAGAATGCCACACTTAAAACAATAGCTGAATGATCAGTCTTTCAACCTGTTAAGATACACACGGCTGTAATCATGTGAATATCATCTGATACAAGAAAGTAATCTAATCTACTTTGTTTCAAGGGAGATTTTTACCTCCAGATATACATCTTTAAGTCTTGATTGGAATTTCGCCAGGAGCAATTAATTCCAATTAGTTTTTGAGGTCTTGAATAGCTAATTATTAAATATTACATTGTACCATCTCAGTTATAATCTAGATAGGTAGGTTATTGTTCTTGTTTGGATTTTAACGCTATTTCTCAAATTTGTTTGATGCTAGCAATTGGAGCTAATGTCTCTCTCTCTCTCTCTCTCTCTCTCTCTCTCTCTCTCTCTCTCTCTCTCTCTCTATATATATATATATATATATATATATATATACCAATCTCAGCATATACAAATGAAGAAGCTTTGCCAGTATTAAATATAAAGGCTCATTTGTAATGTTGAGCCGAGTAACGACAAAGGGCAGATAATGAGCAATGCACAATTATGGTACACAAGCTATACAATTCACAATTCACAGCGCAGTTGGATGGATTCAAGAACATATACATGTATTCGAGGATGATCATGCCGACAACGAAGACGATGGCGATGACGGCGGAAAAGATAATAGTGATAATAATTATGTTTATATTTATTGTGTCAGATAAATGTATTTTGGTTTGTTTTCAGGTAATTACGCCCCTTATTTTAGCTTCAAGGTTACTGTGGCTCCTTTTTGCAACAAAATTAATTTCCTTGAGTATATGGACAGGAAGGAACATACTCATCCAACAAATAGTTCCCAAGATATCTCTCTGTGTCTGTCTGTGTGTAGCGCCGGTGCAAGGCATTTTGTTGCCCTAGGCGAGATCAGATACCTGGCGCCTCCTTTCCATTCACGCCCTCCCCCACCCGCCCATCATGAAATGAACCCTTAGCCCAGCGCCCTAGGCTATTGCCTCGTTCGTCTAGCGGAAGCGCCGGCCCTGTCTGTATGGCTCTGCATCCCTCTCACATACGTTCTAAATATCCGGGTTCTAAACTAACTACCAATCTCCAGCTACTCTCTCTCTCTCTCTCTCTCTCTCTCTCTCTCTCTCTCTCTCTCTCTCTCTCTCTCTCTCTCTCTTTAAATCAGTATATACAGGTCGCGTCATTACATATAATTCAGTTATAACAATTGTATCCTATACAGCTCTGATGTAGACCTTTATGGGAGATCTCGGGATTTCATACTAATGTTTAAATTAAAGTTTCATGTGTGCTCTCATTGTGTTTAATTTATTCACTGTATACGTTAGTTTCATAACGAGTCATAATCAAAAATGCATTAAAGCCAGAGGATGTGACTGTAGATGACGATAAAGTTGTTGAACATTCCATAAACAATAGACAATATACATTAAATATGAATAGTACAATGTATCATTATATTTGAAGATAAAATGAGTCTGAAACTAAAATGAAAAACAAAGTGATACAATAAAAAACGAAAAAACTTCCTCAAGAAAAGTAATTCTTGACTAACAGGAAAAGTGACCTCCGGACTTTTTTAAGTTTAAAGAATGGAAAAGCACCTGTATTTATGTATTAGGCTTTCTCTAGTCTTTCGAGAACGTGTGATTCATAATAAACAAAGGCTAATGCAGAACACATTTTTACTTTCCTGCATCAACGAGATACATCTTTAATAAAACAGTTTTAGCAAGTCTTTTAAGGCCATTTAGGATGACAGTTATTTTATATATCTGTATGTCTGTCGTGCCGTCGGTCCATCAGTATATCAGTCTATTATGGATCTAATTATCTATCTAAACACACACACACACACACACACACACACACACACACACACACACACACACACACACATATATATATATATATATATATATATATCGCAGCGTGCATAGCTTGTTCGTTAAATGCAAGTGCTAATCCAGTGATTGCATTTTTGCTGTCAGTGCCAAATGATGTCCCAGTTCGAAGACAAAACTGATTTTGTTCAGATTAAGGTTGTTCTTAAGGATCATCAACCATAGTTGAAAACTTTAACCTGAAATCTACAGCTATCAAGATTAACACCAGATACATTTGCATATAATTCAAAAATATTACACCTAGTGTATGAATCAGCAACTGATAGATTGCAAGCAGCAGTCAAAGAAATTGTCGCTCCAATTCATGATATATTACAACCACCAACAACACCATCGTGTGAACAATAATAGAACTTAGTAGTTACCACACCCACCCACAAATTTTGTTTTGTCAATCTGATATTTTTCTGGAGATAGAGTTAACAGCAGATGAAACGAGAGCAGCATAGCTTATCCGTTAAGAAGGATTTATATTGTATGTTATGATATTTGGTGAAGAATGACTAACAATCATAATCAGATCGTTGTATAAAAGGTTTAATGGAGCACTCAGAAATGATTTAGAATCTTTCGACTTAAACTCGTCATTCTAACTCCAGAAAATTGTTGTCTACGGTAAACTCATAACAATCCCTATAGAATACATATTTACAAAGAAACTAGTCCTCATTGATCAAATCTGTTTGAGACAACGTTTGCATAAAAATGAAAAAATAGACAAATAAATATAGATGATATGAGATATTCAGCTATCCTTTACTTCTACATAATAAATATAAATACTCAGAAACATACAAATATGGTTTGTGCAAATAAGATTTTAGTAGAACTATGTATAGCTCTGAGATGTAAAACATACAGACCTACATGATTTCTTGATACATTCATGTAGAAGATTGATATAAACTTGTATTTTAGGCATTTTTCCCTTCAATCAATTGTACATATAAAGTAGTACGCCAAGCTTGCCCACATTTTTCGGCAAAAATAAAACTTCCACCAGCAGGGTAATTAATCTTAGATATATTTGTTGTCAACCTAAAAGCTCTTCCATGATGAGTGGGCTTGCCCACCTATTTTGTTTAGGCAAGAAATGTTTACGTGTGTAAAACATCTACTTAACACGCGAGCAAAATAAATCACACGGAGTGGGGTGGGTCGCGGTTAATCGGTTGCAACAATTAAAAAAGTGTTATTGATAATGGCAAATATCGGATAATCATATTGTACTAGATTGGCTCGACAGCGATTAGCCGCGATTAAAAAATTTGTAAAAATACGATATAAACTTAATGAAAAACTTCAACAGCTCCAGGAATCTCATGTTGATTTTGTAACTAGTACAGAACAGTTATATTTAAACCTGTTGCTACTGCTACTGCAAAAGCTGCACTGAACGAGCTATATTATTAGATATTACGGATTAATTATTATATAAAACAAATCGTTGCATCTCAATCACAACCTGAATTTGTTGATGATCCTGTCGAAGAACAAGAAGGTGCTGTTGGTGGAACTCCAAAGGGTGTTTCTTTTATGGATAGATTTAAAGAGCTGACTTTTTAAAATCTGGACATAATTAAAATATATCTCGTGATGAGTTTGTTGACAGGGTGTATAAAATGAATAAAATATTGGTCGTATTAATAAAAGAGAGTTATCTTATAAAGAATATAAATCTGAAGTGGATAATTATGATATAATACAAGCATAAAGTCAAAAGCCAACACGGAGACCAATACGGAAACCGAAAAAACAAACAAAAGGAAGACCTTCAAACATCGCAAGATCCTATCGTTGATCTCAATCTCGTCGAGAAAAGAGATGGAAAAGGATATACAGGAAGTGATCTCGGTGTTTGTCCAAATAATATCAGCATTGATGTATCCCGGTTGGAAGTTCTCATCGGGGGAAGATGAGCTGGAAATAATTCCCGGGAAATAGTTAACGAAGCTGCTGATATACCTCTCTGCGTGATTTTCAGTTATATTCATATGATGCGAGGACTCATGATTCAAGGGGGAGAATCAAATTTCAAGTTCAGGATACAAGTAGATATTTTCTACCATCTGAGGGAAATATCGAATTTGTAGGTCGACTTTTAATAAATGATAACACGGGTTATGGAGCTGATGATCGAGTTGGTTTAGTTAATAATGGTATAATGGCGCTGTTTAACAGTGCTAGATATATTATGGACGGAAAAAATTGAGATAATTCACGAAAATGTTGATATCGCGACGACTATACTAGGCGTGGCATGATGTTCAAATGATAATGATGTTTGTAAAAGATTCAATGGATCACCCAGAAAACCGAACTGTAAATATAGGTCATACGAGGGCTGCTGGTGGGGATGCATATGGAAATTCAGTTTTATCGATGAACGAAAATTACAACCTGGGATTTGTAACTCATAGAGCAATGTTAAACGACAACGAGGAATTTTCATGTATGATACCACTCTCTCATATATGAGGATTATGCCGGGATGTTAAAAAGTTATATTAAGTGCAAAACATACAATTGTACTCAACAGAATAGGTAATGATAATGACGTAATCTGGAGAGCAAACGGAGTTGCCGCCGGTAGGGTAACATTGACAAAACTCACACTGTTGATGCCTACATTGACTCCGTCAATTACTCAAGAACATCGATTAATCTCTCTTATGGAATCAGGTTTTAGTTCACTGTTACCATGGCTGTCGACTACAAGCAGTACCGTTGGTTATGACGCAGGATTATTCACATGGCAGATAGCATCACAACATGGATTGTCATCTCCGAGACACGTTTCCATCGCGTTTCATGATAATGCGAGAATAAGCAGCCAAGTAAGAACCCCTATGGTGTTTGACCCACTTGGAGTTTCACAGGTTTCATTCAGAATAAACGGACATCGAGAACCATCCGAGGATATAATAATGGATTTTGAACATAATCGCGTTGCACGAGCGTATCATCGTGTGATGTCTTACCTAGGACGCGACTTAAATACTGATACCGGGTTGTTAATATCTCAGCGTGATTTTACAACAGTATATCCAATCTATTACTTTTCACTGGAACATCTAGCTCTATATCGGCAATGTGTCTTAGAGATAAACTTTCGATTCAATTTAGGTCGTTCTCCCGCTAGTGGTGTTAGAGCAATTGCTGTCATTCTTAGTGATAAATCGATGTTATTCAAAGGTATTGGTGGAAGGATGAAAGTCGTTGACGCACCAGTAGAAAACATGTCAATGTTTTCCAAAAACATGTAGATCATTAGATTAATCTCGTATTAAATAAAATGACATACAATCATGTTAATGCTGATCTAACTCAAGGTCAGGTGAATAAATTGCATTCGAAAAAAGCGAGTACATACGAGGCAAAAATAGACTTTAAAGCGAGATCAGACTGCTAATAGCGGACCAAATAAACTATCGTTGACTAGAACTCAACTTAACCATTTTAATAAAGCGCTAAAAGCAAATACTGGTGTTCAATTTGACTTTGCTCCCTCCACGGTCAAACATATGATTAAATCAGGTGGAATATTTCATTTGTTTGACGAGTTACCAGCAGTGATTACTAGTGAGGTTCTCGCAATCGCTAAGGCTGCCGCGTTAGGTACTATTTGAAGTGCTGCTGGACTGGCGATAAAGAAAGCTACTGGGAACGGATACAAAGAAGGGAAAGGGTCTAAGACTACCAGGAACGTATCTAGGAAAAGTCCTAAGACAACTAGGAACCTATCCCGATGCCAAATTTTGATATAATTGAAACTGCTAAAAATCAATGTATAAATAATTTCAGAGGTGTTTTATGAGAGATCAATTACTAACTCAACCGTCCAATAATGAAACAGGTATTAGTAATCTCGATAATAACACTGGATCTGGAACTCATTGGGTCGCGTACGCGATTGATCTCCGTGTAATTATATATTTTGAATCCTACTCGTTTGTACCACCAACAGAATTTCTAACATGTATAACTAGATTAACTCCTAAAATCCCGATTTGGAATTAAACCTTGCCAATACAAACAATGATCGATCCTCCGATATGTGGCTGAGAGGTTATTATTGTTCTCGATGCGATATCAGCATCCACTAAACCACCTCATTAAACCGTACACAAATATACAAGCGACAGCTTTTCAAAGAGATCTTCAATGAATACTGGTAGATATATGGGGACGATCTCTCTAACTAGGAAACATATATCTGAAGGCGCTTTAATCGAGGTTGTTAGCCATTAAGCCCGGTAGATGTTTCCCCGTAGGAAATCGTTGTATTTCAAGACCGACTGTGTAAATTAAAAAGAGTAATGTTTCCTTTAAGGATATGTTAGTTAAAGTCAACGGAGTGACATAAAATTATATCGCGTTATTTGATTCAACAGGCAGATTAAACCCGGTGTTATTTTTTCAACTGTGTTAGATAAACTATCACCTTTGTCATCAACAACATTTGCACCGATAATAAACTAAAAACGCTACGATTCGAGTATGATGCTCATATAACCAAATTTACAAGTGTCCAAAACATCTTTTAAACCATTGATAAAGCTGTTTATAACTTCTTTGGAATTCCGCCAGCGATCCCGTTGAAACTCGCTGATATTAAAGCCATCGATTAAAAAACTAACAAAGTTGCGATCTTATTATGATGAACGAGTGATTAACAGTTTACACGCCTCCGTAATAATTTTGAAAAGGTTGATGACGCTCTTGATAATTTTTTTGGAAAACCGTCAATGGTCCCTATGAAACTCGCTGATATTAAAACATCCATCGACGCGATTATACATAATGATATCGTCGCTGATTTTCCTGATATGTCCGCGAGACTCGATAAGTTAAAATCCCTCATGGGAACAATATCAATAATGTGTATTCGATACATCATGGATCTTTTGTTTGGACGTCTCAAACTGAAATTATTGACGCTACTGCTGTTGTCAAAGGTATCTACGGATTAACCTTAGTTTTGCCGATGCAGTTTAATATATCATCGAGTTCATACACCGGGGTAATAACGTTATAAGCGCGGTAATATAAAAAGGATCCACTGAAAGATTTAAATTAACTGCCGCCACTGGTAATTTAACTCTAGCGTCGATCACATGGTAGGTATAATTTTTGCTGATTTAAGAAAACAATATAGTTAGATAATGACCACTGAACAGTATCGATATGATCAAGTTCGCGAATTACAAACTAAAATTAAAAATTTACGACGTATCAGACAAAGGTGAAAACATATCGTATACGTATTACCCGAATTGATATAATCGTATATTCGGTTTCAGGTGTTATCGCTGGAACCGGTGTACTACTATCGTTGGTGACAATGATCGCTCCTGTAGTTGTTACTATTATGTTACAGGAGTTCTCGGGATCACCACAAAAATATCTTCTTGAAGTCAAAGTAAATTACATGATTATACGGTTAAATTACATACAGTGTCAACTACGTGCTCGCAAATATCAGCATTGATATAGTCTAGCCTCGATTACACTGTACTATTCGATAGCGAATTCTACGCGATAGTTAGCATTTATGATACCGCGATGTCAAATTTAGACAAACATAATATTAATAACAATGTCATTGAGAAATCCACAAGAATTACTTTAGCGGATAGTAGAAAATACAACCCCGGCGAGAACAACCATGATATCAGTAACGGCAAATAAACCTGAATTTAGTGTAGATTTTCCAACTCCGATTCCAGTAAAGGAAATCGCACTCACTCAAGTACGAGTATATTATAGTTGGCCTAATATCCGATCGAGTTCATTCGCCGGAAAACCACCTAATAACACATTCGTGTTTGCAAATAAGGATAAACTTGTTGATACCTCCCAAATGGCAGACTATATATCTTCACAAGGGAGGTTATCAAATCAAACAAATCAACGATGAAATCAATCGCACAATAAAATCTCTCACAGGAGTAGAATCTAAGATGACTATAACAGTTCACGAACCGTCGCTGTCAACCGCGATCGAGATTACATCACCGGATTAAGCCGTGAATATATATAATTCGTCGATCAGATCTATATTAGATTGGCCTGAAATATCACCACCGGTGGAAAAACAACTCCTATCTGAACCATCGATATCTGATTATACCAGGGATATAAAAAAATAACAATTCCCGAATATAGAAAAGGATATGGTACTTTATTTCATAGTGATGATAATAATTATAATCGTCCTATTGGTTATTGGTTTGATAATATCTGACTTTGAAACATTTCTCGCGGATGACAGCTTCATTATTAAAAATGATATAATCGTTGAATGTTTAAATATATTTGTTCTTGAATTTACTCGCATATTTGATAAATATAAAATTTATCTATTGGTATTGCACAATACTATTCTAATAACATAGACAACAGATTATCGAAACAATTCAACATTTAAATCCAATTATGGACAATATAGAGAAAAGTTATCGAGGATTTATTAATATGATGATAAATTTTAGTAAAGATGAGATACCGGGTACAAGACATAAAAATATAACAGCAGAATAAATGACTAATTACTATTCAATAACTGAACAATTACCAACATTTGTAATACCAACGTTTTCAACAAACTATCGAAGGGAAAAACTCAATGATCTCATCGATCAATTTTTTCCCTTGATACTCGACACGTGGAGAAAGATGTCATCATCACCAAGTATTATCAGATACAACAACGACCCAGATGGAACAGGTAGACACGTCTCACCGGGCAACGTTGATATAATCTCTGTCATCGATGTGCGTTTATCATGTTATATCATCGACGGAAGTTACGTCTCAAATACAGAATTAACAAATCAAGCAGCGCAGGGATATATTTTATATACTTTTACCCCTCAGGTTCCTCCTGGAAGTTTGATCATGTGGATGCCAATTAAGCCAGTATATTTAAAGTGCAATAATCCTAGTCCTTGGATTTAAAAAAAATTTAAACTCGTCGATCAAAATTCTAACCTGATTGATCTATGAGATAAAGAATTGCAGATTACTTTTGATGTGAAATCGTAAAAAAATCAGCGGTAATTAAAACTGTAATATCTTTATATAATGTACCATCACGCGAAGATATATATCCATGATAAACAAATACTTGAAGACCAGATCAGAGATTCATCCGATAAATCGATCACGGGAAATTTTGATATAGACAGCTCTTAAATTACCAACGCGGTTGTCAAGAGGATTTTGGTTAATATGATCAACGACGAGACCTTTATCGACCAACCCGTTAAAACACTCTCAGATAAATATGTGAGCGAGATGAGGATTTTCACTGTGTATAATAATTAACATATAACCCATATTATTAATCCGACCGAGCTTCACGTTTCGTTTACAATGTTTAACGGTTCCATCGCTAGATGCTTCGTAGTTCTTGTAAATAGGATGAGAATGATATTCGTTTTGGCTCAGTTATCATATATGCATTTATTTGTCTAAATCGTTAAATGTATTAACGTACCCGTTGGGGGTTCGTATAATTTTAGTTTTAGCTTTATGCGGGATACCTTCCTTGTCATAATATAGTTTAAGCTCTCTGTATTGCCGACAGCCACAACCGATACACAACTCTGTTTTTTCTTCAACACGAGGCAATACTACTATGACTGATTCGCGAGCAGCTGAAATATACCGGATAATACCACCAGACATTAATAAACTCCCCTGGATGAAAATTGCATCGGTGATAAATTATGTAGATGAACGAGTTATCGAACATTTCAGGAATGTGAGACGTGGAAATGGTTTAACCGCGTTCAGACAATCCAAGATAAATAAGAGGGCGAATTAGTTAAAGATACTGGAGCTTCAATAGGTGATGCTGCCGAATACGAATAATGAATAAAAAGTCCCAATCATCGTACAAACTATCACCGGAGAGGTATTATATAAGTCAGAATATTATATAACAGGAGGAAATCCGATTGAAATCATCGATCAAAATTCCCACGTGTGGAATTATTGCGAGATAATATTTCCACGAGATTGAGTAGTAAAATATTATTCCGGTGATATGTTTGATTATATAAACCAGTTAAGCAAAACTGATCGGAAGATGATGATAATGATCAATTTATAAGACCTAATGATGAATTACACCACACAGAAGGACTCCATACACGACATGAATGAACTCACGATGAGATATTCGAGTGGCACAGAGGAATTAATGAGTAATTGTTTCACCGTTCCATCTATCGCAGCTCATTGTGCACACAAAGATAACTCGTGGAAACTTTCCAGACTTGTATTTCTCGATGATATACGAGCGAGTTGTGTCGAAATAAGGTCATGGTGGATTGTGGAATACCAAATACGAATACAAAATGTTATTTCGGTTGATACGATCGCGTGTTGTCCAGGATGTTTTCTTGGGCATGATGAAATGTAGTAAATATTTTGCACCGTTTGGTCATCCCAATCATAAAATGACCAGAGTTACTGTTACGAAATACCCGATATGGCATAGAGGGTACACCATACTCCTCTAATCTATTTTTAAGCTTATCAGTCCTGTTAATTTTGTTATATAATTTGTCTGTCGTTATCCTGTATTTAATGAATTATTATTTTGAAACTCGTAGTTATGACACTGTTATGCAATACCCGATATGGCATAGAGGGTACACCATACTCCTCTAAGTGAGTTGTCCTGTACAGCGAGTCGCACGTGCCGCGCGTATAATGAAGGTTTCGCGCGAATCATTTTTTACATGTACAGCATACTACTATATAGGTATAGTGCAGGGTCATTTTAAGACGCAGTGGAATTAGAGCAGACCTCTAAACGTTTCATTTGTCGGAAATTAGAGCCAAAAAGTTGGGTGAGTCAAATACATTCTTTTTGGTTTAATGTTTCAGTTAAATGTTCAGTTTCGTAATAGCACGTTCGTTTTATTATGTATGGCGTTAATTCATTTTATTATTTGGAAAACTGTCCATTTTTATATTCAGCTCGCCGGTCGAGTGAATAGATGAGTATTCAAGACCAATGTTAACCGGTGGAGTGGAGACGGACAATGAACTACTGTCGCACCGGAGGGAAGTGCAATGTTAACGTCCGTAGTTTTGTTTTATTGACTACTTTATGTAAGACACGAATAGCGTGTTTATAGTCAATTGAACCCTATGTTTGTTTTATTGACTATTTATGTAAAACATGAATAGCGTGTTTAGTCAATTGAATGGTATGTTTGGTTTTATTGATTATTTTTGGGTATGACACGAATAGCGTGTTTATAGTCAATTGAACTCTATGATTTGATTTATTGACTATTTTGTGTGAGATACGAATGTCGTATCAATAGTCAATGTAATGCTACGTTTTGGATATTGGATACAGATGTATAGTACAGTAGTGTATGACCACATATATATAGTACAGTAGTGCATGACTATAGATATATAGTACAGTAGTGGATGACTACAGATATATAGTACAGTAGTGAATGACTACAGTCATATAGTAGGGTAGTAGATTCATTTGTGTAGTATGAGATCATTATATATATATATATATATATATATATATATATATATATATATATATATATATATATATATATATATATATATATATATATATATATATACTTATCATGTTGATTTTTTAATACAAGTTTTATGGAACCGAACGTGTTTGTTATTTCTTTAAAACCCTACCTAGTCTCAAAGGGTCGGCTCGACAACGTTACAATTTTAGTGGCAGCGATGGGATTGTACTTTATATCCGAGAAAACTTTTGGATTGTTTGTTTAAGTTTTCATATCCAACAGGTGTTGGGGAAAGCCTTTGAGACAGGAGTGTTTTGAGAAATAATATTTTACATTTCATTGTAAACGAAACTGAATTTGATCTTCCCTTAGATAAACAAGTTAATTTAGTGACGCTAGTTTGAAGCGAACGTTTATCTAAAATCATGTCGTCCAAGTGAATTGTTAGAGCTTGGTAAGCAATTGGGGTATGAGGGGGAAGCTTTACAGCAGTTTATCAAGGACGAACAAAATAGAGAACGAGAGCGACGCGCCGAAGAACGGGAGGCAGAACGCAAAAAACTAGAACTAAACTCACGCATCGAAAAGGAAAGACAGGAGGCAGAACGCGAAAATCTAGAATTAAACGCACGCATCGAACGGGAGGCAGAACGCGAAAAACTAGAATTAAACGCACGCATCGAAAAAGAAAGGTTTCAACGTGAACAGGAGGCAGAACGCGAAAAACTAAACGCGCGTATCGAAAGGGAAAAGCTAGAGTTAGAACGGTCTAGACTAGAGAACGATAGGGTATTTCAATCGAGTAAATTCAAAAAACCACAACTTCCAGCATTTGAAGAATATAAAGATGACTTAGATAGTTACCTGTTGAGATTTGAAAGATATGCTACTGCGCAAAATCTCCGAAAAGAAGATTGGGCATTGCATCTTAGCACTTTATTGAAAGGTAGGGCTTTAGAAGTGTACTCAAGGATACCAAGTGCAGAGGCATCTAATTACGATTCGTTAAAGGATGCATTACTAAAAAGGTTTGAACTTACTGAAAAGGGTTTCAGGGAAAAATTCCGATCTAGTAAGCCAGAAAAGGGAGAAAACTTTGATCAATTTGTATACCGGATATCTAATTACCTATTCCGTTGGTTAGCTTGCGGGGGAGTCGCAAAAACTTGCGAAGCAGTATGTGATTTTCTTGTCAGAGATCAATTGCTTGCAGTATGTAGTAAGGAACTATTCCAATACTTAAAAGAGAAAACCATTAATAAGTCAAGCGAGATGGCAAAACAAGCAGATATTTTCGCTGATGCGCACGGAGGGGTTATGAACGTGATAGTCCGGGACACGAGGGGTCCTAAGGAAAGTAAGCAGGTCAATTCAGATAAAACTAATTTTGGGAGGGGTTTACCACAAAACCAAAAGGGTGAGTTAGTTAGGTTATATGTTTCAGTTGCGGGGAATGGGGTCATATGTCTAGTGCATGTCCGAAGCGTAAAAGGATTTACCAAAGGCGGTAGGGGTATCGTATATGGTAGGCTCTTCAGCTTGTGTAGAGAGCAATAGGAGTGGCTCCAATCAACAGGCATCAAACGTATCAATACAGTGTGAGGGATTAGTGAATGGGGTTAGGGCCTCAGTACTTAGAGACACGGGATGTAATACAGTAGTTGTTAAGCAAAGTCTGGTAAGGCAGGATCAATACCTTGGGGAAACGGTATCTGTCAGATTGATGGATAATACCGCAGTACAAGTGCCGACTGCATGCGTACATATCGAAACACCTTATTTGACAGGCACAGTGACAGCATGTTGTGTAAAGCGATCGCTGTATGATCTGATTGTAGGTAATATAGAAGGGGTAGCGAATTTCGTTGTGCCAGGCAAAGCAGCGGCCGATGTTCCAACTTCCATGGCTGCTGAAACTAGGTCACATATATCTAAGAGTAAGAAGCCTTTGCCAAAACTAAAAGTACCAGATGCCATACCGATGATAGATAAAAGGGCACTAATTGAAGAGCAAAATGAAGACGAGTCATTGTCAATAATCAGAAATAAAGCCGCCTCAGGGGAAGTCATGAAATGTAAAGGTGGGGGTAGCTACAGGTTCAAATATCTCAATAATGTCTTGCATAGGGAGCATACTACTCGTGAAGGCCGACGGTTTACACGGGTAGTAGTGCCTCGGAACTATAGACCGCATGTTTTGAAGTTAGCACACGAGTCGACGATGGGGGGTCACCTGGGTTCTACAAAAACTAAAGACCGTGTATGTGCAGAATTTCATTGGCCAGGGGCTCACGGTGACGTAACTAGGTATTGCAGATCGTGCGACATTTGTCAGAAAACGCAGTACAAAGGGAAAGTGAAACGCGTACCTATCGGTAAAATGCCTTTAATTGAAACTCCATTTAAACGCGTGGCGATAGATATTGTTGGTCCGTTATCACCTCTTACAGACCGCAAGAATAGGTACATCTTGACTATGGTTTATTATGCAACCAGGTATCCGGAAGCCGTCGCTCTACCATCCATCGAAACTGAGAGAGTAGCCGAAGCCCTGGTAGAGATGTTCAGTAGATTAGGGATTTCGGAAGAGATTCTGACAGACTGTGGGTCACAGTTCACATCAGAACTCGTGGCAGAAGTTAGTAGGCTTCTATCAATCAAACAACTATGGACAACTCCATATCACCCAATGTGCAACGGGCTGGTTGAGAAGTTCAATGGAACACTCAAACAAATGTTGCGACGAATGTGTGCAGAGCGTCCGAACGATTGGGATAGATATCTTCATGCAGTATTATTTGCATATCGAGAGGTTCCTCAAGAGAGTCTAGGGTTTTCACCATTTGAACTTTTATACGGGAGAACGGTGCGAGGGCCAATGAAAATTCTAAGACAATTATGGTCAGATGACGAAACAGATGACGAGATTCGAACGACATACCAGTACGTATGTGATTTGAAGGACAAGTTGAGAGAGACTTGTGCAATAGCCCATGAAACGTTAAGGCAAGCTAGTAGTCGCGCAGCTCGCTACTATGATTCAAAAGCGCGTGATAGAAAATTTAAAAAGGGTGACAGTTTTGGTTCTTCTAACAACCGAGAGAAACAAATTAATGTTACAATGGAAAGGTCCATATGCCATCATAGATGAAAAGGGAGGCATGGATTATACCATCGATGTAGGTGGAAAGTCCCGTATGTTTCATGCTAATTTATTGAAACGTTACTACGAGTGGACAAATGCAAAGCCAGACCAAGGAATTTTAAACGTGGTCGGGGTAGCCATCATTGAGGAGGATGAGGAACAAGAGTCAGTTCCAGGTCTTAATTTGAGTGGGTTACTGGAGTGCGACATGGGAAAGACGGTATTCAATATGAGTCCCGATCTGACTGAGAAACAGAGAAAGCAGGCTCAGGATCTCATCAATGACTATCCCGATGTGTTCTCGAGCAAACCTGGTAAGACAGATGTGCTAGAGCATAGGATTAAACTTACATCGCATGAACCATTTCGAGTCAAGGGGTACCCAATTCCTCATGCATCTAAAGATATCATCGAAAAGGAAGTTGGAGAAATGCTTAAATTAGGAGTGATAGAGAAGTCGTGCTCACCGTATGCATCACCTGTCGTTCTAGTGAAAAAGAGTGACGGCACAAACAGATTCTTCATCGACTTCCGCCAATTGAACGCGCGTACGGTATTTGATGCCGAACCCATACCGGACATTGAAAGTATTTTCGTCCGTATGGCGGGGCACAAATATATCACGAGACTGGATCTGACAATGGGATATTGGCAGATACCCTTGTCAGAGGAAACAAAAGAAATGACTGCGTTCGCCATCGGAAGTGGATTGTACCAATTTCGTGTCTTACCGTTCGGATTGGTAAACGCCGGGGCTTGCGCTGTAAGACTAATGCGGAACGTGATGCAGGGACTGCAGCATGTGGAAACCTACATTGACGACATCTTTATATTTAGTAATACGTGGGAAGAGCATTTACGTGATATTGCTAAAGTTCTAGATCGATTACGTAAAGCTAAGTTGACTGTAAAACCTACTAAATGCAACGTGGCGTATAGGAGCTTAGAGTGTTTGGGACACGTAGTTGGGAGGGTAAACGAGTTGAGACCCGACCCCAAGAAAATTGCAGCAATCAGGGATTCATTGCCACCCACGTCAAAGAAGCAAGTTCGGTCATTTATCGGGCTGGCAGGGTATTATCGAAAATTCATCCCTAACTTTGCAGCCATAGCCAGTCCTTTAACGGACCTAACCAAAAAGGGGCAGCCAAATAAAGTTAAATGGGGAGATAATCAAGACAGGGCTTTTAACACTTTAAAAAAATTGCTAACAGAAGCCCCCGTACTTAAGTTGCCCGAACTGAACAAAACATTCATTTTGAGAACCGATGCTTCAGAGTTGGGACTAGGGGCGGTTTTATTACAGGAACAAGATGGAATCAAGCTCCCAGTCGCCTACGCCAGCAGGAAATTACTTCCAAGAGAAAAGAATTTCTCGGTAATAGAGAAAGAGTGTTAAGCAGTAGTGTGGGGAATAGATAAATTCCAAACCTACCTCCAGGGCCGAGAATTCAATCTGGAAACAGATGATCAACCTCTACTTTACCTCAATAAGGCAAAGATGAATAATTCACGGTTGATGCGATGGGCCTTGTTGTTACAACCTTACAGATTCCGAATCGAGGCAATCAGAGGTACGGAAAATGTAGGTGCGGATTATCTCAGTAGACATTGATTATCTGGTTACCCATATCGTGTAATTTCGTGGTTTTTAAAGTAAATATACTTTTTTTTTTTTGGGGGGGGAGGGGTGTTACGAAATACCCGATATGGCATAGAGGGTACACCATACTCCTCTAATCTATTTTTAAGCTTATCAGTCCTGTTAATTTTGTTATATAATTTGTCTGTCGTTATCCTGTATTTAATGAATTATTATTTTGAAACTCGTAGTTATGACACTGTTACGCAATACCCGATATGGCATAGAGGGTACACCATACTCCTCTAAGTGAGTTGTCCTGTACAGCGAGTCGCACGTGCCGCGCGTATAATGAAGGTTTCGCGCGAATCATTTTTTACATGTACAGCATACTACTATATAGGTATAGTGCAGGGTCATTTTAAGACGCAGTGGACATTAGAGCAGACCTCTAAACGTTTCATTTGTCGGAAATTAGAGCCAAAAAGTTGGGTGAGTCAAATACATTCTTTTTGGTTTAATGTTTCAGTTAAATGTTCAGTTTCGTAATAGCACGTTCGTTTTATTATGTATGGCGTTAATTCATTTTATTATTTGGAAAACTGTCCATTTTTATATTCAGCTCGCCGGTCGAGTGAATAGATGAGTATTCAAGACCAATGTTAACCGGTGGAGTGGAGACGGACAATGAACTACTGTCGCACCGGAGGGAAGTGCAATGTTAACGTCCGTAGTTTTGTTTTATTGACTACTTTATGTAAGACACGAATAGCGTGTTTATAGTCAATTGAACCCTATGTTTGTTTTATTGACTATTTATGTAAAACATGAATAGCGTGTTTAGTCAATTGAATGGTATGTTTGGTTTTATTGATTATTTTTGGGTATGACACGAATAGCGTGTTTATAGTCAATTGAACTCTATGATTTGATTTATTGACTATTTTGTGTGAGATACGAATGTCGTATCAATAGTCAATGTAATGCTACGTTTTGGATATTGGATACAGATATATAGTACAGTAGTGTATGACCACATATATATAGTACAGTAGTGGGTGACTATGGATATATAGTACAGTAGTGGGTGACTATGGATATATAGTACAGTAGTGGGTGACTATGGATATATAGTACAGTAGTGGGTGACTATGGATATATAGTACAGTAGTGGGCGACTATGGATATATAGTACAGTAGTGGGCGACTATGGATATATAGTACAGTAGTGGGCGACTATGGATATATAGTACAGTAGTGGGCGACTATGGATATATAGTACAGTAGTGGGCGACTATGGATATATAGTACAGTAGTGGGCGACTATGGATATATAGTACAGTAGTGGGCGACTATGGATATATAGTACAGTAGTGGGCGACTATGGATATATAGTACAGTAGTGGGCGACTATGGATATATAGTACAGTAGTGGGCGACTATGGATATATAGTACAGTAGTGGGCGACTATGGATATATAGTACAGTAGTGGGCGACTATGGATATATAGTACAGTAGTGGGCGACTATGGATATATAGTACAGTAGTGGGCGACTATGGATATATAGTACAGTAGTGGGCGACTATGGATATATAGTACAGTAGTGGGCGACTATGGATATATAGTACAGTAGTGGGCGACTATGGATATATAGTACAGTAGTGGGCGACTATGGATATATAGTACAGTAGTGGGCGACTATGGATATATAGTACAGTAGTGGGCGACTACATTTTGTATTGTGATCATTATATATATATATATATATATATATATATATATATATATATATATATATATATATATATATATATATATCTATCTATATCTATATATCTATATATATCAATACATATATATCTATATATATATCTATATCAATACATATATATCTATATATATATCTATATATCTATATATATATATATCAATACATATATATCTATATATCTGTCTATCTATATCTCTGTCTATCTATATCTCTGTCTATCTATATCTCTGTCTATCTATATCTCTGTCTATCTATATCTCTGTCTGTCTGTCTGTCTGTATGTCTGTCTGTCTGTCTGTCTGTCTGTCTGTCTGTCTGTCTGTCTGTCTGTCTGTCTGTCTGTCTGTCTGTATGTCTGTCTGTCTGTCTCTCTGTCTCTGTCTCTGTCTCTGTCTCTGTCTCTGTCTCTCTGTCTCTGTCTCTGTCTCTCTGTCTCTGTCTCTGTCTCTGTCTCTGTCTCTGTCTCTGTCTCGCTCTGTCTCTGTCTCTTTGTCTCTGTTTCTCTTTCTCTGTTTCTCTTTCTCTGTCTCTCTGTCTCTGTTTCTCTTTCTCTGTCTCTCTTTCTCTGTCTCTCTTTCTCTGTCTCTCTGTCTCTGTCTCTCTGTCTCTGTCTCTCTGTCTCTGTCTCTCTGTCTCTGTCTCTGTCTCTCTGTCTCTGTCTCTCTGTCTCTGTCTCTCTGTCTCTGTCTCTCTGTCTCTCTGTCTCTGTCTCTCTGTCTCTGTCTCTCTGTCTCTGTCTCTCTGTCTCTGTCTCTCTGTCTCTGTCTCTCTGTCTGTGTCTCTGTCTCTGTCTCTCTGTCTCTGTCTCTGTCTCTCTCTCTCTCTGTCTCTGTCTCTCTGTCTCTGTCTCTGTCTCTGTCTCTGTCTCTGTCTCTGTCTCTCTGTCTCTGTCTCTGTCTCGCTCTGTCTCTGTCTCTTTGTCTCTGTTTCTCTTTCTCTGTCTCTCTGTCTCTGTTTCTCTTTCTCTGTCTCTCTTTCTCTGTCTCTCTTTCTCTGTCTCTCTGTCTCTGTCTCTCTGTCTCTGTCTCTCTGTCTCTGTCTCTGTCTCTCTGTCTCTGTCTCTCTGTCTCTGTCTCTCTGTCTCTGTCTCTGTCTCTCTGTCTCTGTCTCTCTGTCTCTGTCTCTCTGTCTCTGTCTCTCTGTCTCTGTCTCTCTGTCTCTGTCTCTCTGTCTCTCTGTCTCTGTCTCTCTGTCTCTGTCTCTCTGTCTGTGTCTCTCTGTCTGTGTCTCTGTCTCTCTCTGTCTCTGTCTCTCTGTCTGTGTCTCTGTCTCTCTCTGTCTCTGTCTCTCTGTCTCTGTCTCTGTCTCTGTCTCTCTGTCTCTGTCTCTGTCTCTGTCTCTCTGTCTCTGTCTCTGTCTCTCTGTCTCTGTCTCTGTCTCGCTCTGTCTCTGTCTCTTTGTCTCTGTTTCTCTTTCTCTGTCTCTCTTTCTCTGTCTCTCTGTCTCTGTCTCTCTGTCTCTGTCTCTCTGTCTCTGTCTCTCTGTCTCTGTCTCTGTCTCTCTGTCTCTGTCTCTGTCTCTGTCTCTCTCTGTCTCTGTCTCTCTGTCTCTGTCTCTCTGTCTGTTTCTCTTTCTCTGTCTCTCTGTGTCTGTCTCTGTGTCTCTGTCTCTGTCTCTCTGTCTCTGTCTCTCTGTCTCTGTCTCTCTGTCTCTGTCTCTCTGTCTCTGTCTCTCTGTCTCTCTCTGTCTGTGTCTCTATGTCTGTGTCTCTGTCTCTCTCTGTCTCTGTCTCTCTGTCTCTGTCTCTCTGTCTCTGTCTCTCTGTCTCTCTGTCTCTGTCTCTCTGTCTGTGTCTCTGTCTCTCTCTGTCTCTGTCTCTCTGTCTGTGTCTCTGTCTCTCTCTGTCTCTGTCTCTCTGTCTGTGTCTCTGTCTCTCGGTCTCTGTCTCTCTGTCTCTGTTTCTCTGTCTCTGTTTCTCTGTCTCTGTCTCTCTGTCTCTGTCTCTCTGTCTCTGTCTCTCTGTCTCTGTCTCTCTGTCTCTGTCTCTCTGTCTCTGTCTCTCTGTCTCTGTCTCTGTCTCTCTGTCTCTGTCTCTCTGTCTCTGTGTCTCTGTCTCTATGTCTCTGTCTCTCTGTCTCTGTCTCTCTGTCTCTGTCTCTCTGTCTCTCTCTCTGTCTCTCTCTCTGTCTCTCTCTCTGTCTCTCTCTCTGTCTCTGTCTCTCTCTGTCTCTCTATCTCTATCTCTCTATCTCTCTCTCTATATCTCTCTCTCTCTATATCTCTCTATCTCTATATCTCTCTATCTCTATATCTCTCTCTCTCTATATCTCTCTCTCTCTATATCTCTATCTCTATCTCTATCTCTATCTCTATCTCTATCTCTATCTATCTATATCTCATGTTAATTTTTTAATATAAGTTTTATTTAACCGAACGTGTTTGTTTTTTCTTTAAAACCCTACCTAGTCTCAAAGGGTCGGCTCGACAACGTTACAGTTACTATAAATGGATCTTTAAGTGATTTTGATTTAACGGGATTTGATCGTGTGACATCATTTAGCCTCGCTGAAAATCTCCATCCGATCTGTTATATTTGGTTCTGTAGATAATTTTCGAATAACAAATTATCTCCGATAGTACTATTACAATTTATGCTCGAAAGTGAGATGCTAAAGTCGTTGACTGTCAGCGAGGCGATTATATCGTATCGGAAACAAACTTCGATTTGGTTACCGATTCCTGTAATTTGTTCAGATTCGGATACCAATTTCGCCCAGGAAAAATAGCAAAAGATCTTAGCAGGAAAATGATCGGTAAATGTACTCAAGGTGGATCGTTTGATCATAAACAACGATGTACACGATTGTTTTCAGATGATCCTGAACGTGTTTTTATAATCGCGAATACTGAGCGAGATGACACATTGGCATGCAGGAAAAACACTTTTGACGTTGAATCGCTGCAATATAATCACTTGAGATCCTCGATGCTCTCTTATGTTTCAATTATTTATTATCAATGATAAACAGATTTGCTAACATCGCGGTCAGAGATTCCACAGATTCTTTTTGATTTTAATCGAAAACATAGAAAAATCGTCAAAACGTTTACTACTATCTTGAGCGAATGGGGATCATGGAGAGTAAAACGTGAAACATTACACGGATATTGCGAATCAGCGGATGTTCCCATCGAGAATAATTACCGCGGAGAGACAGTATCAGTACTATCATAGTCGCCGTCTGTATTCGATCCTATATCCAAACATAAAACTGTATACTTGAACTCACCAGGAGGATGTGGTAAGACAACTCGAGTTATCGATTTATTCGGAGCGAATTCTGCTATGATAGTATTAACACCCACTCACTTACTTGCAAGGGAGATGATAAACCAAGTATTAAACGCTTGTACAAATCAGTTTCTTTCGGTGGAATGGTGACGCTTGGACCCTTGATCGCCTGGGAACAAAATATATTCCCCGAAACATGTTGTTGGGATAAAATAGGTACAGTGCAGTTGGATACATTAAAACTATTTTTAAATTGACTGTTATTGAAAAACACCGCTGTGCTAATGTGTGGTGATAGCGTTCAACCAACACCGTTTAACTGAATCATCCCCTCATAAATGGCTAAAAAATGTGGATTATTAAGAGGAAATTAATACCGATTATAGATCAGATGACCATGAAACACCGAGTTAAAAAAATCGATAAAATTACAACAGAGTTAAAAAAATCGATAAAATTACAACAGGATAACATGCAAGGTAAAATAACACGTAAAACATTCATGAAACATCTATTGCGGATTTTTGGGAATAGTGGAAACCAACCGATTTAATAATCGCGAGTAGAAAAAATATCAGAGACGCACTTCAAGTAAAATTATTTCAAATACATAAAGAAATTTATTCGATGGATCCAATTTCATTGTGTTATAGACCTGTGGATACACGACGGCAAAATGTCGATGTTCACATCCCGAGAAAATCCGAGAGACAAAATGTATTATTGACTGATATTGTACTAGTTGATCTTATCGTTATAGAAGATGCGTTGAACTCTGAAAAACCTCCATACAAATTAGGTTACGCGATGACAATACATTCATCTCAAAGACTGACTATTTCTTATCCAATTATTTGGATCATAGATGATTTCATCGAATGGTCAAAATTACTTTATTTAGCAGTATCTCGAGTCAGAAGATTAAATCAACTTCGAAGAGCTGTTATAAAATTTAATGATATTAGTTAAGATCTCACGGCGGTAATTGAGTATCATCGGGAATCACATGTAGTTGTTCACGTGTAAATCCACGTTGAGGAGCGGTTGAATCTAATCTATAAATTACTGGTCTATTTTAGATGTGACAACATTTGATATATTATGCACTGTTACACTCCAGATAGGATAATAATAATAATAATAATAATAATAATAATAATAATAATAATAATAATAATAATAATGAGGACTTTGTATAGCGCCTAATCTTACGAAGCTCTAAGCGCTTTACACCATCAATAATAATGACTACACTACAGAACAACAAATGACAAAAACAAAGAAATTGGAAAACATAAAAACATGCTGAAAACATAAAAGATACAAAACATGATTAGGTCGCTAAGTTTGTCCCTGCAGTCGAAACAGGTGAGTCTTAAGAGCACTCTTAAAAGGGACCACTGTGTCTTTGTGTCTAATTTCAATGGGCAATTCGTTTCACGTCGCCGGGCACTGTGCAAACGAACGTTGAATCACTTGATCTTTTTCTACCGCCTTTAAGTTCAACAGGTTCATATAAATATCTTACGGTGACGTTGTTACCTAATATCGGCTGCGTTGAAAAATCGCGCCAGGGTATATTTAAATATATTTTATGATCGAGATAACAGGTTTCATATTGATCATTCGAGTAATTTTATTGAGTGCGGTTATCACATCAGGTAATTGTACAACCCATTCTCGTGGTCGTTTATCTTGTATGAATTTCCTCGCGTATTGATATTCAAATAACCGGTTCTGAAAGCGTTCGATTAAACCGCTCGAAGATTGACTGGTCGCGATGAATTGCAGCATGACTTCGTCTGATAGCGGTTTTTATATTGTTTTATCGTAGATGATACCGCACCTTGAAACTCTACCGGGATCAACCTGCAGAAGATTCGGCCATTGAATCGGCCTCGATGATCAATTCTTTGAAATTTTTTGAAAAGCGGAGGCAGCTTCTGCTGGAGTCTTAGTAGTTCTGCTTCTTTATAATTACTCGCAATATCGACGACGGTTAACACGTATTTATAATTATGGTGTTTGACAGTATCATGAGAAAGAAATAATATATCAGCCTAGTGAACTTTTTTGGGGATTCTAACATTAAAGGATGCACATTGAATCTTCTTAGGAGGTGGTTAATACATCTGCCATATCGCTTGTCGAGATAACCATTCTATGCGTTAGTATTTTTGACTTTTGCAGCGCTGGAGAGTTTACTGATCGGAGCGTTACCTTTCCAGTATCCGCTTGGGGAATAATACATTGATTCCATATTACTATTATTTACTAGCACCTAATACGAGATTAATTTTTATGGCAGTTTTTTATTGACCAGTAAGTTAGTTTTTCTTTGAACGTTTTATCAGGGATAGAAATTAACGCGTGAATTAATTTTACATCAGCGATGTGTCGTTGCTAAAGTTCCTTACTTTTGTACGCAACATCATGCGCGTGACAGACTTTATCGATATCGTTTACTGGATATTCTGCTGTTTTTGGGTTGATCTTGATTACCAAGCCGGATATCAAGTCTAAGTCCAGGACCGCAGTAATTATACCCCGGAAGGTGTTTTCCCCTGAGTATTTAGCCCATGGAGCTCCGGGAAGTTTTGTTAACCTGGAGGTAATATAACCTCCATTTTTTATACTGACAAATCTATTAAAAAATGAAACCACACTGTGTACATTTACCAGCGATTTCATCACCATTATATTTTGTTACAGCAGGATCTAGGTCACTCGTCGGCGTACGAGCTCTACATTTCACACAATGTAAATCTATATTTATGTATAAATACTATGAATGTAATTGAGTTCTCAGCTACCCGACGACAGTAACTTGTTAAACATCATGCGATGTTACCAGATTAAATTAGAAGGGTTTTATTTTGTCCATCATGGAGCGCTAAAACACAATTGTTACTTAATCTGATAATGAGATTGATGAAATGGGATAAACTATATTTCATAGCCCCGAACGTAGATGATCAACGTTGATGCGATGTGTTAAAAGATTTTAACGAGAGTGCAAAATAGATAAGCAATGAAGATGTTGAATTTATAACCGATATCGAAGAAGCTCCGAGTATCGAGGATATTCACTGGAATATTAAAACTTTAGTTGTCTATGATGATGCCATGTTAGATATAAGAAAACGCAGCTAGGATATTTTCCTGAGAAAGACACAAAAATACAGACGTGATTTGTTATCCAGCGGAATTCCCCAATACCCAAACTGATTAGAGACAATTGTAATATCCTCGTCGTGTCTAACGGTGACACATAGACTTAGAAAGATTCATCAAACCTGGTGCAACGGCGGTATGGATTGTAATAAATTTAGAATATATTTTAGTTCTGCTCAGACTATCCCTCATGAATTTGTAACAATAAATTTGCACGATCCTAGAACAAGATATCGGATCGTACAAGATACAATATTTGGTTAAAACGTAGCAACTGAGTAACAACCCCCCTCCCCGTGTGAATTACGTTGCTCGCGTCTTACGTAGATGTAATTGTTTACACAAACGTGACCATTTTTTTCCCTAAAAATAGGTTACCAAACCCACTCATCATGTAAGAAATTTTAGTTTGACACAAAATATATCCAAGATGAATTTCCAGGTGGGCAAACTTTCCCTACTACTTATAACTATCTCGATTATTTTAATTGTGTCATATTGATAACTGATATTTTGAATGCTGTCACAATCACATATTGTGGATTATTATACATTGTTTGGTAACCCATTCGATTGTATCTCTGGATGCTCTCTGGAACGTACTCCAAAGCATTGTCGTGTCAATCCACTATTTTAATAGTCTCTAATTATGTGTGTACAAGACATGTGATACCTGCTTTATCCCATATTAAATTTCAACTTTATGATGCAGTCTGGAAAATCCCCATCCCAATGCAATGCCCATTATTTTTGCAGCACTGTCTATTGTTGCTGATAGAATGAGGTTTTATAATAAGGTGATCAATCTTTAAACACATTTAAATCTGGCATACATGGATGCATCAGTCTCTATTGAAATGTTCAGCCAATGCATCTGCCTAATTTTCATGTTTGTCTCATTGTTCGTATACGACAATAAGCCACACAACGTATTTTACATTTCCTGTCCATAGTACACAATCACTATTATGTGCTGGCACATAATGCTATATTATCAGACAGGATATAAAACAATCATCCGTTTGGACCTGCATATGATGTATGAATACATTGGTGCAAATAATATAGAGTATCATCTCCAACAGACATAATGTGAATATTTGGACACCAAAAAATTGTTTAATTTGGTTTTTCTAACTAGTTGAAAATATTTAATTATATTTTTACATTTAAATTACATTAAATCTCAAATAAATTATTAATAATAAACAATTTATACCAATTTAAACTTGAAATTAAAAACTTTTACATGTGATAAAATAAATATATCTGCAATACTACATCAAAGTTTCAAGGAATCTGATTCATGAATATAATAGTTTTAGGCTTTTATCTGACACAATTGTAACATAAATACAAGGATTCTCAAAATGGCCGAATGTCCAAGATGCAAAGAACTTAAATATTAATTGTGATTTTAGTTATCAAGATAAACTCCAGGTCAATTAATATTTGCTTACAGTAAGGGTGCGATACGGGGGAGGGGGGCATTTAATTTACTGAACGTAGTGCAATAATATCCACATTTCAGTCATTCTAAAGCATGCGACCTAGGTTTAAGTATGCCATCATGATTATGTAGTTTTTTTTTCACAACTTGTCTTACTCTTTTTAAATTGCTAACTTTTAATTGATCCGTGCTGAATTCATGATGTTTCTAGTCTTGTAATTCATTAAAATACAATTATGAGCACACGCTCGTGTTTGCATTTAGTTTGTGTTTAACATGCTTTTAATACCTTTCGTGATGTATTTCATATTACTGTATTACACGTAAAGATCCCAATTAAACGTCATCCCCAACCCCAATGTGTGACTCGCCTTTGACAAAAAAGTGACAATACGGTGGTGTAACCTTGATTTCCTGCGCCGCAACCTCCGAATCAACCATTGCGGAAATTTTTGTTTGTTCGTCGATTCCACGAGGACCACTCTAGTCATACGAGTGATGGAGGGGCAGGTTCGGTTCTGTACGTGCGCAGGTGACTGATGAGGCCATCCAGTGCATGGAATGTTCGTTTGCACAAGGGACATGGTATGAGTTGACATCTCCAGGAGGGTTGATGGTACGTGCTTTTCTGTCTTGCCTCTTCTGCTCTGCAGTTGCTGTCGTCCCTGTAGTTGTTGTAGTCTAGGGCCCGCCTTTTTCAGACCAACTTTCCATCCTACAGATGACTGGGAATCGGCTTACAGTCTTCAATACAGACTTCTGTTTTCCAATCATTAGCTGATAATAATACATCCCCCTCAACCTTTTGGATTCTTTTAATTTTCGCTATGTCCATCAAGATGTTTGAAATCGACTTGATTCCCGAAAAGAGACAGCGGGAAAATAATTACGTCTGTCATATTATGACCAGTGTAACCAACAGGGGTTCTTACGTGATGCAATTCCGTCTCAACAGTTCTTTTTCATTACTCTTTTATTGAGAAACAAAAAATGCAAGTATCCGGTCACAAAGTAAGTAGGTAAGTAGGTATGGTATTTCTCCATCTAGCAATCATCCTTTCACCGGAACGTACTAAACAATGGAGTGATTAGTAGACAAACTGACACATTTTGGTGTAGATGGATTCTCTACTGTACACTAACCGGTACTCCATCACACAATGTGACATTGCATTGCCCATCCTGTGTTGAAAATGATTTTTGCTGTGTACAACGTTATATTTATTGAAGAAGGATACTTGTTTTATGACTTATAATTTGGTAAACAAATCCGATTTTAAAAAATCATAGTTGTAGAAATCCGTTTCGGACACTTTTTTTTTCGCACAACCAATGACAGTTGTCAGATTCCCAGAATGTATAAACGCCGGAGACGTAAGTATTCCTAAGTAAGCGATTTTCTATAACTGTAAACCAGTTGTACGAGTAAAACATAGTCTAATTGGTACGAAGAGCGTTTGCGTGTTTCACATGGACATGAATTAGTCCGTACAAGGTCTGCATGATGAACAATTATAGTACGAAGTAACATTATTAATATAAGAACTACAATGGATCCGTAATTTTACTGACGTTAAAGAACAATCGAAGAGTACATACACTGCAAGAAGAGTTCTCAAAAGATGGTTTAAAAAATAAACTTATATGTAAAGCTGTTAAAGCTATTTAAAACTGTTGACATGCCGCGGCAACACATGTGAGTTTGGGTGCGTTGGTTTTGCATCTAAGGCAACTATCACATGCATACCAATCAGAGTTGATGGATTTGTAATGACAGTAAACAGTGCCACCAATGAAACTTAAGCTAATCTTGTTTCGCTTACATAGGCAAGTATGGTTTGTTGAGACCTTGCAGCAGCAAAATGTAGCATCAATATCATTGATAAACTATACTCGGTTGATATCGGGAACAAATCAATTAGCATAACAGATTTCGAAATCGTATTGGTGAAAATTAAAAATTGTTACATCACCGCACACACATTCGAAACCAGTCATGACCAAACATATTGATTTAAAGAAATAGAAGCCAAGGTAATCGTCAATGCTTTTTAAGAGTACCATGTATATACACGAGGAGTATTTCTTATATAAATATAAATGGCCACCACAATGTACACCATCTACACAAAAGGGAATTAGCTGCCTCTTGCTGCATGCTTGTTATATTTGCTGCTATGTTCACATTTACATTTGTAAAGGGCGTTGTTTGACGCTGATTTAGCGTTTGATGTTCGAGGTACAATTAACAACATTACAGGTTCTATAATGAGTTGAGGTATCGCAGCTACCAGAACCTATAAGGCACATTATCATAAATCTTAGAAGCTTGAACTGTATGTTATAATACCTGATGCTGATATACTAACTGGCAATTGATTACAAGCCAGGAACACGTATGTATTTCATGACCCGTTTTTTTTTTTACATAACATGCAAGTCAAACAGTAAGGAAAGAAATGAGAGAGACAAAGAACGAAATAATTTTGTTTCTTTATTTCTATATTCATGTACATTCGGAGTGAAGTGCGTTGTTGGGTACACGTTGCCAATACATACAAAACAAACACAATGTACGGGATATAACTCCAAACCGATGCTCTATTCGAACGCCAAGCACAGGTGACTAAACTGTATACGTTAATCATACTTGAGAATTTAACATGTCTTTGTACCCAGTCCAATTATTATTTTCGATTTACTTTAAACTAAAGGTTCTTTGTATGACTGGATAGCCATATATAGAAAATGTTCGCACAGTAATGTTATGGTCAAGAGATTTTTTATGCATTTGTATACAAGCATGGATGAGACAAAAGCGTTGCCAAGCTAGATCTGTTAAAAGAAATTTAGATACCGCAGACACATTTAAGCTCTATTTCTTTTTCAAGACTAAAATATACACCCAGCACTATTTTAGAACATTTTTTAGATTTACAAATTACATTAAAAATGATAACATAAATATATTCAACCAAACCGGATGGGAAAAGTAAACAAAAGAGGTACTATGTGCAAATAAACTTGCAAATGTGTATTTTGCTGCATTTACAACAGCAATAAAAGATGTGGTAAATTGGAAAGATTAGTATACAAAGATTCGACACAAATATATTTAGAACTGATGGAAAACACTTCATTTTGAAACATGTAGCATAATTCATATTTGAATATTTCGTTACAGTTTTAGATGCCTGAAACTGAATACAGCCTAACCTTCATGACTGAATGGGGGTTCTGCTGAAGGCAAGTCATCATACGTTGGCTCTGGAAATGAAGCTGTAATTAAAATGTCTCGTTATACTTATATTATATGCATTTGTTCATAATATTAGTCTTGCTAAGGATCATTTAGTTAATTGCATGTTTAAGGCTGATATCCAAAGATTGTAATTTCACTCTAATGATGAGCCATGTTTAGTGCGTAGGCCGATGTTTCACTAATATGTATCAGTAATAATTGTAATAATCTGAACAGTGGAAGACATTAATGCTTTAGAGGTAACACAATCATTTTCCGCCCCTTTGACTGAGCGAACTTATATCTGTACAAAAGCAACGTTAACCGTTCACGCTTATAACATTTCATCAGTTACAACCAGGCTGCCGTCTTTGACTTCATACACCATACACTTATTGCAAAGTGGCATAGTCATAATCAGAATCGTTGCTTCCTGCTTCAGCGTTCCCGTGGATTGTTTAGTGATTTCCTTCCTGTTTATTCTGTCTGGCGTAATCTTAGACATTCAAACTGTTCTATTAGAAAAAGAAAGTTGAACCGTTTCATGTTTTAACATAATGAAATACACAGATATATAAAAAATAAATGGAAGGATGGATAGAGAAAAACAAGGATAGAAATATATAGTTGGAAAAACTAAATAAAGATTTCTGAAACTATTTTTTTATTTTTATACCGTCTCGCTAAATTCAATATCACACACGTTATGTCGAATCAGGTAAATATCATGGCATTGAGTTTTATCCAGTAAAGGGTAGGTTATCGCAAAATAGGTAACAAGTTTTCATGTGAGCAGAATGATTGCTAGCTCTGTAACTTGAATCAGAGAAAACTAAATCGCTCACACATTCTATCTATCTATCTATCTATCTCTCTCTCTCTCTCTCTCTCTCTCTCTCTCTCTCTCTCTTTTTATCTCTCCCTCTCTCTCTCTCTCTCTCTCTCTCTCTCTCTCTCTCTCTCTCTCTCTCTATCTATCTATCTATCGGGGGAGGTGTTTCGGACGTAACTCAGTTTATCTATAAAACGCGTGCTGCAGATACGTTAACACGTTAGTCTGAGATCTCAGAAAAAAGTAGCATTTCTTCTAGTACTTCTACTGGTATGAAAATATATGATGCCATAGCGACTAAAGTATTGATAAGCCAACCACCAAGGCCATAGCAAACTTAAGAATGAAGACTTAAGGTGATCGTTGCAGTAATTGGAACAATAAGGTACACACATTAATGTCATAAATCACCATAAATCTGACTTTGATCCAAAACATATGTTAAGTAGCACGCTCAAATATAGTTACAATATAGTTTATATGTCACCATCATCAGACGTTTGACCTAGTGTGGTCGATAAGGCACTGTCCTGCTGAGCATCTGGCCACTTCCCTCCACTTGTCGCGATCATGTGCCAACGCCTGTTATCTCTGAAAAGTGTTTTACCTGGTCCATTCTGTCATGTTGTCAGTCCACTGTTTTCTCTGTCTACCTCTTCTTATTACGTCCTGGACACTGCCCTGCAGTACTGATGTATATATGCTGTTGGATCTAGTGGAATGGCCATACCATTTCAGCTTTCTTTTTGTGACAGTGGTGAAGTAGGTCTATATATTTCTGCTGTCAGGGTCCATGCCTCGCATGAATACGCAACTATTGAGATGACTAGTGCTCTCAATAGTCAGCGTTTAGTTTTCTGACAGATATTCTTGTCTCTCCAGATGGGTCTCCGCTTTGACATAGATGCCGTTGTTTTGTGCTGCTCGTAACAAAATTGCTGTTTTTGATCCCTCTTAGGTGCTTATGAAATCAAGATATTTGAACTGATCCATTGTTTCCATTTCCTGTCCTCTGACTTTAATCTTGGCTTAGATTTGTTTGCGAATGTTTGTCATCAGTATTGCCTTCTGATAGCTTATTGCCATGTCAAATCAGGACGATGTTCAAATAGGTTATTCACTAAGGTGGCAAGCTCGTCTTCACTGCATGACAGCCCATCAATGTTGTCTAAAAAACGTAGGCTGTTGATGTTACGCCCACCAATGCTGGCTGTCACAAATTGATTTTCCATGGCTTCGCTCATGATATGTTCTAAGTAAATGTTGACAAGCGTGGCTGACAGACGACAGTCTTGACATCCGTCAGCTGTTGTCCTCAACCAGTCACCCACAAAACCTTGAGCAATTACTACACTGGTAGCCTTGGCGTACAGCTGATTGATGGTATTGCTCAACTTTTGACAAGGGTTGTATGTTTTCATTGTCGCTCGCAATCCCTCATATCACACTGTCAAAAGCCGCTTGAACAAATGATATATGTCTTGTTAATATTGTGCGTATTCATCAATCAGAACCCTGAGATTGAATCATTGTTATGTTCAGCTTCTTCCACTCCGAAACCCTGCCTGTTCGTCAGCAATTAGTTATTATGCCTGTGTGTTCAGTCTGTTTAATATGAGCTTCAGTATCAACTTACTAACATGGCTAATCAAACGGATAGTTTTGTAATTTTGCCTGAGCTGGTAATTGCCTATTTTGAGGAGTGTTATAATTAGTGACCGGGTCAACTGTGTTTGCCATTCAACTGTCTGCCAGATCTTGTTGCAGATTTCGGTTTGTAACTCTGTCTCTGTTTACCTCCATTGTTGATCCATTCAGCTGGGATGTTGCCTACTCCAGCTGCCTTCCTATTCTTCGGTGCTCATATTGCTGACTCCATCTCTCGTTTGTGGCGTTTGGAACTTGAAGCACTTATGGGTCTCCTGTGGACGGATGGTTGTAGAGTTATATACAAGACTCTGTTCATATTTCTGCATGGTCACTTGCGTCTGTGAGGCATATAACATTTTCGTTTTGAATGGTACTGATGCTTGGTTATTTCTGTCGGGTGAGATCTTTTACAATTTGGAATGCCCTTCTGATGTATTTCTTCATCAGACTGTTCTCTATGCCTGTGCACGTTTGTCAAATCTAATCATATTTTGCTTTCTTAAAGTTTGTTCTGATGTTTTTGTTTATTTCTCGGTACTCTATTGCCCCTGTTGTGTGTCTGGTGTTTTGAGGTCTCTTCGGGAATCACACATGTTCGAATCTCTTCTGTAACCCAGTGAGTTTATTTTGAGATATGGAGGCAAATACGATGATGTCCTTTGTAGCTGTTGTCATGACTGTTTTAAAAGTGTCTGGATAAAGGTTTCCTCTAATTGTGGCTTGGAATGACATTCAAGTTGTAGGGTCCTTCCATTGTTCAATATTAAATGTGAACCTGAATTTCTTTGGTTGGCTAACCTTCTCCAGCCTCACCCGTACCTTTAGGATGCCCGATAGATAACGAGTTTGAACCAGTATGCAATCGTTCCGGTTATGATGGGTTCCATTTGGTGCGTGCTATGTCCAGCATCGTGAAGCTATATGTTGGCACATGGTGATAGCTAGTACCAAGTTGATGTAGCTTGCGAACTCAAGGAGCGTGTCCCACTTTCACTGGTAGGCTCATTGCAAAAAAGGTCCACAATGATCACCCCAGTCTTTTAGACGATCTTTGGCATTCCAGTCTCCTTGGATGAAGAGGATGTATTGTTTTACTTAACATTTTCAGATTACCCTGGAGTTGTTGTAAGACTCCTCTTTTTTGTCATCATCAAGATCAGTAGTTGGAGCATATACTTGGATAAATGTGATGTTAAACGGAGATGTTTTCAGACGAATGGAGTTGACTCTACTAGATATGGGGCGACATTCAAGCACATATCCCGTAATGGCTTTGTTTACACGGACGGAAGCCTACTCCATGTATGGCCTTGTCCAACTCCCCACAAATAGTACAATCTATGTCCATCATCAGTTTGGTGTTCTCCTAGGGCTTTCCATCTGACTTCACAGAGTCCCAGAATGTGTCATGTGTAATGTTCCATATCATGTATCAACTCTTGGAGTCTTCCAATTTGCGCCAGAGTTCTAATGTTGAACGTGGCTATGGCGATGCTTTCCTCGCTCTGTGGTTTTTCAAAGTACCAATAGCACACTTGTCACCTCCATCCTCGTGGACACCGGAAAGTGAAGTCCTTGTTGACCCGGGTGACGACCTATCCGGTACGGTAACTTCAAATGAGTCCAGTATTATCAGTGTGTCTTGGACAAAATTCGTCTGCAACGTCATCAACACATACACACATAAGCACACACACACACACACCCTTACCTAATCTTCTAGAGGCGTATTTACGCCTATTCGTGAGTACCAGCAGAACTCCAATTGTGACAGCTGCAATGAATAGCCCTATGCCAAGAAGTTTTAAAAGGAAATCTGAAAGGAAATAATTGCGCATTGTTTCAGAGCTTCATAAATAAACACACTTGTCAAAACAATGAATTATTACGAAATTCAGATTGTTCTCCGAGATACTAGTAACACGGTTTGATGAAACAATAGTAGTTTAGGTCATGGGTAAAATTCTCATCTTCCGCTGGGATAGTTCTATATAGAGCAATTCTGATAGTCGCGTGTTCAGAATATGAATCACACGTATATTATTGTATTATTGTGAAAATGCAATTGTATATTAAACCGTTATATTATTTAGTATCCCTTAACAAATAATCTGTAATGTCGAGGCGGAAATTGATTTTTGTTCTTCCTAAAAGAGGCCGGTTTTTAAACTAACATGTTCTTTTATATGTTATTTTATTACGTATTTAAATATGTATAAACAGTGCGAGTACGGCTTTCATTCGAACAAGGATAATAATCAATTAAGTAATCTGTGCAATATATGTTATTTTATACGGATATGGTATCAAAGTTTAAAGAATTAAAGACTACTAACTGTGGAACTTCATCAATTAATAAAAGAAACAATTTCATTATCAAGCAGTTTTATTTTATAAACCATTATTGAATAACTCGATGGTGCTTTTAGAAGAAAGGTTTACATTATAGACAAATGAAGAGTATGGTTGCAAACTAACATTTGATAATGACATAAAAATGTGTATTCATTGATTATATCAATCCCAGAGAAGGGAACCTAAATGCCTTTACCAAGAAAATACTGGTGCATCCTATCAGGATTGGTCTGTGCGAGTATCGAAACTACATCCATTGCGCTGATAGTAATATTTTCTGCTAGCTTATCTTCCGAATCTCTTCTCCATGTATAGAATGAATTGGAAATATGATACAAACACCGAATTAGAGTTTGGCTGGGTTCTTCATATATATATATATATATATATATATATATATATATATATATATATATATATATATATATATATATATATATATATATATATATATATGCTAAAAGACATCACCGAAAAGCAGAGAGGCTTTGGCTTTCCACCAGACTCACTATTCATAAACAAATCTACGAAGCCGATAAGAAGAACGTCACAAACACAATCCATTTAGCCAAATCATCCCACTACAGTTCTAAGATCAAAGAGAGTTCCAGCTGCAAAGAGCTCTTCAAGATAACTAACAAACTAATGTCAAGGAACAAATGTACACCACTTCCAACGACCTTCTCTCCACTGGACCTACCAGACCAATTTCCAAATTTCTTCAATGACAAAGTTCAAACCATTAGAGATTCGCTTGACAGCACAATTTCAACTGATTCGTCACCACACAGGTATGATGTAGAATTTCAGCGATAACCGTTAGGAGTATTTGAATCTGTTTCTATAAATTTAGTACGGACAATCGTGATGAAAAGTGCACCAAAGTCTTGTGAACTTGATCCAATTCCGAGATCACTGCTGCTTGAGTGCTTAGAACCAATATTGCCTTCACTAACTGATGTTATTAATATCTCTCTCTCTCTCATCAGGGGAATTCCCATCATTTTTCAAAATTGCCATCGTAAAGCCACTGCTGAAGAAACCAACACTGGACCATAACGATTTAAAGAACTACCGCCCAGTTTCTAATCTCCCTTTCATATAAAAAATATCTTAGAAAAGGTTGTTCTAACTCAACTTGTATCTCATTTGAAATTAAACAGTCTTTTTAGCAATGTACAGTCTGCATATCGCCCTTGCCACAGTACGGAAACTACTCTTCTGAAAGTATTTTGTGACATTCCCTCTGCTATGGATAGTGGAAAGATTACAGTCCTTACTCTCCTGGATTTATCTGCAGCATTTGACACAATAGACCATGATATATTACTTCACCGTCTCCAGCATGTATTTGGCATTCAGAATATAGCCTTACAGTGGTTCAAGTCCTACTTAGTCAACAAGACACAAATTATATCTGCAAATTAAATACACTCCAGCCCAGTTGACGTATGTTATGGTGTTACACAGGGATCTGTTCTTGGACCTGTTCTCTTCATTCTGTACACTCAGCCGCTCTCAAGTGTCATAGATCATCACCCAGTGTCTCGCCAATTGTACGATGATGACACCCAAATATACAAGTCTAGTCACCAAACTGACGTTGGTGCTACCATCCATGGAGTAGAGAAGTGCATTTCGGATGTGAAATCATGGATGACATGTAACAAGCTGCAGATGAATGATGATAAAACTGAGGCTATTCTGATCACAACACAAAGAATTTCTCATTCACATCCTTTACCTCAGACAATACATATCAGCAACACCAACATTAAATTCTCACAGTCAGTACGGAATCTAGGTGTTACTCTAGACAGTACTCTCACATTGCACCAACATGTCATGAACATCTACACGGTTGCATGTCTTGAAATGAGACGCATCAGTTCCATTCGTAAATATCTTTCTGTTGATGCCACGAAAACACTTGTGTGTTCATTAGTACTTTCAAGACTGGACTATTGTAACTCAGTTATGCCTGGTTCATCACAAAATTTACTCCAGAAACTTCAAAACGTTCAAAACACAGCTGCACGGAACATTTTTAGAGTACCTCGATCAGAGCACACCTCACCACTGCTCTGTACCCCACACTGGCTATCAATTCGATACAGAATCAAATACAAAATTTGTTCTCTGTGCTATATTTCAAAGACAGAATCCAGTCCAACATACCTATCCAGCCTCACCCATGTGTATACATCAGCTAGTTCCTTACGCTCTTTTTCTGATAATCGTATACTCATTGTTCCCACGGTGAAAACAAAGTCATATGGACAACGTTTGTTTGCATACCAGGGCACGGTGACGTGGAACGAATTGCCCATTGAAATTAGACACAAAGACACAGTGGTCTCTCTTAAGAGTTCTCTCAAGACTCACCAGTTTCGACTTCAGGGACAAACTTAGCGACCTAATCATGTTTTGTATCTTATATATTTTCAGCATGTTTTTATGTTTTCCAATTTCATTGTTTTTGTCATTTGTTGTTCTGTAGTTATTGATGGTGTAAAGAGGCTTAGACCTTTTAAAGATTACAAAGTCCTCATTATATATATATATATATATATATATATATATATATATATATATATATAGAGAGAGAGAGAGAGAGAGAGAGAGAGAGAGAGAGAGAGAGAGAGAGGATATTTTCTTTTCCTACGTTAATACCGGATATATTTCATCGTGTGGTACAAAACGTGATATTTTAACGAGTGGCGAAGCCACGAGTTAAAATATGTCGTTTTTTGTACCACACGATGAAATATATCCGGTATTAACGTAGGGGAAAAAAAATCTTTTTATTATATACTTTTTTTTGTTTGTTTTAGAACCCAACGAGTCACTTCTTAGTAGCGCCCTTAAAAAAAAAAAAATGAAAAAAAAACATTAACTACTAGAAGTATAGTGTTAGGAGCGACTGCAAAGAGTTCTCAAGAAAGGAGACATGATTCATTTTCATTTGTCAGATTTAATTTATTATTTTGTTTCTCAATGAAATAAATACTTTAATGCCACTTATTACATACAAAAAAACCACACAAACCAGCAGAACATTTTCAATGTGTGAGTGTCAACGGTCGGTCTTGTATTTACACATCATTCGCGGAAGAATATGTACACTGAACCGTGATTTCATCAGAAGGCTTTAGCTCGATTCAACACATTGAACTCCTTTAACAAATGTAAAAATCAAACAAATGGAACAATATTGAACATGTGGAACTTAAAAAAGTTGAGAATGTTGGCTTTGCGTAGGCTTTATTGTGAATCAGTGTCTGCTAAGGGGAGTATTCTTCTCCCTTTGGCATGTATTGGCGACTGCCCACCCTGCACGCCGTCCAAATGTGAAGTTGCATGGTGATGATGGATGTTTATTGTCAATGTGTTAGCGTTGATTGTATTTCCTGTAAAGAAGCTGCTTAAATCATGCTGTTTGAATCTTTCTTCATTTCCTGTATGGTCAAGAGATTCATTCTGGTCTGGAGGAAAAGATGAAGGTAGACGTAGTTGTATGGGTTTGGGTTTTCGAGGCACCTGTAGGTAACAGCAGTCGCTCTTTGTTTGATAATATGTTCGAGATTGACTTTTTTGAACTTCATTGAGCTTGGAGTAACTGTTTACACTCTGAACATTTTTATGTCCACTTATTTGCATATTATGCGTTGCTGGGATGTCATGGTCATTAAGTTTTTGTAATAAATGCTTCCTGGCACTGAAGAAAAGAAGGGATACATGGAGAATAAAAGCTGGAAAGTACACTGTGATAGTTTAATTGGAAAAACATCAGATTTTACAATCTGAAGATTCAGGTTTAAATCCTGATCACAGTTTCAATGCTTTGTTCTCCATCGACCACCCTCAATAGTTTAACGAGTAGAAACTACATTTAAAAATGATGAAATATGATAATCAAGTAGTCCAATTTAATTCATTATTAATGTTTTTGTTTAAATTTATTGTTACACTATGTACAAAATTGGGATGTCTTGCAATACAGGAATCCCTGAAGAAGAAGAAACCAAAAGAATCATTTGAACAGTCAGAACTGATTGTATTTAATTAGTCACTTTTGCAAGAAAAATATGCATTTTTAGATGTTTGCGGACTTTTTGGGTTACACAAAATTATACCTGTATGGCACAAGCTTCTTCCCGGTAGGTTTAAGATAGGTTTTCATTTCTTTCATTATTGAATATATTTTGTTAATGCCCATTGGTAGATTTTTGTACTATGCCTGGACAGGACGTGAAGCCAATATGTTGACTGTCAGGAGAAATGGACTGTCCGACTCGAGCATCTCTTTGGGTCGCTTGGATTTAAAAAGCTTATAGAGGGTCACTGGACAACGGTCCAAATTATCTGGAATAGAATATGCCCTGGGTTTCACCTTTCTTACATTTCTGCGATTTGTCCCAGATCGAGTTTTCGTCTGTCGCTCTTGTGTATAAATGAGATATTCTTCACCCGACTCCTCTCCTCTGACATCAATATCACCCCATCTTAATTCATGTGTCTCGATGCCGGTTCTCATTCCAAAATATGTGATACATATAAGCCACAATGAGTTCTGAAGAGATTTAGGATTATCAGGTCCTAGTTGTTTACATTGATACAAAGCATCAATTTCTGCATCAGTAATAGGTTCTGCTGCATTTGGGAGATTTCCTTTTCCCCATCCCTTTCAATTGCTTCATTTTCAATTTAAGCATTTCTCTACATTTGCTGAACTGAATATCATTTATGAAGGAAAATCCATAATTTTTCTTTCTCAGATGCCTATCAAATGAGGAAAGAAAGCTCCTGGGAGTTGTTGGCTCAAATTCAGTTCCATTTTTCCTTTGGATTGCCAGAAAGAAGTTCCCAATATGGTCATTCAGCTTGGAAGGTGGGATCAATTCCATGTTCCTCATTTCCCCAACTGAATTGAGATATGTTGCGAGCAGTTTAACATCATTTTCTGTTTTGATTCTTGTGTTCTTGTTTTCCTGCTCATCCAAAAAATTTTGCACTTCTGCCTCTGTCAGTTTCCTAAACCTGGAGTTTTGATTCACAGGCGCATCTTCTGTGGATTATATTATATTAAAGTCAACACCTGCAAGCATTTCATCTACTTCTATATCCATTTCTAATTCCATAGGCACCAAATCATCAGCTTGTGCCATATTTCTTATCAGCAGAAGACAAGTTGTATGCAATAAGCAAGGGGAATAACTCTTGTTATAAAAAAAGTAGTCCAAGAGCTAAATTGCATCATGGGAAAAATCTTATATTTTCACATGTGAAAATACAAGGATATATTTTTCACCTGTGAAAATATAGGAATGACAAAATATGAAAAATATTTTGCCTGTAATTTTCTATATTTCACACTGAAGTATATAATATATATATATATATATATATATATATATATATATATATATTGATAAACAGAATTATGTTGCTAAAGTCAAAAAGCACTGTTTGATATCCAAAGAGCAATTTTGGAGAATGATAGTATGAAAATGAATGCTTGTTTCTAAGGATTACGTCAAATAGTATTGATGGCAGTAATCGTCTTTGGTCCAATGTTGATGTTGACGTTGAATGCAAACTATCATTGTGGAAAAGCAATGTCTAAATGACCCATAATCCTTGAGGAGATACATATTTAATAACATTCCTTCACAGTTCTGTTTGTATGTTTAGTCTATCCATATGATATATTAACCCAATCTTGTAAGACAAACGTGTAATGTTAAAGTATTTTACACTTTTTTGTTTATCGTATTTTACATATATATCTTAGAATTGGTTTTACAAGATGTATCATACATTTTTAAACTATTAGTTGTTACAATGTTTTTACGACTGAGAGATGGGCTTGAAGACGCAATTATGAAGTCCGACTTATGTAAATCGCATATCCAGTGTTTAGAATTTAAAGAAGCTATTGCAGAGCCTTGGCTTATGAATAAATACTGATCTTTTGTAAATATAGTTTTTCAGTGGTTATGTCATGCGACAAACAACCAATGTAATAAATCTTGTGATTGATTTTGCGTTTCTTTTTCATGCTTTTTAACACAATGATAAAAAAAAAATATTACTGTAATTTTATAACGGTTATTCCATTTGGCTTGTCATTTGTAATAATCTTCAATAGTTTTAACGCAGATCAATTTGTATGTTACCTCAAGGATATGGAAATCAAAGTAATGATAAAATGTATGTTGTCCTAAGTATCAATAAGACACAATATAAATGAAGGCCATACATATATATTCGTGTGTGTGTGTGTGTTGTGCCGCATACTGCCAAGAATATGATAACATTAAGTAAAGAAGAACTTTTATTTAAGAAGGACACAAGTTAATATATTCAGTGAAGGCAACTATTAAGCCTTTGTTATTACCTCATTTCCAATTATATCATTCAACAATATTAATAAATAAATAATCGAGGAGCACTTTATGATTTTATTGCAAAGTGCATTCATTGGCGATATAACTTAGCACATGTTTCAGTTGTCTTTTCAGTTATATATAGTCTGTTGACTTCTAAGGACAATTTGGGACTTGTTTGGGAAACTCATCCTTATTGTTACATCTTTATCTCTCCATAAATAATAACATTGCATATTCTAAGTTTAAACAGATTAAGTAGTTCTTGTCAATACATTATTTATGATACGTAAATGGAAAATTAGATTACTCGGTACATATCTTTAAATAATTTCTCGACACGTTGCTACTTTGGCAACAGGCACCTAAACACAAAATTGATGTAAACAAGAAATGTTTTACATCGAATACATGAATTGTGCATCATATAAAGACAATTGGAGAGGGGGAGGAATTTGCCAATATTCAATATAATCCTTTATATAATATTTGTGTCTCAAGTAGTTTACTTCTTCAGAAACGTTTTACTTCGAAAGCACTTTGATAACACTGAATAAGATTCTAACGTTTTGGTTTATTGTGAATTTTTGTTTAGGTCTGATTACATGTGTTTATATTATTGTACCGGTAGCAATACTTTTTGACCAAACTAAACACTTTATGGTTGGCTTCATTGCCATTTATTGCATTAATAAATCGTCGATCCTGTTGAAACTGCACATTGCAGTTGGTACTATATTTTGTTTGAAACCATGCTATATAGATCACCTTCTCTTGTAATGATCAATCGATAATTTATATTAATGAGGCACGAAAGCCACTCTGAGCCTAAGGAACAGGTAAACCTGGTACTATTCGTGTAACATATTATTGGGCGGATTTTATACCCATACCGCCAGAAACACTTTTGTCTGCAGCATTATATCTTTCTTATCACATTTAAATCTCGTTAGTCTTTAGACTAAATTAATATGTTTTCTATACGCAGTTTATGATACAACAACACTGTGCACGATTGTTTTCTATTTATACAAAGGAAAGAAAGAGACATGACTATTTTAGTCTACACCGGTTTTATCTACTTTGTATACTGTTCTTGTAGGAACACATACTTCTTTGCACAATGTATTTTTTAGTAATAATCATGCCAAGTAAAGGTTCAGATTGTTTCAAATATGGTGGCATAAGGAGTGGAATTATTACTTTAAAACGTCGTCTGAATCCATGATTGATGTTGAAAAAGTTATAAAACCATACATCCTTTCTTCCCAAAGATATGTTGCAGGGAACAGGAAGAATAATGTTTCCTATTGTAATGAAAAATGTATCGAATTTGTTTTTTGTTAGAATTAAATATTGTCTTCAGATATCTGATACTCATAACACAAACAACTTAAACAATATTAGCAAGGCATAATTTATATTGCATTTGACATAAATGATGTTGCATGCATGTTAAGTTACCTTCAGAAAATAAGTAGTCTTACTGTAATTAATGTGCCTACCTCGAGTTTTGATTGTTTGTGTTAAACACATTGTTGCACAATAGTCATGGGTCAAAAAAAGTTAAAATAAATATAAGTGAACAACTGGTGAAATATGTTGAAGCACTAATGATATCATCAACACATACATACTAAATGTTCTTAGTTCATTTAATTTGTATTTCTCGTGTTGATTGTGCAGAATTGTGATATTTTGTCCACATCATTCACAAAGATGTAAACCCTTCAAAATTTCAGTACTGACTTAACAGTTTACTACTTTGCCTGACATAAACTTAAATCTAATTCTTGAACTATATTTCTCTATCTTTCATTTGGTCATGTATAATCTTTCCAGCAACGTTTTCCAAATCAAATGTGTATATTTCCTAGAAGGTCAACAATGAGCCAGATGTAATTTGTCTACGTTGATTTGTATATCTTCTGCAGTTGTGAAGACTTTCAATTTTCATGAACATCATCAAAGTGTATTGCTTGAAATTCAATATTCACTTTTGAAAAGCTTGAAGTTTGTTTTTAAGAAAACAATTGCAGGTGGATAAAATGATGGTAATGTATGAAAATATTTACCTCCATTGTCTTCCAGATTAGACTAAGTTGCAGAAGAATCTAAATTGAAATGTGGCAAATATTGTTACAGGATGATGATATTTATTTATTCATTTCTAACGCCGAACTTAGCATCATTAATATATGCAATGAAGAGTATATATATATATATATATATATATATATATATATATATATAGAGAGAGAGAGAGAGAGAGAGAGAGAGAGAGAGAGAGAGAGAGAGAGAGAGAGAGAGAGAGATTTTTTCTTTGTCTAAGTGTCGATGGTAATATAGCAGATTTAACTGTAGCATACTTCTGTTATTAATGGATTGTACATGGTTACTCTAACCTTTACTCGCTTGACACAGGTTATAGACAGAAAATTATGCATCATGTTGAAAATTTACTAAATGCCCATAATTCTGAATTTAGGCATGGATAGTATTACAAATAAGAATATGGCATGAATCTATATATCTATCTATATAAAACAAATAGCATTACCTCGCACATAATGCAATGTAGTTTGTTTTGATTTCACAGATACACCCGTTTTATTATTCGTTGTTGTGCAGCTGTAAGCTCCAGCCATCCTTGAATCGAAGTTGTTGATTGCAAGTTCTTCATCCTGACTGGAGATATAACTATCCCATACAAAAGAGCAAAGGGGGTTGCATTTGGCCGAGCAATTAATCTTAAACGTTTCCTTTGCATGTAGGTAAATATCACAGTCGTTGAAGCTCAAAGTTACGCTCTCAGGTCATTCTAAATGTAATAAGAGAACTTGCGCATATGTTTGTGTGATTGGCGATAGATCACTGATCTAACCCAAAGGATCAGACTGGGTGGGGGTGGGGGGCGGAAATGAAACAAATTGGAGAACCGTATTTGAAAACCTCCAAACGTTCACGTAACAATGTTGAGGTAGACTACAGGGAGAAGGAAACCAAATATTCTATTAAGTAAATGAGGCATGGTATAGCTGTAGCTTTCGCTGTTTGTGTCGTCTATCTATCTATCTATCTATCTATCTATCTATCTATCTATCTATCTATCTATCTATCTATCTATCTATCTATCTATCTATCTATCTATCTGTGTGTGTGTGTCTGTCTGTCAGTCTGTCTATTTATCTATCCATTCATCCATCCATGTTCACACCGCTCCGCTGGTCTAGTGGTTTGAGCTTCCTCCGCGGAAGCAGGAGGTCATTGGTTATATACTCTGCCGAGTCATACCAGAGACTTACAAAAATGGTACTAACAGCTGCCTCGCTTGGCACTCAGCATTATGAGGTTAGTGTCAGGATTGGTCGGCCTGGTGTCAGGATAATGTGACTGGGTGGGACATCATGCTACCTGAGGGACCCCTAAATGTTCTTAAAAAATTATGAATTTTTTAAATAGCATGAGATGATCACAAAGAAACTTTATGGAGGGTAAGACTTTGAATTTAAAAAAAATTTTTTTTGGAGACACCCTAATATATATATATATATATATATATATATATATATATATATATATATATATATATATATATATATATATATATATATATATATATATGCTGTGGAGTTTCTTAAATAGAAACCAGAGAGTGTGGTCTAACGCATGAAACAAGACAATGCCGTGAAACCACATCTTCACTTAGAACAGGTAGCACATTTACGACAGCGCATCTAAAGTGGAATATAAGTCTTCTACAAGTAATGTGTCTACCCAGATCGACATTACATGACAAGACAAGTAAAGAAGCTTAGCGCCTCCAAAACCCACCTTTTTAGTTAGAGAAAGTAGATAATTATAATAACTAGAGTGAGAATGTTGCGAATAAGAATACCACTATTTCAAACACAATGATACATAGATCAAACCTACGGAAAGGGAATAAAACCAGTTGTCGTATAGAAAAGGAAACATATACAATATCCATTCTATTACAGAGAAAGTGGTTATATCCGGCACAAGAGCGCATCATATACATTTTAGAAACCCACAACGATCTGAAGATCCTATCAAACTCGTGAACAAGAATGGAAGTTTACTGAGTGTTCTTAGAACACTGGACATCATCATTATCATCAGACTCTTGCCCTAGTGTGGTCGTTTAGGCACAGTGCTGCTGAACATCTGACCACTTCCCTCTACTTGTCTCGATCATTTGACAATGTCTGTGTCTCTGCAAAACGTTTCCTGGTCCATTCTGTGATGTTGGCACTCTCCTTTTTTCTATGGCGACCTCTCTTTCGACCACCTCGGACACTACCCTGCAGTACTATTGTGGATAGACTGTTGGCTATTAGTGATTGTCATTGGTATTGGTAATTGGCTATTAGTGATTGTCATTGGTATTGGTCATTAGTGACATGACCATACGATTTCAGATTTCTTATTTTTGACAGTGGTGAGGAGGTCTACATGATGGTCTACTTTGTACCTGATGGTGTTACGCACTTCTTCATTTGTGATGTGGTCCATGTAAGAGATGCCAAGGACGGTTCTATAGCATCTTATTTCAAGTGCTTTGAAGCTTTGTTGTAATTCTCCTGTCATGGTCCAGGCCTCACATGAAAACAGAAAGACTGAGATGACTAGTGCTCGCAATAGTCTGATTTTAGTTTTCAGACATATATTGTTGTCTCTCCGGATGGGTCTTAGCTTTGAAATAGATGCCGTTGTTTGTTCTGCTCGTGACACAATTTCTGCTCTTGATCCCTCTGTCAATGATTATGGAACCAATATATTTGAATTGGCCCACTGTTTTCAGTTCCTGTCCAATGACATTAATCTTGGTTGAGTATTTTGTACCACAATTTGTCATCAACTTTGTCTTCTCGGCACTTATATCCATGTCAAATATGGAAGATGTTTCATCCAGATTCTTCTCTAAGATGGCAAGCTCATCTTCAATGCCAGATATCCCATCAATGTCGTCTGCAATGCGGAGGTTGGTGATGTTACGTCCTCCAATGCTGCATGTCTCACTGTGGTTTTCCAAGGCTTCGCTCAACATGCGCTCTAAGTACATGTTGAAAAGTGTGCGTGACAGGAGACAGCCTTACCGTACTCCAACTGTAGTCTTGAACCAGTCCCCAACATAACCTTGAGCAATTACTGCACTTGTAACCTTGGCGTACAGCTGCTTGATGGTGTTGGTCAACTGTTGACCCATGTTGTACTTCTTCATTGTGTCCCACAATGCCTCATGCCACACTCTGCCAAAAGCATTTTTGAAATCTCTAAACACGGGATAGATATCTTGTTCATGTTGCGAGTAATTTTCACACAGAATCCTAAGACTGAATATTTGTTCTGTTGTACTTCTTCCACTCTGGAACCATGCCTGTTCTTCAGCAATTATTTCTTCTGCTTGTGGGTTCAGTCTGTTCAAGATTATCTTCAGCATCACGTTACTAGCATGCCTGATCAAACTGATAATTCTGTAGTTTTGGCACAGATGGAGATTGCCTTATTTGGTTAGTGCTATAATCAATGACTGGGTCCACTGTGTTGGCCATTTTCCTGTCAGCCAGATCTTGTTGCAGATTTTTGTTAGTAGCTCTAACACTGATTCCCCACCATTCTGGATAAGTTCAGCCGGGATGTTGTATACTCCAGCTGCCTTCCCATTCTTCAGTGCTCTTATTGCTGAATCCACCTCTTCTTTGAGAATGGGGAAATCATCATCATTTGTGGAATCTGTAACTTCAAGCACCTCTGGGTCTCCTGTGGACTGATGGTTGTAGAGTCCTTTACAATACTCAGCCCATCTTTCTGCAATGTCACTTGCGTCTGTGAGGCATTTTTCAATTTTCGTCTTGACTGGTACTGACTCTTGGTTGCTTCTGTCTGGTGAGGTCTTTCACAATTTGGAATGCCTTTTTGTTGTTATTCTTTATCAGACTGCTCTCTATTTCTGTGCACTTTTGTGCAATTCAATCTCCTTTTTCTTTCTTCAAGTTTGTTCTGATATTCTTGTTTATTTCTCGATACTCCACTGCCCCTGTTGTATGTCTTTGAGGTCTCTTCGGTCATCAAACATATCCAGAATCTCTTCCGTAACCCAGGGTTTTTTCTTTGGTTGATGAAGGCCAATGATGTCCTTAGCAACTATTGTCGTGACTGTGTTCAAAGTGTCTATCATCACCTTGACATCAACATCCATTACAATAAGTAGAGAAATTGTCCTCCAATTATGGCTTGGAATGACTTGCAGATGTTAGGGTCCTTCAGTTGTTCAAGGTTATATTTGAGCCTGATTTTGTTTCGCTTGTTAATTTTCTTCAGCCTCATTCGGTAGTTCATAATGACGAGATCGTGATCACTCGCAACATCAACACCTGGGAACGTTCTTGTTGTTCCTCTATTGATGCCAGATCGGTAATTCTTTAGAACAAGTCTGTATTTAATCTGTTTATGAATGGTTTCATTGGGTGTGTGCCATGTCAAGCATCGTGAAGCTTTATGTTGGCGCAGGGTGCTGGCTAGTACCAAGTTGTTGTAGCTTGCGAACTAGTGCAGCCGTCCATCTCGTTCATTGGTAAGCTCATTGCAAGAAGTTACACAATGATCATTACAGTCTTTTAGAGCATCTTTGCGAACTTTGGCATTCCAGTCTCCTTTGATAATGAGGATGTCTTTTTTACTTAAATTGTTTATTATGTCATGCAGTTTGTTGTAGAACTCCTCCATTTTATCATCATCATGATCAGTAGTTGGAGCATAGACTTGGATAATGGTGATGTTAAAGAGGATGCTTTAAGACGAATGGAGATGATTCTACTAGATATGGTGCCACATGCAAGCTCAGATCCCTTGATGGCTTTGTTTACAAGGAAGCCTACTCCATTAATGGACTTGTCCCCCTCTCTACTATAGTATAATATATGCCCATCATCAGTTCGGCGTTTTCCTAGGGCACTGCCACTGGACATCACCTGATGCCAAACCGGAAATGCCCTAAGAGTCCTAGGCATTAACCAATTTCATATATTCTGACATATTTATGAGATAGAATTGAGGATGTTTAATAATAAATATCGTTGGGTTCTTTTTTACAACTAAGACTTCCTACGATAATGAAAGTAAACAACGTCAAAATATCGTGTGATTTTACCCGTCTACACATTATATTAGGTTGCACCTTCTCTTCTGCTATAACTATCAACCACAAATATTTTATCAAGATCTACATTATACCTTGTTCTGGCATCGTCTAAATGTATTGTTATAAATAAATGTGGGGTTGCTTGTGCTTTTGAGAAGAAATTTATCAATCTAATTCTGTTCATATATCCGCTGTGCCACGCCTGATGAATACATTAAATACAACTAAACTATTGCAGTTATATCTGATCTCGTTTGGTATTTGTGTCTTTAATTGATTGACATAAAATATATCGTATTGTTATGTCTACCTCTGGAATCTGTTTCAGCTGGATTTGATTACTTCTCCAACATTATGTCGTTGTATACAAACACATCATTAATAAAACCATCTAGTTCATCAACACTTGGCGCTTCATCGATATTAGTTAGAAACTTAATAATGTTGTCACCATATTTATTTGATTATTTTGGATTTTCATTAAAATCGTTAAGTATCATATCATCGCTGATCATCAGCTGTTGTATGCAATTAAATACAATTTGTCCTACTTTAACCATCTCATTATAAGATTAAGTAGAATTTGTGTCTTGCCACTTCCAGACTAACCAATTAAAATCATTCTGATAGTACATTATAACGCTGAAATATGTTTTAATGGCTATATCGTTCGTTTAACTGAAAAATCAATTTCATCTATATTATAAATGTCCATGAATCTATATTGTTTAAGTTGTACAGTTTAAACTCCAACCACTGATCTTGTCACGGTTACAACGAAAAATTGGAAACAAAAGTAACCGCACAGCAATCGTTGGAGTTGTATGTATAAAGAAGCAAAGCCACTATCAGCTAAAACAGTTGATGAAATTGAATGTGCTTTTGAGCACATTTATCAACGAGGACCCTTAGGATATCCACAACTATTACAGGATGGTCCTGCCAAGGAATATATATGTGCAGTATTATCCCTCATAATAAAACATAATGTAGAAACCAGAAAAGGACATACCGTAATTAATACATGTTGTGGGAGTTGGTGAATGATTTAATCGAACGCTTGCTGGAACGCTTGCTTTTTGGATATCAGTATGCGACGGAATTAATTCAAGATACGATATATAACGAATTAGTTGCAAGATTAAAAAGTGTGATAGGTGCATTGAATAATAAAATTACTCAAACAACTTCCGTGAAACCTATTAATGCAAATACAAAAATGCATATACCAATAAAACAAAATGATTTTTCAAAACAATCATTATTAGGTAACATAATAATATACGATAATTATATGAACCCTGTGAACTTGAAGGTGGTTAAAAAAAGAGCAACTGATCATATTTGGAGTGTAACGACACATACAATAGCTAGCTTGGTAAGATCTACTGTAGACCTGCAATATACAGACTAGATTCGACTGCTCCTCAACATGGATTTGTACGTGAACAATTACAATTATTTCCTGAAGACACACAATTACCATCGCGTTCATGTTTGTAAACTAGCAACTTGACGTTGGTCATATTCAAGGTAATTCAGCATCACAGTTTCGCGTATATGACCAAGCTAACTATTACTTCTGTCTACGGTTAAATACAAATACAACTAAAAAAAATGCAGGCACAAAGTTATCTCACTTACTCTTGGACATTGAGTTTGCGTGCTTAATAATGCACTCCATGCATACTGGTTGTAGCCAAAGGAGGATAAGATTGATAACATTAATCAATAACGATGTGATAAAAATGCTGAGATGCGGTGAAATATGACAATGCAATAGAAAACCCATCGGAGAGAAAGTTACTGTGGTTTATAAGGTTACAGTTTAAATACGATGCCATCGCTGTTGACGCGGTCAACCTAAACCGTGTTAGGAATACGGTGATGATCTACGTGAACACACGATGACCAAGGCTGCTACTAATTGTGATTGCATGTAATTGGTAAAAATTATATGTAAGCCAAAATAAAGAATCGAGCATGTATCTTGATCACATCGGGTATAAAAATATGCATTTGCCATATTTAGACTGATTGTAAACTCGTTCCATTTGTCGGACAACCTAACCAAACCATATGTTTTCATGTTGCCCATAGTTGGGCCAATGTACCGGTTAATATATATGACCGGTTTGAGATGTATTTCAGCTTGTAGAGTGCTGAGTAGAATAGAGGTCTCCTTAACAATGTTCATCTTCTCTGGAAGGGGAATCCGACAACTTTTTTTATAAGCGTCTGTTTGGCTAACTAATGCTTCCTCGTAAATGCTTTATAGGCAAATAAGAATCAAAAAAGGACGCCAAAGTCGAAAGTCGCTATCGCACCCCCTCTGCTGCTACGGGGTTAACAATCCTTGAAATCGTAAACGATTTCAACCGAATATATGATCGAGTCCGATACGATATCATGATCTAGGATCATGCAAATTTATCGTTACAAATAGATGTGGGATTGACTGAGCGTGACTAAAGAAATTTCTTAAGAGATTATAATCCATATCACCGCTGCACCAAGTTTGCCAAATATTTCGTAGTGTATGTGTGTCAACTCCGTTGAATACAGCAAGAATATTACAGTTATCTCTGATCACTTTTGGTATTTGAGTGTATCGTTGAGTGACATATATCACGTCAGTGTTTTATGTCTGCCTCTGGAAAATATCCTAGAGGGATTTTTTTTGATTGTCAAACATCACATCATCATATACGACCAAATTGTTAATACTTCCATCAATATCAACAATGCTCGGTGCTTCTTCAATATCGGTTATAAATTCAATAATACCCTCACCGGTGATTTTTACTGCCTTTTCGTTGTAATCCTTTAACACCTAGTAAAATCTCTGATCGTCTACACTCGGGGCTATTAAATACAACTTGTCCCATTTCATCCATATCGTTATCAAATTAAGTAGCAGTTGCGTCCTGCCACTTCCAGATGGTCCGATTATAATCATACGAATAGAATTTGGTAGCGCTGCATGATGCTTAACTGATTCTCGTGTTTTAGTCGCCGAAAAATCAAATACATTCATGTTATTATAAATATATTATGGATCTATGTTGTGTGAAATGTAAGAAACGTACTGGCACAGATGACTTGACGATTGCAACTAAAAATAACAGATCAGCACTTTCTGGTAAGTGTGTACAATATGGAACAAAATATTTAGATTTGTTTCTATGAAATATGCAGATGATTTTTAAAAATTCCAAGGAGGTGATATTGCAGCCAAGTTAGTAAAACTCCCAGGAACACCATGGGCAAAATATCCAGGAGAAAAACAACTTCCAGGATATAGTTATTGTGGACCCGGAACCAGACTCGATATCAGATTCGATGATCAAAACCAACCCCGACCCGGTGAAAATCCAATAAACGCTATTGATAAGGCGTGTCATGCTCATGATGTTGCTTATAAAAGCAGTAATCTGCAACACAGATATATCGCAGATGTGAAATTAATTCATGCGTTGAATTCTATCACTGATAAAGCCTTCAAAGAAAAATTGGCTTCATGGTTGATAAAATCGGCAATGAAAGGTAAATTAATGATGGGTGCTGGTAATTAATAACAACTTCGAATGTATTTATTATTCTCCAAGAGGATACTGGAGGGGTAAAGCAGCAATTGGTAAACTCGCTAGCGCCGCAAAGGTGAAAAATACGACTGCAGCGGATTGGTTATTCAAACAGGCGATATGGCAAATTTATCTACCACCGCCTAAACAAATTAATTTCTCGCATTTTGATGTCAGCGTCGTAAATGAGGTTCATCAGGCCGATATACTATTTCTGCCGCATGATGGTGTTTACAAGTACGCGCTAACCGTAGTTGATGTTGCGAGTAGATACAAACAAGCAGAGCCCCTAAAAACAAAATCATCAAATGAAGTGGCTTCTGCGTTTGAAAGAATTTATCGAAGGGGTCCTCTGTATTGGCCAAATCTATTACAAGTTGATCCTGGCAAACGTTCGCTGATTATACTATCTAGACTATTGAGTTATGGTAACCAAGAGTCAGTCTGCGCTCGATATTATATAATTGCTTGACAGACAATCAGCGATATCAGTATTTTAGAATCAATCATATACCGTAATAACACTATTGGCATCCAGTGTTTTTCAGATATGTGTCTACCAATCCAAACATAACAACACGGATGAAGTCCTGTAGCCAATTCAAATGATATCACACGAGCGAATTCGGTTAAATCAAAATCGGGTAGTTGTCCATTAATCGCAAGACGGGTCATCTCATGTGTGAGATGTCCAAATATTTTGAAGTACTCAGCACATTCTCCGTACCAGAGAAAACTCCCGAGATAACACGCAACCATATCAACCGAAATAATACTTTCGAGGTCATATTTTGTATTCCATAATTCAGCATGACCATATTCGATGCAGCTTGATTTGATATCGCAAAATGAGCTGCAACTGACGGAATTTAAAACAATTTGTTAATAATTGTTAGTCGTGTTCCGTTGAAAAACTACTAGCTAGTTTTTTCATCGCGTTGTGGAGGTCTTCAGTACGGTATAACTCGCCATTGGGTCTTACAAATTGATCAAATTTGCCCTCTTCGTTTCAAAACTGTGAAGTAACCACACTGACACACGATCGTTTTTACTTAACTCGTAAAGAAAATCAAATAATTTCTCCTCCGGGGAGAACTCTGGGGAGAACGCCGAGGGTAGATATTTTATTGTTCTATCTCGTGGAAATATTGTTACTGCAGGTGTCCATGCGTGTTCGTTATGATCAATAATTTTGATTAGAGCTCCAATTGATTTATATTTTGATTCGTGCAATACTTCTGTTATCGTCATTATGGTTATTGGAAATATTAATGATGTTTCTAATTTGGCTATATCCTGAAACACAGACGGATCAGCCCGATTCAACCACAAGTGCCAATATCCCTAATTATAAGCCACAGAAAAGCACAACATCAACTCAGACAACATCTAATAACAATCCACCACCAAAATCACCAAGACAGAAACACAAAGCACAAACAAATAAACAGCAAAAGGGGTCAGATGACCCCATTAAACTGTACAACAGGTTTGGAGACTTTGAGAGCATGGATGCAGAAGAAACTGCTCCATGTACTCAAAGTAGCTCCAAACTTAATAAAACTAAATATACTCCCGTACTTCCTCCAGACAAATAACAGCACATGCTTCCTTCGCGAATAGTCTAACCTAGTTCCAGAATCTCCAGCATAACATTAGAATGAAGAACACCATCATACAATGGAACTGTCGAGGACTTAAAGTTAACTACAATGATATTCTTCTGCTTTTAAATGAACACGATCCTGCTGTACTATGTTTACAGGAAACATTCCTGAAAGAGACAGATAAAATTACTTATAAAAACTTTTCCCTGTTTAATGCGTACTTTCAAAACGCAGACAGGGCCTCAGGAGGAGTCTCTATTGCTGTGAACAATAGAGCCCCTCACAGAGTCATTTCTTTAAACACAAATTTACAAGCCATTGCTGTACGTGTCACTCTACATCGAGTGATTACTTTTTGTTCCATTTACTTACCACCAAACACCAACCTAGTACAAAAGGAATTAGACAATCTTGTTAAACAACTTCCCGCGCCCTTCGTTTTACTCGGGGATTTTAATGCCCATAACATTTTATGGGGATCAAATCACATAAACGACAGAGGCCATAAAATAGAAGATTTCATTTCTAGACACGATCTGTGTCTATATAACACTAATTCACCAACATATTTACACCCAGGAACGGGTACGTACACATGCATAGATTTGACAATTTGCTCTCACTCACTGCTTTTGGACTATGAATGGAAGGTCGCTGATGACCTTCACAGCAGTGATCACTTTCCAATCAGTCTTGAAAATAACACTAAAATTGATGATACAATTCCACAATGGAATATAAAGAAGGCCGATTGGGCTATGTTTGAAGCATTATGTAAAACTAGACTAAATAATGATACAGTATTCAACGCTGTTAATCCTATACAGCAATTTACCTCCGTTCTAATTTCAATTGCAGATGAATCCATTCCCAAGTTCTCAACGAACAGTAAGAGATCGCAAAAACCTTGGGTAACCAAGGAATGCAAAGAAGCCATTAGACAACGCCGAGAAGCATTAAAAACATTCAACACTCGTCCAACGCCCGAAAATTTAAAAAAATATCGTATTGCCCGGGCTAAAACTCGACGCACAATCAAAGAATGTAAGCGTGCATCCTGGAAGAAATATATTTCTTCTTTAAACTCTCGTTCCTCAATGAAACAAGTTTGGGATACTATTCGGAAAATAAATGGAAAAAGGAAACACAATTCTATTCGACACCTAAAAATAAACAATATCAATTACAGTTCGAAACGTGACATAGCAAATATTCTTGCCGATAGTTTTTCGAAAAACTCATCATCATATAATTATTCAGATGGCTTTAGAAGATTAAAATCTCAAAAAGAAAAGTCACGTTTAAAATTTACATCGAACAACACTGAAAATTATAACCAGCTGTTTTCTTTATTGGAGCTTAGGGAGGCATTAGACAAGGCCCATGATACATCCGCTGGGCCTGACGAAGTACATTACCAGTTCTTGAAACACCTCCCAGAATCTTCTCTGACATTGCTTCTTAAAATATTTAACGATTTATGGATTGCTGGTAATATACCTAAGAGCTGGAAAGAAGCAACAGTGATACCGATTCCCAAACCAGGCAAAGATAACGAAGATCCTAACAGCTATCGGCCTATTGCATTGACAAGCTGCGTATGCAAAACAATGGAACGAATGATTAATTCTCGGCTTGTATGGTACTTGGAAAGTAACAATTTAATTTCTCCTTTCCAAAGTGGCTTCCGTTCTGGTCGTAGTACTAACGATCATCTGGTTAGACTGGAAACATTTATTCGCGATGCATTTATCAAGAAGGAACATTTAGTAGCAGTCTTCTTTGATTTAGAAAAGGCATATGATACAACATGGAAGTACGGGATACTAAATGACCTGCACGATCTAGGTCTAAAAGGCCGTCTGCCCGCTTTCATCTCCAGTTTTCTCTCCGACAGAGAATTCAAAGTACGCGTGGGCTCTACCCTCTCCGATATGCACCAGCAAGAGATGGGTGTGCCCCAGGGCAGTATTTTATCTGTGACGCTATTTAATATCAAAATCAATAGCATCACCAAGTGCTTAACTCCCGGTGTGGACTGCTCTTTATATGTAGACGATTTTTTAATTTGTTATCGTTCAAAGCACATGCATACAATTGAAAGGCAACTTCAACAAAATATCAATAAGATCCACAATTGGGCCAGTAATAACGGTTTCAAATTTTCTAAATCGAAAACAGTATGCATGCATTTCTGTCAATTGCGAAGACATCATGATGACCCTAAACTCACGCTGGACGGAACACGTATTCCAGTTGTTGAGGAAACAAAGTTTTTGGGTATTATCTTCAACAGAAAACTGACTTTTATACCACACATCAAAAATTTGAAAGCTAAATGCTTAAAAGCTTTAAATTTACTAAAAGTAATTGCGCACACTGACTGGGGTGCTGATAAAAAAGTCCTCCTCAATTTGTATAGAACATTTATCCGTTCTATACTAGACTGTGGATGCATTGTTTATGGTTCAGCTAGGAAGTCTTATTTGAAAATGCTTGACCCAATTCATCATCAGGGAATAAGACTTGCTCTAGGAGCATTCAAGACATCTCCATGCGAAAGCCTTCTCGCGGAAGCGAATGAACCACCCTTATCGCAACGCAGAGAAATGCTTTCTATACATTACGCTCTTAGGTTAAGATCAAACCCTCTTAACCCTGCTTTTTCAGCTGTTTTTCAACCAAAATACAAAACTTTGTACGAAAACAAACCAAATGCCATACCTTCATTTGGCATTAAAATATCATCCAGTTTTGACACTATCAAAATTAATCTCCCTACAGTTCAGAACACGTTTGTCTCGGAAACACCACCTTGGCTCCTTAAGCAACCCAAAGTGATTTTTACGTTGCACGATGGGAGAAAATCTGAGACGAATCCTGCCGTTTTCCAGAACTCTTATCATGAACTCCTCAACGATTTTAAAAACTACACCAAACTTTTTACTGATGGATCAAAAGTTGATGACAAGGCTGCTGCAGCCTTCGTTAGTGGCAAGCACATAACCAAAGTGCGCTTGCCAAACAATGCGTCCATATTTTTAGCGGAAATCAGAGCAATAGACCTTGCTCTGAAATTTATTGAACAAAAGCGCATTTTAAATAGCATTATTTTCTGTGACTCTCTGTCAGTACTTCAGTCGCTACACCATAGAAAACTGGATAATCCATTACTAGTCGATATTCTCGTCAAAAACTCTGAGCTTAGTAAGTCCTACAACATAGTATACTGTTGGCTACCTAGCCATATTGGTATTAGAGGTAATGATGAAGCAGACCGGGCTGCTAAGATGGCTCTATCCCAAGAACCATCGGATTTTAAATTACCTTTTGCTGATTTTAAACCTTGTATCAAAAAGTACCTACGTCAGAAGTGGCAGGCGTCATGGGATGATGCAGTCAATAACAAACTTCATGCCATCAAACCAACCCTGGGAGAATGGACTCCTTCCTACAGAACTATCCGTAGGGAGGAGGTTGTCATTGCAAGAATCAGAATCGGTCATACATACATTACCCACTCCCACATACTGAAAGGTGAAGATCCACCAGAGTGCGTTTCTTGCAATGAGCCATTCACTGTTAAACACTTTATGACCGAGTGTTCCGACCTGCAACGTACGCGTGCTAAATATTATAATGTACATGACATGAAGGAACTTTTTGATACAATACAAATCACTTGTATTTTAGACTTCCTAAAGGAAGTAAATCTCTATTTTAAACTATAACTTGTATGCCATTATCTAGAATATTTTTAATGCAAATATCACCTCTTATTTACAACATCTTATCATCAACATACACCATTTACATCTCCCGTTGATTGGGAAGCTTCATATTTTCCTGTCACCAACATCTTACCATTTTATATTTAACTAGTATGGTGTTTTATATCGCTGGTCAATGTTAAACCTTTCTTATTTTTGAACATCTAACCTATTGTATGGCGCTAAATAGCCTAAAAGTGCTGGTGCGCCGTTAAAATTCAAGCAAACAAACAAACAAACAGAATCGTTGCTCCATTTTCCTTTACTGTTAATCTCCATTCATTTATTTTTTTGCGTCTTCGATCCGTCAGTTTGTTTCCACGTAACGCATTTGTGAATTGTTCTATTATTCGTTCTGCTACACAATTCAGCGATGATAGTTTGATTGGTTTTAATTTTTCAATACTAGGTTTATTATTTATCGGATATATCCCATAAACAACTGCTGTTACAGGATAAGATCTCTCGTAGTATGGTTTGTCAATTCCAGTCAAAATTCCTGGTTTGGAATCTCGACTCACAGTGACAGTTCTCTTATCTTTCAAGATGGGGTCAAACTTATCTCGAATAATCCAATCTCCCGTTTCTGAGCGGATAATAAATTTCAGTCTAAAAAAATACTTTTTTTCTGGTCAAGATGTGAGATTATCACTGCTGCGTTTTCGACGTTCATGGTAGCATCAACACTACCATCAATTCGAAATGTTGACCAACAGTGAGATGCTCCACCGCGCTTGAATTCATTTAAACAATCACGGATTTTACCTATCATGGTTCTGTCACTTATTAGACCCTTTGATGTATCAGTGAAGAGTCTATCGAGATTGAATTTAGCATTTTTCCAAGGCGTAATTTTCGATAATCTCTCGAACTCCTCCATGCTATAATTAAAGCAAGTGTTTAAATAAAGAATTTATTATATAATGAATCATTGCAAATGGTTGATGATAGGATCAGTAACCGCAAGTAACAAATCATGCAGAATGGAATTCTGTGGATATCATTTACAATGCGTCCGTAACGGGAGTTTTGGGCCACGCCCTTGTCTCCGATGTGGGGTAGGTGTGCGTGGTCAATCGCAATTGTGTTTCAGTTGAGGTGGTAAGCGTTCCAGAGAGTGGAAGCGTTATTATGATAAGCGAGTGAAAAACTCCATCAAATATTCCATCAACGACTCTTATTGTGTCCCTGACAGCGCCAACGACAAAGTCATAAGAACACCTCAAGACTACATTGGAAGGTTTTTAAGTAATAATTCAACCAAGTAATGAATTAGATAAATAATGTTATAGTATATGAATGAAACAAGACTTTCAACCTCATCATATGATTACTAATTATGAAGCGTCTCGTGACGGTATTGTGAGAAACCGTGGACTGAAGAAACCAGTCGGTTATATGATTAATCAAGGGTATTTGATGTTTGGTGCTGGGAAGAAGAAATATCTTAATCATGGTTTCGTGTATAAGGTATATAACGGTATATAACGGATTGATCAGGGATGGTTTTGTTATTGATAACATAAATAGTATTATTCTGATAATTCTTTAGATAATTTACGAGCTGTTACACAAAGTGAGAATACTGTATTTGGGAAAACTGGCACTAGTAAAGCAATTGGAAAAAACCCGTAGAATCATTTAATACAACAAATAACGAACAAATAATATTCCAATCTATGAATAAAGCCGGGAGATATTTCAATATTTGTGTACCCTCAGTACGAAAAGTAGCAGAAGGGGTACATCGATTTCCAGAAAAAATGGACAAAGAATTCAATTTACTTATGTCTGAATTATGTTTTGTGTTATTGTATATATATAACACCAAAGGGAGATAACTCGTGCAGTTATGTATCGGTTTATGAAAGAGAGGTAATCTCAATGGGTTCTGTCACCTGATTTCGATGGGAGTTTTCCGATTGGTTGGTTTTAACGTTCATGATTCTCAATGGAGATATAATCAATTGGGATAATTATCTGTTTTGTAAGAAAACGAATCAAACACGCAGTTTTTACAAACAGTTGTATTATTTTTTTATGTTTTTAGCAAGTATTCGGTCCTGCTTAGATGTTTTCAATAATCATTATTAATTACACGAAATAATAAAATAACACACCTCTGTGTTCGGCTTTCATGTATTCGTTGGGTTATATACCATACGTGAACAATCATACAACCCACACACTATCACACAGTGTGTATGTGAATGTTTTTTGTATTCATACAACCTGGGATTTTATGTGGGTTGTATGATTGGTCATGTTTGATTGTAGACCCGCCCCGTCATTATCATCCATTATCATCCATTCCTTCATTCATTGTGTATATATACCATACAATTATCATTGTATATAATCCATTCATTCATTGTATATATATATACCACGCCATTGACGTCATTCTATAATCCATTGTTGTGCTGTCCTATGTATATAATTGTATATAAATATTGTAAATATTATGTGACGCCCATTCCCCTAAGCAAGTTTCTAACCCGTTATTTGACGAGTTAGATCCCTTATCGGGGAATATGCTTTGTGGTATTACTATGGACGTTGAAATAAACAGTAACAATGGATGCAATAAGCTCTCCGTCACATTAGGGTAACCCCACAAGATAATTCAGAATGAATTATCGGCAAAAAGAAACGGTCATAGGGTCAAAGAGAGAAATCTCTGGTTATAAACAACAGAGGAAAAAATTTCTGGTTATATAAACAACATAAAAAAAGAACCCTATGAAATACACAAAGGCCAAATAAGGGACCCAATGAATGATAACCGCTCATCATGATTATTGTTTATTTTTGAAAAATATGTCAATGTCATATATTAGAAATATGTATATTATTACATATATGAATTCTGAAAATATCAATGAGGTTATAACTGAGATTTCAAAATTGAAAATTCAAGGGAGTCAATTGTCAGCTAAGTTAAATTGTGATCAGATTCTTTCCGATTATCAAGACATTAAAGATAACATGCAAAGGAATAAATATACCCTACCTAAGTCGTACAGTTTTATTAAACGAATTCAACACGCGATATACGATTCTTTCAAATAAGAAAATGACGTAAATAAGTTTGTCCCGTTATTTCGTGGAAAAAAATCAGAAAAGAATTGGGGCAGCAATATGAAATCAAACGCAATATGAAATCAAACGCGAAGTTAATTCAAAAATCAGAAATATTAAAATGATTATCCGCCAAACCGAAAATTCCCATTTGGTTACCTTAACATAGTAAAAATTCTCACTATGGATCGACATGTATAAATACTCAATGGACAAGTATTGCAAGTATAATACAATGGAGCTCACTAACAGGTATGCCGCTTACTCAACCAGAACAAAATTCAATACGGGTTTTTAATCAATAGTGGTTTTGAAATTCTATACGGGTTTTATCAATGGACTACACAGAAGTATAATAGTAGATTGTGGGGTGGGAAGTGCTTCACGGATTTTATTATTTGTTAATTACTGAAAATATTTCAGTAATTTATTATTTTTATTGATTTTTGTCATTTTTTTTGTTATTTTTGGGTGATTTTTCATCGATTTTTGCTTGATTTTGGGTGATTTTTGCTGATTTTGGGTGATTTTTGCCTGCCTGAGTCGGGTCAAGAGGTCGATTTTTAATGTTATGTCTCGTAGACTTTTTCCACTAGAAATTATTTTTGTGATTTTCAGACCAAAAAATGACAAAAAATGACAAAAGATCATTAATAAATCGGTCGGGTCAAATGGTCGATTTTGAATGTTATTTTCCGTAGACTTTTTCTACTTGAAATTATTTTTAATCATTTGAAACAGTTTTTATTAGTCGGTGTTCTCTTAGAGATTTTCTCATTAAATATTATTTATGGTGACTTCTGTCACTGGTGACAAAGTCATTAATGATAAAATCATCACATTTAGATCAAGTATTAATTTATAATGGTAAACGAAGCACTAACGACTCGATTAGCACGTGAGCGGCTATCTGCAATTAAGAAATTCATCCCAATCCGCGATTCTGTTAGAGAAAAACTACAAGCTAGACAGAGTCTTCAGACTGATTTTATAACAGGGACTGAATACCTGTATAAACCAATAACCACAACAACCAAAGATCTAAAATCAGCCACTGAAAGAGCGATATACGGAGATATCCCCAAGGAGGGGGAAAGGAAAGAGACGCCTCTTCTTTCTGTGCTTGAAAAAAATAGCAAAAAGATCCAAACAAACAAAAGAATCTTTAAAAACACTTCCTGGTGATATAATAGCTGCTACAAAACAACAAGAACAACAAGAACGACAACTTCAAGAAGCAATTGAACGATTTGGTGATATTGATATTAGCTCCCCGCCGCCTGAACCACTTGAAGAACAAGAAGAAAAAACTTCAAAAGAACGAGGAGACTATTTACCTGAAAAATATTTACGGCTGATGCGTTAAATAGAATTAAACAAATCCCTAACGATCATGAATTATCTAAATTTGCTGGAGAAAATTTTAAAAAGGGGATAAGGGAACAATATATTAATGCTGAATTTGACGATGCTATAAAAGATAAAAACACCTGGGCATCAAAAATATATTTAGCAAACCACGGTGGAACTAGAATCACACAAAAGATGCATCCTAATTTTGATAATTATATGGCTATGGTTAAAGGTAACACACAACCACCACCATCATATGATTCTCCAGAAATAAAAATAAAAGCAGAAGTTGACCCTGCACAAGGTGCAACTGGTACAACTAATAAAATAATCGAAAAGGGATTTTCTCAGAGTGGAACTTCAAGGGGTAGTCTTGTTCGTTGTCTTGGTAATATTCTCAGCGATATAGCACGATTAGAGGTACACATCGGAGGGAAACGAGCTCGAAATAACTTACCGGAAATAATTAGGGAAGCATCTGATATCTGCAGGCGGTTATTTCAAGGCGGCATCATGGATATTGAAACATATCGAGATTTCATTGACGAGTTAGCCGAAAATCCTACGGAGTTTTACGGTTATCACAGTGACTAATGTATTATTTATTAACAATAATCGACGATATGATATAATCAACCATTTTCATTGTATAAAATTGCCAATAGGATATAACATCCCAAGGCATATTCCGATATGGTTCATAATAATCTATATAATCAACCCAGTTATATATTTTTGTTTTATACTCATCGAGTTCAAATTTTACACCATTGATTACTAAACTCGATAAATTATCTGTGAATTGTTTATATCATCCCGGGAGATATAATAATATGTAGGTGTAAAATCTTTTTTTTTGATTTTTATCTAATAAAAAAATATCATTCCATGCTAGTTATAAAATATGGCCACCTCTTCTTACATAAAAAATCTATAACTCCATATTGTACCATGTTACAATATTATATAAATATCACTTAAATTACTAGTAATTCAATAAGATGATCATATACTACAACTATGATAAACCAGCCAGCGTCGATGTAGTAAATTCACGATTGCCTGTTTATAGAGCGTAGTATGGTGATGGTATCGGTGATACCATTGCGGGGTATTTGCAAGAATGGCTCCAAAAGTAGCACCAATCGCAAAAAAATTATCAATGAAAGCTATTGATGTTAATCGTGATAAGGGTATTAGTGCTGTTGGAGATATTGCCGGGAAAGCATTTTCCGCCGCGACGGATAAACTAATGTCGTTAGTTCGGAGCGAAGGAAACCACCAATGACGAAGTCACCAGGATCACTACCATCTACGGAAGTAATGCCTGCAAGTGTTAGCAAAATAATAAATAGCGCGGTGGATAAAAAATTAGCATCGTTGGCGACCAGCAACCAAGATGATATCGCAAACATGATATCGCGATTTAGATCAAGGAATATATAATAAAATGTTTAAACGGACACTTGATCCAGCATTTGATATGGACGCTCCAGTGTGCAAGGATGATTCTGTACGCGATTATCAATTATATTCCTATCATGCAGTGCAACCAGATATTCGATCAAGAATTGAACTTCAAGTCCATGATACCAGTAAATACTTTCTACCCGCTGAAGCGTTTATCGAAACAGAAGGAGAAATTGTAACAAATGTTGCAGCTAATACACCACATCCAGTTGGTGCTCAAGTCGGTTTTGTTAATAATGGTATCATGGCGTTATTCGAGAGTGCAAGATATCTGATTGATGATAGAGAGATTGAGTCGGTATAACGTGATGTTGATGTTGCCACAACAATAGTAGGGCTAGCAAGATATTCCGACGATTATACAAGATCGGAAGGCCCTTCTATGATGTTCGCAAAGGATGCTAAAGATACTACTGGAAAAACTCAATTTGTTGTAAGACAATCAAAAGATCGTGCTGTTCCTCCTGCTGATGTTGCTGATATCGAAAATATGATTATAAATACTGATCCCAACTACAACCTAAGAGCTGCAACACATATGTCAATGTTGAAAGAACAAAATGGACAATTTTCATGCGCGATTCCACTACATCATATATTTGGATTCTGCAGAAATGTCCGAAACGTTATTTATGGGGTGAAGCATACAGTAGTACTTATGCGAAAAAGTACTTATAGTGATGCAGTTTCGAGGATTCCAGCGGATGCTGCACATCCAGATGCTGATGCCGGTAAAGTCATTTTAACAAAACTATCATTGTGGATGCCAGTAATGACTCCAGCACTCGCCGCAGAAGAACGATTACCATCATTTATGGATACAGGAGGAAAATCATTGCTAAGTTGGCTAACAACAACAACAACATATATTAAGCAATCTGCTGTTAACGGCATATTTGCATGGAACGTGGCATCACAACAAGTTGTTTCAGCTCCACGTCATATATTTATTGCGTTATAGGATATGACGAGGGCTGGTAATCAAACACGTAGTCATATGATATTTGATCAATTAGGCGTTACTGATGTCTCGCTGATAATAAATGGCCAACAGGAACTATCCGAGGATATACAACTTCATTACGGTCAAAACCATATTGCACGAGTTTATCATCGTCTGTTGTCATATATGGGCCGCTATCAAAACGTAGATACTGGTCTACAAATATCACAACATGATTTTAGTACCATTTATCCGATCTATTACTTTTCGCTGGAACATCTGATTTAACAAGACAATCCGTAGTTGACATACACTTTAGAGCTACTGTGGACCGTGGTGCTATTGCTAATTACAGAGCGGTTGCTGTCATTCTCAGCGATAAATCAATACTACTCGAAGGTGTTGGTGGACGAATGAGAGTAATCGATGCACCAGTGGAAAATATGTAACAATTAGATAAATCTGTTATTAATATAATGTCATAAAGTGTTGTTAGTGTTACGTTAACTCCTAGTCAAATTAAAAATTGCAATCAGAATCAGATAAAAAATGTGGAACCACAATAACTCTGAAACACAATCAGATGTCTGGCGGTCAGAATAAAGCGTCACTGACAACTCGTCAGATAAAACACTTCAATGATGCTTTCTAAGATAAAGAGGGTGTTCAGATCACACTCTCTGTAATCACCGGAGCTAATATTATACTTTCCTCGGTGACAATGATTGCTCCTATAGCTGTTCTAATTTGTATATCAGCGGCAACAACAATCGCGGGAATTATTTCAATAATAACAAAAAGAATATCATCATGCAGCCAATGCAAACTACAAGATTACATAGTTAAATTCCATAGTGTCCACTGCATACTCACAAGTATCCTCGATGATATCGTCGTCACTCGATGACACATTAACATCAGATAGTGAGTTGTTAGCGATGGTACGTATTTATGATTCCGCGATGTCGAAATTAAAGCAGGGTAATAATAATATTGGCAACACCGCAAGAACTACTTCAACAAATAGCGGAAAATACCACACCGGTGAAAACCAGCATGATCTCAATAACATCAACGAATCCTGAATTCAGTGTGAATTTCCCTACTCCGATTCCCGTGAAGGAGATAGCGTTAGCAAAATTGCGAGTGTATCACAGTTGGCCTAACATTAGGTCGGTAGCATTTGGCGGTGAACAACCGAATACTTCCTTGGTGTTTGCGAATAAGAATAAACCCGATGGTACTCCAGATTGGAACGTTGTATCGCTACCATCTGGGTCCTACCAAATTGAACAAATTAATGATGAATTTCAGCGTATAATAAAATTCATTACTGGAACAGAATCGAAAACAGCTATAACGGTTCATGAACCAACACTATCACCTGCGATTGAGATAAACTCACCCAGGTATGCCGTAGATATCTATGAGTTCTATTAGATCAATACTAGGATGGCCTGAAATATCACCACAACAAGGAACCGTTAATATACCACCTGAACCAAATTAATCTGATTATGTCACGGATATAAAATCATATCATGAAATCAACCCATCATATCGAAATTATTTACTTGTTATAAAAAATGCAAAATTAACCGATAGATTTATATTTATCGATAACAATAACATGCAATGGGATGTATTCATTTTAAATAACATAATTTGTTATTTTAAAGAGATTAATCAATTACATAGAACACAACTAGAACGACTACGACGGAGCTTCCAAGAGCATCTCTCTGATATAACAAGGCCACGTGATGAGATCATAAAATGTGTTAGGATATTAAATCAGATTGTATCCGATATGGAATATATCAAAGAACGAATAATTAAAGTAATAATTAATGACAAGAATGGAGATAAACAAAAATTCCTAACTGGTTACAATACTAGTATCACAGAGGCCGATTTACCCGATTTCATGTTTCCTGGGTATAACGCAAATGAACTAAAAAAATCTGTTAACGATCTTATTCAAGAAAACTTTTCTCTGATAATGGAAACAACAAACAACAATCCTCAAACATAATAATAATGACCCAGACGGCGGTGGTAGACATTATCGCTACTCAAAATGTGAATAGATCTTCGGTGATAGCATTGAATTTAGTATGTGATGTTATCGACAGGAGTTACCAAATAAATCTCGAACGACATAATCAAGCCCAACAAGGATATATTTTATATTCATTTGCACCAACAGCTCCTCCAGGGTTTCTAATCATTGAGTATCCAGCTAATCCAGTCTATATGCGATGTCATAATGATTCGTTAACGAGAATTAATTTCGAACTCACTGAAAAGTCCAATAATCTGATTGATTTACGAGGTGAGGTTTTACAAATTAGTCTGTTTGTGAAATCTTAAATGATTTTGATCATAAATTGCTAGTTGTAATCCATAGCAGCAGAGGGGGGCGCGACAACGACCTTGGCGTCTTTTTTTTTTTATTCTGTTTTGCCAAATAGACGCTTCTATTAAGGATTTTGGAGGAAGCCTTTGCTTGCCGAATTGACGCCTCTAAACGTCGGTCTGTTCGCCCCCTCTGCTGCTACCATAATCGCAGCCAACACGGGGGTTGAAGTTCCACTGTAGTATGATCTTCTCGTCAGCTTGAACTTGGTACAGTACCGACCTGAGGTCTACATAGAACCTCTCGATGGTTTCGTCTGGGCTCAAGAGGTTAGGGGTATATACGCTGAGGATTGTTGTGTGACGTTTGTGCCTAATAAGGTAGCTACAATTTCATTAGTCTCTCATTTTTTCATTAATACTAACAGGCAGCTCCGGAAGCTGTTTCAGAAGGCTTGATTAGATTGCCAGCCCGATTCCGTGGATTCTGTCTTCGTTGTGGGCCTTTCCTTTCCAGTTAAAGGTGTAGCCGCTTGCTAGCTCAGTCAGAGAACTCTCATCAGCGAACCAGGTTTTACTCACGGCTGCATCGCTGATATTGTAATGTGGAAGCTCGCTAGCAATGAAGGCTGTTTTCTTGTAGAGTCTTGCTATGTTCTGTTTGTTCATGAGAGTTCAAATGTTCCATGCCGCAATAAGACGATTTTATATTTGAAAGTTTCGACTGCAGATATGAATGATCTTGCCAGCCACGGCTACCTATTTTAGGCCACCTTTTCCATGCCCCTCTCTATTCATGGTGAGCAGCGCAGTCCCGAAAAGGTCTGCTCAATTGCCCTAGATGCTGATGAACTGCTCTGCAGACCTCGGTACCGAACATAGAGAACACATGTCCAAGGCCGGCCTACATGTATGTATCTGACTACAACTCCCAGTGGTTATTTTCACCTATATGCCACTAGTGTATTCACAACAAATTTTAATATTGTTGGTTGGGTTAGCATTCAACAGATTTGGAACGTCCATACGAGCATAAGGATGTTTGGAAGTTTAATAGCTATGTTACTCTATGTATTCGTTGTTCATATACATCCTGCCAAATGATCACATTCACACTGAAGCAGACCGAAAGTTGAACACTAAAATTGTCGTGTGTGTGTGGTAGGGTAACTTGTCATAAAGAACCGGTACCAACAAGGCCCGGGTTAAAATGGTCCGCTCATGAAAGGCCAGTATGGACATGGACAGAAAAGGCCCGGGTTAAAAAGGACTTTTTACAACGTTGATTAAGTTGCTGTTGGATATTGATAGGTGCAAGTAGGGAACGATGAGTGTGATGATGCAGATGAATGATAGGTGCACAACATAACTTGTGTGTGAAGGAGATTTAAGTGAAACCGCCTTTGCACAGAGACAGCCTCACTCTCTCAATCTTGGTAGCTAGGACTCTTTGGTACGAAAATTTGTCATGACTGGGACTACTTAGTCTGCCTTTCGATGGCCATGACGTCTTGTGAATTGTCATGCCCTGCGCCATCCACAAAGTGGTTGCAGATTCGCCTTCGTGGCCGTTGGATTACTCAATTTATCTCTTACTCCCAGTCTGTTGAAGCTGTCTTCGCATGCAATAATAGGCAAGTTCCTAACCCACAGATGGTTTGAGGCTACCCTCAACCTGTTCAGACTACCCGTAGAATACGTTGCTCTTTGTGTGGCCGTTGTGCATGCAACAGCTGCTTGGAGACACAGGTGAGAGCTCAGAGCCTGGTGGGGTCCAAAGGTGCAGTGTTGCCAGATAATTTTTTCCATTCCCGCCCATGTACCTTTAAAAAGCAGCCCGAAAAACCTCCCAATTTATATTTTAAAATCTGAAGAGTAAATAAGAACCAAATACCATAAAGTTAACAATATTATAACAGTGATACAGTGATAATAGTGCCTCCACCCTACAGGCTACAGTTACCAGCATTGATATGCTATCGATATGCTAGCTTAATTGAAATTTGAAATTAGAAGCGAGCTTCATTCTTCATGTTACCGAATTACAAAAAATGTGAAAATGTGAGATACATCTATGGAGATACATCAAGAATAATGGATTCATTAAGAGTTTTAGATATTATCGTCACTAGCACCAATTTGAAATTGAATGCGGATAATGTAATAGCAATTTGATGCAGCCCAAATTACGGCGACACAAATCAGAAACCAGCCCCCAAAACCGCAACCCGCAATCTAAAAAAATAACGCAAACAAATTTCGAATAGAGCCCAATTGGGCGAAGAAACCGCGTATCTAGCAACTCTTAATTGCTAGTTTAATTGAAATATGGAATTAAAAGCGCGCTTTGTTCTTCCGGAATTTAAAAATTTGTTTAAGTATGTCAGATAACATCTATGGAGATGCATTGTCACTAGCGCCAATTTAAAATGGGATGTGGTGAACTTAATAACAATTTGATGCAGCCCAAATTACGGCGACACAAATCAGAAACAAACCCTAAAAACCGCAACCCGCAATCTAGAAAAATTCCCGCAACCAAATTTAGAAAGGCAAAGCTGCAAGTGGACGAGCTAGTCTGTAGAGAGCACAACATGCCTCCCCCCCCCCGTCAGATGTACTACCCCTCCAAGAGGCCCACGAACACCACTCACCACATACACCATTTACCATTTGTAACATTGGTCTTAAACACTTTTGGAAAAATCTTGACCTCAGGTTATTTCATGATGACATTTGCATATTTCTTACATATGGTTATATAAAAAGGTTATGTGAGCATTCAGCCCAAATAATAAATTTACTTTGTCATTGTTTCTGGTACTTCTGAATCCCTTTTTGTGCCTTGTTAAAGTGACTTCTGACTAATGCATCACATGTAACAAATTGTGATAAATGTTAAATTTTTAACATTATTATTCCAACCAGCACAATTTTTTTTTACAGGTTATAAATCCGAATTCACGAGTTTGTACCAACCAGCCGTATGTTTATTGTAGTTCTAGTGATCACAAAGCAGTTTGTTTTATTTAGATGTGTAATCTCCTATTTCTGTCTGTCTGGAATGTAATGTTTTTTGAGAGATTTTACAGAGAAAATTGAAAATTAACAAACACGTTTTGTATTAAAAAATTGTCTTTTTTATCACTGTAGGACATTGACAAATATAATAAGTAATATTTATAAGCAATTAAATCGGTATCGTGATGGCTATAGGGAAGATTTTTCTACCGCGCTGTCGTTAAAATCTTTTAATACATTGTAACATCGCTGATCGTCTACACTAGGAGCTATCAAATACAACTTGTCCTATTTCATCCATCTCGTTATCAAATTAAGTATTAGTTGTGACTTGCCGCTTCCAGATGGTCAGATTATAATCATTCTAATTGAATTCGGCAACATTGCATGGTGTTTAATAGGTTCCCGTCGTCGGGTAGCTGAATAATCAATTACATTCATGTTATTATATATATATAAATTATGGATCTATATTGTGTGAAGTGTAAGACGCGTACTGGCACAAACGACTTGACGACGATTACAACTAAAAATAACCGATCAGCACTTTCTGGTAAATGCGTACAATGCAGTACAAAGAAATTTAGATTTGTTTCCCTTGATAAATCAAAGGGATTAAAAAAAAACGAGGAGTTGATATTGCAGCCAAGCTAACTAAACTCCCGGAAACACCATGGGCAAAGTATCCAGGAGAAAAACACCTTCCATGATATAGTTATTGTAGACCCGGAACCAGACTCGATATCAGACTCGATGATCATAACCAACCCCGACCGGGCGAAGAACCAATAAACGCCATTGATAAGGCGTGTCATGCTCATGATGTTGCTTATAAAAGCAGTAATCTGCAACACAGACATCTCGCAGATGTGAAATTAATTCATGCGTTGAATTTTATCATTGATAAATCGTTCAGAGAAAAATTAGCTTCATGGCTAGTAAAATCGGCAATGAAAGGTAAATTGATGTTAGGTGCCGGTAATTAATAACAACATGGAATCTATTTACTATTCTCCAAAAGGATACTGGCGGCGTAAAGCTGGTAAACTCGCTAGCGCCGCGAAGGTGAAGGTGAAATATACTACAGAGGCTAATTAGTTATCCAAACAGGCGATATGGCAAATTTATCAACCGCCGCCTAAACAAATTAACTACTCGCATTTTGATGTGACCGTTCCCAATCAGGTTCATCAAGCTGATATATTATTTCTGCAGCATGATGGTGGTTACAAATACGCGTTAACTATAGTTGATGTTGCGAGACGATACATGTCACCGCGCATAAAATATCCGGTATAACACGATCCACGGGTAGACCAGCAATCTATAGACTGGATTCAACTGCTCCTCAACGAGGATTTACTCGACAACAACTACAAGTGATACCCGAGGATACTCAATTACCGCCGCGTGGTCTTAACTAGCACCTCTGCGTTGTTGCACTCAAGACAAGTCAGCATCACGTTATTTCTAGTATGACCTACGCTGCTATCTTTTCTATCCAAGGTAAATTGTCGAGGATCCGACAAGCACCAACGCATTATACAATTGCAACTCGCGCAGTGATTATTCTGTTGTTGTTTTAGTTTAATTATTAATTCAGCATCAATTTCAAATTCTCTATTATTTTTTTTTATCCTGTTGTTTATAACCAGCGAGTTTTTTTCTGATTATGTCCTTTGTGATGAAATCACCAGTGACAATATCATTGATTGTAGTGTCATTATCATCTCTTGACTCTGTCAGGACAACTCTTCGAAGCTGATTTATTCTTCGTACTCTGGATACTGCGAGATAAACTAAATTCGACCATTCAATGTGATTATCCACTGTCCAAACAATTGTATCGGATATAGTTAATCCCTGTGAAGAATGTATCGTCGCTGCGTATCCTAGCGTCGACGGTGATTTATCAGCACGCAATGCATCTTCGACGACGCTGATATCAACCAGCACAATATCATTTAACACTAAATTCTGCTTTTCACGCTGTCCTGGAATATCAACTTCAATACTCTGCTTTCGTGTATCCGAAGGCCAATAAAATAGCGGTACTGGAAGTGTTGCAAATTTTTCTTTATGCGTTTCAAATAACTTCATCTGAAGGGTGTCCCTGACTATTTTTCTACTTGCGATTATCAAATCGTTTGGTCTCCGCGCTTCCCAGAAATCTTTCATGGTAGTTTCCGAAATTATTTCGCGTGATATCTCACATTGGATTCTATCAGGTTTGAACTCGCGTAATTGTTCATCAAGTGCTCTATGATCGGTGTTAATTTCTTCATAATAGTCTACAAAATTCTTTAGCCAATCATGCGGGGATAAACCGACAAATGGTGGTGGTTGACCATGATCGCCACACATGCCAACTTTTGTATTGGCGTGCAATAACCAATCAAGAAATTTTTGTAATACATCTAACGACACCGTGCATATCTCATCCCAAATTATGACGCCGGGGACAGATTTCTCACCCATTCGTTCAGGAGTCCATTCATCGCCTTTCCATCGAAAGGAACTGTGATACGTACAAGCATTCACCCCTCGTTGTTTCATCTCTCTGGCAAGTCTTTGTGTTGGTGTTAACACAATCATATTTGATCTGCCACGAAATAACTCAATCGCGCGAGTCGTCTTTCCTGACCCACCACAACCGTTTAAATAAACTGTTTTATATCTACATACAGGATCAGATATCTGCGGTGCATTAGATAGTTCTGAACACTGATTGCTTTTCAAGTATGTATCTTCAATCGTAACATCTGCTGACTTGGAGTAATCACACGGTATTTCCTGCTTAATTCTCTATGATCCCCAACTCTCGTCGGAATTTGTGAATTCAGCCACTGCGTTGCTGTGTTTCGCGTCTATGTAAAATGAATCAGTGGCGACTCTAACTGCGGTGTCAGGAAATCTATGTATCATCGAAAATAAATTGATAGAAACATAAGCCAGCACAGATGCTCTCAAATGTGTATATTGAAGACTGTCCATCATTGTAAGTAACAATTGTACCCAATTTGGTCCCATCGGACAAGAAAGCGTCTTTACGATCGACATATATACCCTTAGATGTTACATCCACGATTATAAAATCGTATGCAGCATCATCTATAATCAACCGTGAAGAATATCGTTCATTGTCGTATTTACCACCTTGAGTGAACTTACCAATTATTCTTCTACCAAGATCTTTTGCGTGTTTGTTTCTGATTTCATATAACAGTTTGGACCAATTCATGATATATTCTAAGTCGAGATCGGGAAATTGTTTTCGTTGTTCGCTGATTATACTATCTAGATCAGGTTGTGGTGGTAACCAGACTTCAGTCTGTGCTCGATATGATATAATTGCTTCACTGACAATCAGCGATATCAGCATGCTACAATCGGTCATATACCGTAACAGCACTATTGGCATCCAGTGTTTCACAGACATGTGTCTACCAATCCAGACATAACAGCACGGATGAAGTCCTTAAGGTAATTCAAATGATACCACACGAGCGAATCCGGTTAAATCAAAATCAGATAGTGGTCCATTAATCGCAACGCAGGCCATCTCATGGGTGGGATGTCCAAATCGCTTGAAGTATTTAGCGCATTCTCCGTACCCGAGAAAACTCCCTGGGTAACATGCGACTATATCAACCGAAATAATGGTTTCGGGGTTATATTTTGTATTCCATAATCCGCCGTGTTTGTATTCGATGCAGCTTGATTTGATGTCTGTGAGAAATTCAGCTCGCGTTGGTTTCCACGAGTTTCTCTTTCTCGCAAAATGAGCCGCAACCGACGGAATTGTAAAGCAATTTGTTAGTAATTATTCGTCGTCGAAATTCTTCGAAAAACTACTAGCTAGTTTTTTCATCTTGTCATGGAGTGCTTTGGTACGGTATAATTCTCCATTGGGTCTTACAAACTGATTGAATCCACCCTCGGAGTTTTCAGCACTGTGAAGTAACCACACTGACACCGGATCGTTTTTACTCAACTGGTAAATAGCATCGAACAATTGTTTCTCAGAGAATTCTGGAGCGGAAAACTCTCCGGGTATATACTTTACTGTTCTATTTCGCGGAAATATTGTTACCGCAGATGTCCACGCGTGTTCGTTATGATGAATAATTTTGATTGGAGCTCCTCTCGATTTATATTTCGGTTCGTATAACACTTCTCCTGTTATTGTCGTTACCGATATTGGAAATTTTAGTATTCGTTCTAACTCTGCTACATTTTGAATTGTCGCCCCACGCTGTTTCACTGTTAATCCCCACTCGGTTATTTTTTTGCGTCTTAGATCAGTCAATTTGTTTCCCCGGGATGCATTTGTGAAGTGTTATAATATTCGTTCTGCTACACAATTCATTCTTGACGAAGTCGATGACGATGTCATCAATGACAGTTTCATGGTTTTTAGTTTTTCAATACTCGGTTTATCATTTAACGGATATATCCCATAAACAACTGCTGTTACAGGATAAGATCTCTCGTAGTATGGTTTATCAATTCCAGTCAGAATTCCTGGTTTTGAATCTTGTCTCACAGTGACAGTTCTTTTATCCTTCAAGATAAGTTCAAATTTATCCCTGATAATCCAATCTCCAGTGTCTGAACGAATAATGAATTTTACTCTAAAAAATACCTTTTTCACGTAAGATGTGAAATTATCTTGGCTGCATTTTCGTCAATCATGGTAGCATCAACACTACCATGAATTCGAAATGTTGACCAACAATGAGATGCTCCATCACGCTTGAGTTCATGAAAACAATCGCTGATTTTACTTATCATGGTTCTATCACCTATTAGACTCTTTGGTTTATCAGAGACTCTATCGAGATTAAATTTAGCATTTTTCCAGGGTTTAATTTTCGATAATCTCTCGAACTCCTTCATGCTATAATTAAGACAAGTATTTAAATAGAGAATTTATTATATAATGAATCATTGCAAATTGCTTATGATTGGATCAGTAACCCCGTGTAACAAATCATGCAGAAAGGAGTTCTGTGGGTATCATATGCAAAGTGTCCGTGGGGGTAGTTATGGCCCGCTACCCTGCCGACGATGTGGGGTAGGGGTGAGAGGAATATCACAATTATGTCTCGGTTGTGATGGTAAGAGATACAGAGAGTTGAAGCGTTACTATAATAAACGAATTAAGGATTCCACTAAGAATTCCATCAATAACTCTGACCCTGACAGCGTCAATGACAAAGTTATAAGAACTCCTCAAGACTACATCGGAAGATTTCCAAGTAATGTAATAATTCAACCAAACGATGAATTAGACAAACAATAGTATATTATATCAATGAACCAAGAATTACAACCACATCCCGAGATTGCAAACTATGAAGCTTCCCGTGATGAAATTATCAGACACCGTAGATTGAAGAAACCGGTTGGTTCTGACAATGGTATAGGATTTTTTAAGTTTGGTGCTGGAAAGAAGAAATATTACTGTCACAGATTCGTCTTCGAGGTGTTTAATGGATTGATCGAGGATGGTTTTGTTATCAATCACATTGATTCCAATCCTCAGAATAACAAATTGGATAATCTAGAAGTTGTTACACTGAGTGAGAATACCAAACGAGGAGGAACTGGTACTTATAAATCAATTGGGAAGAGACCTGTGAAATCATTTAATACGGCAACTAACGAGGAGATAATATTTCAATAAATGATTGCAGCCAGTAGATATTTCGGTATTTGTGAACCCTCAGTGCAAAACGTTGCAGAAAATTTAACCAAGATGGCAATTTCAAAAAAGACCGGGAAAAAAATACAGTTCGTCTATGTCTAATCATGTTTTGCATTATTCTATATAACACCAAGGGAGATAACTCGTGTGTGTATATTTACAGCCTATGAAAGAGTTATAGATCTCAATGGGTTTTACCGATTATTTCTCAGTGGAAATATAATATATTTTATAAGAAAACGAATAAAATATGTAGTGTTTTACAAATAATTGTATTTTTTGTTTTTTTTCTTTCTTTTAAGTATTTAGTTTTGTTTCATACACGAAGGTATATGGATTTGTTCGTGGCTTTGTGATAAATCCATTGACGTCATCACACCTGTTCGTTATTGATAAAGAACTGCTGTTATATGAATTCCAAGAACTGTTATGATATAAATTCCAAGAACTGTTATGATATAAATTCAAAGAACTGCTGTTATATAAATTCCAAGAACTGCTGTTATATAAATTCCAATAACTGTTATGATATAAATTCCAAGAACTGCTGTTATATAAATTCCAAGAACTGCTGTTATATGAATTCCAAGAACTGCTATGATATGAATTCCAAGAACTGCTATGATATGAATTCCAAGAACTGTTATGATATAAATTCCAAGAACTGTTATGATATGAATTCCAAGAACTCCTATGATATGAATTCCAAGAACTCCTATGATATGAATTCCAAGAACTGCTATGATATGAATTCCAAGAACTGCTATGATATGAATTCCAAGAACTATTATATATGAATTTCAAGAACTGATATGATATAAATTCCAAGAACTATTATGATATGAATTCCGAGAACTGTTAGGATATGAATAACAAGAACTATTATGATATGAATTCCAAGAACTGCTGTTATATGATCCTTCAGTAATTCCAATAACTGCTATGATATGAATATGAATTCCAAGAACTGATGTGATATAAATTCCAAGAACTGATGTTTTATGAATTCCAGGAACTGATGTGATATAAATTCCAAGAACTGATGTTATATGAATTCCAAGAACTGATGTGATATAAATTCCAAGAACTGATGTTATATGAATTCCAAGAACTGATGTGATATAAATTCCAAGAACTGATGTTATATGAATTCCAAGAACTGTTATGATATAAATTCCAAGAACTATTATGATATAAATTCCAAGAACTATTATGATATGGATTACAAGAATTGATGTTATATAAGTTCCAAAAACTAGTATGATATGAATTCCAAGAACTATTATGATATGAATTCCAAGAACTGTTATGATTTGAATTCTAAGAACTATTATGATATAAATTCCACGAACTATTATGATATAAATTCCAAGAACTATTATGATATGAATTTCAAGAACCATTATGATATGAATTCCAAGAACTATTATGATATGAATTCCAAGAACTATTATGATATAAATTCCAAGAACTGTTATGATATGGATTCCAAGAACTATTATGATATGAATTCCAAGAACTATTATGATATGGATTCCAAGAACTGATGTTATATGAATTCCAAGAACTATTATGATATGGTTTCCAAGAACTGTTATGATTTGAATTCCAAGAACTGCCATCATATGATCATTCAAAATGGACCCCAATTTTTTGTATTAGAAATATGTATTATCATATATGAATTCTGAAAATATGAATAGAATTATAGCTGAAATTTCAAAATTGAAAAATCAAGAGATTAAACTATCTGACTATTTGAACCCTGACCAAATTATGTCTGACTTTCAAGATATAGAATACGGTATTAACACTAACAAATATATGCGGCCAAAGAAGTATGCGCTGATATAAAAAATCCAGAATTCTATTCGGGACTCTCTTGCATTCTATAGTGACGTAAGTGTGTTTGTCCCGTTATTTACTATCGTGGAAGGAATACGAAAAGAATTGGGTCGGGATTATGAATTGAAAAAAGAGGTTAATTCGAAGATTTTTGAAATATACGGGCGTTAATTCAAGAAAATGAAAAACCCCTTTCGGACAGCGGTTTTTAGTCAACAATAGCGGTTAAATTATATACTGGCATTTATCAATGAGTGTTTTACTACAAGGAAGTTGTAAAATTTCATAGTAAAATATTTTTTTATTACTGAAATTTTCATAGTAAATACTTTTTTTGTCTGATTTTGGTGCTTTTTTGTCTGATTTTGATACTTTTTTGTCTGATTTTAAGTGGAGTCTGTCGGGTCAAATGGTTGATTTTTCATGTTAATTCTCGCAGACTTTTCCACCTAAAATTATTTTTATGATGTTTTAGGCAAAAAACTGACTAAAATCAAGCAATGATGACTAAAAAATGACCAAAAAAACAACAAAAACGACCAAAAATGACTGTTGGTGTCAGTTGGGTCAAATGGTCGATTTTGCATGGGATTTCCCGTAGACTTTTCCACGAAAATTATTTTCGGGTGACAAAATCACTGCATTTAGATTGAAATCTCTTCGTACATTAATTGGAAGATTGTTTACGATTTCAATAATGGTAAATGAAGCATTAACCACTCGATTAACGAAAAGAGAGACTGGCGGCTATCAGAAAATATATACCCGTCCGTGATTCTGTCAGGAGTAAACTACAGAATCGGCAGTCTTCAGACTGACTTTTCTGTGGGATCTGAAGAGTTGTTTAAACCAATAACCACAGCAACGAAGGGGGTAATATCAGCTACTGAGCGTGCTATATGGGGAGATATTCCCGAGGGGGGAAAACCACCAAGAAAAGAAAAACCTCTTATTGGTGAACTTGAAAAAATAGCAAGAAGAACCAAACAAACAAAAAAATCTTTAAAAACACTTCCTGGTGATATAATAACTGCTGTTAGACAACATGAACAAGAATAACAAGAACGAGAACAAAAAGAACGAGAACAAGCACATCTTGAAGAAGAACTTATTAGTAGACAACCAATTATCACACCGCCTGAACAACATGAACAGCAAGGTGCTGTTGTAAGATAAAAGTATTCACCTGAAAGGATATTTACGGCTGATGCGTTAACTGATATTAAAGATATAAAAACAAAATCTGAATTAATTAAATTTACTAAAGAGACTTTTAAGAAGAATATAAGAGATACTTATTTAAAAGACGACGAGTATAAAAATTTTATAAAGAGTATAGACACCTGGGCGAATAAATTATTTTTAGCAAAACATGGTGGAACTAGAATAACACAAAAGAAGCATCCTACTTTTAATACTTTTATAGCTACAGTAAAAGATGTCATACAACAACCACCGGATTATACAGCAGACGACCCAAACCCAGATGAAATACGAATAATGGCAGAAGCAGATTCTGAAAAAGGTGCAACTGGTATCACTAAAAAATCAGCCGGGAAGGGATATTCCAGTAGTACACCAAGAGGGATTTCAGGTAGTGGTTTAGTTAGTTGTCCTGGTAATATTCTCAGCGATATATCACGATTAGAAATTCTCATCGGAGGAAAACGAACCGGAAATAACTCACCGGAAATAATTAATGAAGCAGCTGATATCTGTATGCGGTTATTTCAAGGTGGCATCATGGATATCAAAACATATCGAGATTTCATTGACGAGTTAGTGGAAAATCCTACGGATGGTTACCACAGCGATTAAATCATCGGTGATGAATCAATGATTAGATAAATATCATTTAAATAAGATGATCATACACTACAACCATGACAAACTAACCAGCGTCTATGTAGTAAACTCACGATTTCCTGTTTATAGAACATACTATGGTGATGGTCTCGGTAATACCATTGCAGGGTTATTTGCAAGAATGGCTCCAAAAGTGGCGCCGCTAGCAAAACAGTTATCAATGAAAGCCATTGATGTTATTCGTGATAAGGGTGTTAGCGCCGTTGGAGATGCTGCCGGAAAAGCATATTTGGCTGCTCGGGATAAACTAACATCGCTAGTTCGGCGGCGAAAGAAACCGGGACCACTGCCATCTACAGCAGAAATGGCCGCGAGCGTTAGTAAAATAATGAATAACACAGTTAATCAGAAACTATAGTCGTTGATGACTAACACCCAAGATAACATAACCGCAAATATGATAGCGGGAAGTGGCTTAAAAAACCACGACGACGTCGATGATTTAGACGCTGATAAATATAATAAAATGTTCAAACCGTCACCTCATCCAGCGTTTGATATGAAAGCTCCAGTGCGCAAGGCTGATTCTGTACGCTTAATATTTTGCCTATCATGCAATAGATTCAAATAGTCGATCAAGAATTGAACTTCATGTTCATGATACCAGTAAATACTTTTTGCCTTGTGAAGCATTTATCGAAGTGGAAGGAGAACTCGTAACAAATGATGCTGCTCATAATGATCCACCATACGCAGATGACCCAAATATCCGAGTGGGTTTTGTCAATAATGGGGTCATGGCAAGATATTCTGACGATTATACAAGATCGGCGGGTCCATCTATGATGTTCGCTAAGGATATTACTGATCACGCTGATCACATCCAACATATTAAAGTACGGACAGCGGCGGCTACTGCAGAAGCTGCACCAGTTGGTTATACTGAACACCGAGCAAGACCAGGAGCTGCGTTTGATATTATACGACATGTTAATGTAGAATACAATCTAGGATTTGCAACATGCAAATGCTACAAGGAGAGCGTCGACGATTTTCATGCGCGATTCCACTGCATCATATATTTGGATTCTGCAGAAATGTCCGAAACGTTATCTATGGAGCAAAGCATAAAGTAGTACTCGTGCGAAGGGGTACTGATGATAATGCAATCTGGAGGATTCCAGCAGATCCAGCACAACCAAATGTTGATGCTGGTAAAGTTAAATTATCAAAACTATCACTGTGGATGCCAGTGTTGACTCCATCAATTACCGCAGAACAGCAACTACTATCATTTATGGACCAAGGAGGAAAATCGTTGTTAAGTTGGTTATCGGTGTCTACAGATACTATAGATTCTGATATTAATGATAAATTTACATGGCACTTGGCAGCGCGACAAGGTGTTTCAAGTCCGCGTCATATATTCATTGCGCTACAGAATAGAGCGCGATTAGACAATCAAACATGTAGCAATATGATATTTGATAAGTTAGGCGTTGAAGAAGTCTCGCTGAGAATAAACGGCAAACAGAAACCATCCGAGGATATACAACTTGATTACGACAACATTCATATTGCACGCGTGTATCATCGGTTGTTGACATATATGGCACGTGATCAAAATGTTGATACTGGTCTACAAATATCACAGTTGGATTTTAAAAATCTATATCCGATCTTTTACTTTTCGTTGGAACATCTTGATTTAACAAGACAGTCCGTCGTTGATATACACTTTAGAGCTCGTGTAAAACCACCTGACGGTGTTAATTATAGAGCGGTTGCTGTCATTCTTAGCGATAAATCAATAATACTACTCGAAGGTGTTGGCGGAAGAATGAGAGTGATAGATACACCGGTAGAAAACATGTAACAATTAGATCAATCTGTTATTGTATAATGAAATACAGTTATATTAGTGTTGCGTTAACTCCCGGTCAACTCTAGAAACTACAATCAGAATCTGATTCAGCTACAAAATGCGGAACCACAATAACACTGAAACCCAATCAGATGACTGGTGGTCCGAATAAATTGTCACTGACAACTCGTCAAGTAAAACACTTCAATGATGCTTTCAAAGATAAAAATGGCGTTCAGATCTCTCTCTCTCTCTGCAGCTGCGATCAGTGACATGAAAAAATCAGGCGGTATATTCCCGTTGTTAGCTGCGTTACCAGCATTGATTGCTGCGGCTGCCCCAGCGGTAGCCAAAGCGGCGGCGTTAGGAGCCGTTGGTACCGCGGCAGGAATGGCACTAAAGAAAGCAACTGGGAGCGGGTATAAAAAAAGGGAAAGGGTCTAAGACTACCAGGAACCCCGTATTCATGGTACAGCGGAAAGGGTCTAAGACTACCAGGAACGGTTTATTAACACCAATGTCCAATTTTGATTTACTCGAAACTGCTAACAAACTCGCGATTAAAAACTTCAGAGGCGTCTTTATGAAAGATCAGTTACCGACACAACCAAACAGCGTTGACACCGGCATCATTAATCTCGATAACAGCACCGGACCCGGAACCCACTGGGTTGCATACGCGATTGATCCACGTGCAATCGTTTATTTCGATTCATATGGATTAGCGCCACCGAAGGAATTTAACCGCTATAGAAACCGCTTAAACACCCTTTGTTGGTATTCTACGCTACCAACACAACAAATGAATGATCCACCAATATGCGGCAGCGAAGTATTAAATGTTCTTGTTGCTATATCAACATCTGGAAAACCACCACATGTCGTCGTAAATGAATACACCAGCAATCGCTTGAAATCAAAGATTTTAGAGAGAGAGAGAGTTTTACAATAACATGATTGATATTTGGAGAAGACCTCTATCAGCGCTGAAAAAACCAACCAAAGAAACATCTGCGACCGGTGATATAAAAAAATAATCGAAGATGAAATCGCTGAGACGTTAAACCTAGCAAGTGTTGACCCCGGGGAAATAGTTGTATTTCAAGATCGTCAGGGTAAATTGAAATCTAGTAATGTTTCCCTGGATGATATTTTAGTTAAACAACGAGACGCAACCGAAGGCACTATCGCGTTGTTTTCCGATCAGGGTAAACTCAAATCTAGTAATATTTCCCTGGATGATATTTTAGTTAAACAACGAGACGCAACCGAAGGCACTATCGCGTTATTTTCCGATCAGGGTAAACTCAAACCAGGTGTACATGTTTCAACTATTGTTGATAGAATTAACAATATTGACAAGCCGTTACTAGATTTCCATGGTAATCCTCCAGTGACCACACCAAATCTTACAGCGATAAAAACTTCTATGTTGGAACTAGCAGCACTTCAAGTCAAATATGCAGATCACGTTGAAAAGTTTACATCATTTCGTAAAAAATATCATCAAGAAATTCTTTGCAACCACGCTGGATAAAATTGATATAAAACTCCCGGATATTAAAAAATTCATCGATGAGATGAAAAACTTCATCGAAGCAATCAAAGGTGATGCAACGAGGATGATAACAATCATTGAAAAAACAAAAATTCCTCATGAGAAAACCAACAACGTAACATACACAATTCAATACGGATCATTTGCGTGGACACCTACAAACAACAAATTAGATATCACTGCAACCGTCAAGGGTATTTATCGATTAACACTAGTGACGCCAACTCAATTTAATATATCATCGTCGAGTTCATTTGGGGTCAACAATACGATATCAACTATCATCGACAAGGATACAACCGAACAGTTCACGATAGCATCCACTGATAAGAATTTGGCTAGGGTTTCAGTAACATGGTATGTGGAATTCGTAGCGGATTTGAGTAAACAACTAAACTGAAAATTGCAAAGCAATTTCACTAGCGGTTTCAATTGAAATCGTAAACTGATTTGAAAATAAAATGACAACATCACAACAATATCGCTATGATCAGGTCAGAGAATTTCAAAATAGACTCAAAACCCTCACTGAGGAGTATCAAGTAAAAAAAAAAATACCGACGAAGAATCACCGCAGTTGATATTACAGTGTACTCGGTGAGTGGTATAATCGCTGGGGCTGGTATAATGCTCTCCTCGGTGACAATGATTGCACCGATAGTTGTTCCAATTTGTATATCCACGGCGACAACAATCGCGGGAATTATTTCGATTATAACAAAAAAATATCATGATGCAGCCAGCGTAAACTGCAGGATTACTTAATTAAATTTAATGTTGTATCAACCGCGTACTCGCAATTATCCTCGATGATATCGTCATCGCTCGATGATACATTAATATCAGATAGTGAGTTCTCAGTGATGGTAAGTATTTATGATTCCGCGATATCAAAATTAGAAATTCAACATGAATATAATAACGATGACAACACCGCAGGAACTACTTCAACAAATAGTAAAGAATACAGAACCAATTCAACAAATAACGGAAAATACCACAACGATGAAGACCAGCATGATATAGATAACCTCAACGAATCCTGAATTCGGTGTGAATTTCCCGATTCCGATTCCCGTGAAAGAAATAGCGTTAGCAAAACTACGAAAGTACCATAGCTGGCCTAATATTAGGTCGGTAGCATTTGGTGGTCAACAACCGAATAATTCCTTGGTGTTTGCGAATAGGAATAAACCCGATGGAACTCCAGAACGGAACGTTGTTTCGATACCACCTGGGTCATACCAAATCGAACAAATCAATGCTGAATTTCAGCGTAGAATAAAATCAATTACTGGAACAGAAGAATCAAAAATCGCTATAACGGTTCATGAGCCGACGCTATCATCTGCCATCGAGATAAACTCACCTAGTTATGTCGTAGATATTTATCAAAGTTCTATAAGAACTATACTGGGATGGCCTGAAATAGCACCTCGACAAGTTAACATACCACCAGAACCGAAAAAATCTGATTATACCACCGACAGGATAAAATCTGATAATCCAGTGAAAAGTTATAACGAATACAATAAATGGGATTTTTTCGCTGGAATAATAGAAGAGAACAACTAAATATATAACTTTACTAGATGGGATAAAATCATCGAAATGTTCACAGCGATGAATAATAATATTTCGCTGTTGTTAATCTCTCTTAAATCCGGCTCTCTCACCCGAGATGAATTTATCAGCGTCGTAGAAACATGTAACAAAATCATCGACGACATGGAAACATATAATTTGAAAATTATTCAAGAGGTATTAGGTGACGATAATCCTAGAACGAGAATAGAGTTTACGATGAAAAGTAATATACGCGTAGAAGTGATCAAAAATCTCTCAATGATGCCATCGATGAAGGTTTAAAAAAAATCCATGACGCATGGAAGAAATTAACAGAACAACAAACAACAATCCTCAAACATAATAATGACCCAGACGGCGGTGGTAGGCATATCGCTCCGTTCAACGTGAATATAACCTCGGTGATAGCATTAAATTTAGTATGTGACATTATCAAAGGAAGCTATCAAATAAATCTCGAGCGATCAAATCAAGCTCAGCAAGGATATATTCTATATTCATTTGCACCAATAGCTCCTCCAGGATTTCTAATCATTGAGGACCCAATTAATCCAGTCTATATGCGATGTCATAATGATTCGCTAACGAGAATTAATTTCAGACTCACTGACCAGTCAAATAATCTAATTGATTTACAAGGCGAAGTCTTACAAATTAGTCCGTTTGTAAAGTCCTAAGGACTGTCATCGTAAATGATTTTCATCGTAGTGATTTTCATTGTTAACCATAGCAGCAGAGGGGGTGAACTCCAACAACATGGCGTCTTTCATTTTGCCAAATGGACCCTACAAGGAAACCTTAGTTTGACGAATCGACCCCTCTATTAAATATTTACTAGGAAGCCTCAGTTTGTCAAGTAAACCTTTCTAGTAAATATTAACGAGAAGGAAGTCTATCTAACGCCTAAAAAGTTGGTCTGTTCATCCCCTCTGCTGCTCTGGGAATCGGGAACCGAGTTGTACGAGTCTTGTACACAATTGTTCTAACAGCTTGCTCATTGGGCTCTCATCATTAAGACGTTAGTGTTAATGCGGGTGTCAGGATAATAGTTCCAATTGCCCTGTACGGCTGCGAAGTCTGGACACTTAGAAGCGCTGAGGAGAGGAAACTACTTGTGTTCGAGATGGCGGCGCTTAGAAAGATTCTAGGAGTTCACATTATGGACAGGATGAGAAATGAAGACATCAGATAGGCTCTTAATCAGACAGAGACAATCGTGCAAAAAGTGCACGAGAGACAACACCAATGGCTAGGACACGTGATAAGGATGGATAAGAACAGGATAGCGAATATTGTACTGCACGGTAGAGAAGAAGGAACGGCGAAAGTAGGGCGTCTGAGAACGACATGGATGAAATCTGCACTGGCTAGATACGACGTGGAGAAACAAGTTATGATGAGGACTGCACAGGAGAGAGAAGAATGGCGTTTGTGGTCAACACATGCAAGAGCGTCGTCGATGATGTGCAATAGAAATTGTGTAGAGATATGGCGGAGAAGAAGAAGAAGAAGAAGAATGAACTGTTTTAAAAACTACGATAAAAATTCGCACTACACACACAAACATGCATACACACCTACACCGCATACATGCATACACATGAATACATGCATACACACGTACATACATACACTCGTACGTACATACATACGTAAACACATACACACACATACACACATACACACACACGCACGCACGCACGCACGCACACACAGACAGACAGACAGACAGACAGACAGACATACATACATACATACATACATACATACACACACACATACACACACATACATACGCACACATACATACGCAAAGCAAATATCGTCCTTTGTGCGTCATTTCGACAGCCGATCTATCGGTCCAGCCGTACAAGCGATCTATATACGTTAATCGTTAAGAGTCGGTCGTCTCTAACTGGCTAATAGGACGCCAGATCGCCTTGACCGATCAATCGTATGAAATTCAAAGGTGACTGGCATGACGCATGGATACGTCCGACTGAGCGGTATATATATATATATATATATATATATATATATATATATATATATATATATATATATATATATATATATGAGAAAGAGTTTAAAAATTGTGCATTAAATGAGGAATGGTGCAGATGATATATACCTCAGCATATAATTTCCCCTTGATGAAATATCTGAAATGAAAATGCCAGAACATCTAATCCAACAATAAAACAGATGAAATTTGGGTAAATCCATAGAATTTATTCTGCGTCAGATTGCCATCCTCACATCTTCAATCCACTCTTCTTAAGCAGCAGAGAGGGTGAATCCTACAACGTTTTTAGACAAAATTTTGATTGAAATCCTAAAACGAGCCTTCCTACGATCTTATTTTAACCAAAAAAAGGTGAACCCTACAACGTTTTCAGACAAAAAATTGATTGAAATCTCCCTACGAAATCATTTTAACTAAAAAAATGAAAACGATTTTTTAATTAATTTTGGTCGCAACTTGTTGTCATCCACCCTCTCTGCTGCTAAAGTTTTCAGTTCTGGGTTAATAATTCTTTTACGATTTTAACCGAATATTTGATCAAGTCCGATACGATATCGTGTCCGAGGATCATGTAGATTTATTGTTGCGAATCCGTGTGGTTTTGACTGAGCATGACTAAAGAAGTTTTTAAATTGATTGAAGTCCATATCAGAACACCATGTCTGCCATATATTTCTAAGAGTATGAGTATCAACTCCGTTGAATACAGAAAGAATATTGCAGTTATCTCTGATGACTTTTGGAACCTGAGTGTAGCGTTGAGTGACATATATCACGTCAGTGTTTTTGTGACGCCCACGGGAAAATATTCTAGCAGGATTCTTTTGTTTATCCAACATTATATCGTCGTATACGACTAAATTGTTAATATCTCCATCAATATCATCAATACTCGGTGCTTCATCGATATCGGTTATAAAATCAATGGCGTTCTCACCCTTAATTTCTGATGCATTCTCGTTAAAATCTTTTAGCACTTCATAACATCGTTGATCATCTACGCTAGGGCAAATTAAATACAACTTATCCCACTTCATCCATCTCATTATTAAATTGAGCAACAATTGCGTTTTACCGGATCCAGATGGCCCGATTATAATCATCCGGATAGAGTTTGGTAGCGCTGCATGATGCTTAATTGGTTCTCTTGTTTTAGTCGCTGAAAAATCAATTATATCCATATTTCTATACATAAATTATGGATCTATATTGTGTGAAGTATAAAACGCGTACTGGCACAGATGATGTGACGACGATTACAACAAAAAATAACCGATCAGCGCTTTCTGGTAAATGCGTGCAATGTGGTACAAAGAAATTTAGATTTGTGTCTATGAGATCTGATTTAAAAAAAAACGAGGAGGTGATATCGCAGCCAAATTGGCAAAGCTCCCTGGAACCCCATGGGCAAAGTACCCCGGAGAAAAGCACCTCCCAGGATATAGCTACTGTGGACCGGGAACCAGACTTGATATCAGACTCAATAATCAAAATCAACCCAACCCCGTTGAAGAACCAATAAACGCCATTGATAAGGCCTGTCACCTTCATGATGTTGCTTATAAAAGCAGCAATCTGCAACACAGGCATCTCGCGGATGTGAAATTAATTCATGCGTTAAATGCTATTCCTGATAAATCTTTCAAAGAAAAATTGGCTTCATTTTTAATAAAATCGGCTATGAAAAGTAAATTGATGTTAGGTGCCGGTAATTAATAATATGGAATCAATTTATTATTCTCCGAGGGGATACTGGAGGGGTAACGCTGCAATCAATAAACTCGCTAGAGCTGCAAAAGTGAAAAAGACCACTGCGGCTCATTGGTTATCCAAACAGGCACTATGGCAAATTTATCTACCACCGCCTAAACAAATTCAATTCTCGCATTTTGATGTGACCGCTCCTAATGAAGTTCATCAGGCTGATATATTATTTCTGCCACATGATCGTGGTTACAAATATGCGTTAACCGTAGTTGATATTGCAAGTCGATACAAAGAAGCAGAACCGTTAAAAACAAAATCAGCCACTGAAGTCGCTTCTGCATTTGAAAGGATTTATCGACGAGGTCCTCTGCGTTGGCCAAATCTATTGCAGGTTGATCCTGGCAAGGAATTTCAGGGTGCAGTGTTATCTACAATGAAACATCATAATGTCACCATACGACGAGGGCATACTGCGCTACATCGCGATCAGGCCATTGTAGAACGATTTAATCGGACGATTGCTGAGCGGTTATTTGGATATCAATACGCAAAAGAATTCATTCAAGAAAAGCGATCCCGTGAATGGGTTAAAAGATTACCATCTGTGATTACTGCACTGAATAACGAGATTACTAGAACAATCAACATGAAACCTATTAACGCGATTAAAAAGAAGTCAATACCCGTACAACCACAAAAAGATTTCCCTAGAAACGCTAGCGTTTCCCAACCAATTCTTGGTAGTAATGTCATTGTGAGGTACTTATACGAACCAGGAGAGCTTGAAGGGGGTAGAAAAAGGGCTACTGATCCTATTTGGAGCGTCACTACGCATAAGATATCTAGTATAACACGATCAACTGGTAGACCTCCAGTCTATAAACTGGATTCAACTGCCCCTCAGCGGGGTTTTACTCGACAACAACTACAAGTGATTCCCGAGGATACTCAATTGCCACCGCATGGTCTTAACTAGCACCGTTGCGTCTATTGCACTCAAGACAAGTCAACATCACATTATTTCTGACATGACCGAGATTGTTATTTTTTCTGTCTACGGTGAATTGGCGAGGATCCTTATCCGAATACTGCCAACGCATTATACAATTGCAACTCGCGCAGTGATTATTCTGTTGTTTCTTCAAAGTGATTATTAGTTCAGCATCAATATCAAATTCTCGTTGTTTTTTTTGTCCTGTTGTTTGTAACCGGAGAGTTTTTTTTATTAATGATGCTAACATCAATATCACTTATTGTTGTGTCATTATCATCGAAAACAACTCTTCGAAGTTGATTTATGTTTCGTACTCTGGATACTGCGAGATAGATTAAATTCGACCATTCGATGTGATTATCCACCATCCAAACAATTGTATTCGATATAGTCAATCCCTGTGAAGAGTGTATTGTTGCTGCGTATCCTAGCGTCCACGGGGATTTATTAGCACGCAATGCATCTTCAACGACATTGATATCAACCAGCACAATATCATTTAATACCAGAATTTGTTTTTCATTCTGTCCTGGAATATCAACTTCAATATTCTGTTTTCGTGTATCCGATGGCCTATAACAAAGGGGTACTGGAAGCGTTGCAAATTTTTCTTTATGTAATTCAAATAACTTCATTTGAAGTGTGTCCCTGACTATTTTTCTACTTGCAATGATCAAATCGTTTGGTCTCCATGTTTCCCAGAAATCATTCATTGGAGTTTCTGAAATCACTTCACGCGCTATTTCGCATTGGATTCTATCCGGTTGTAATCTAATTAGCGCTTTGAACTCGCGTAATCGTTCATCAAGTGATCTATAATCAGTGGTGATTTCTTCATAGTAGTCTACAAAACCCTTTAGCCATTCATGTGGAGATGCACCGACAAATGGTGGTGGTTGGCCGTGATCCCCGCACATGACGACTTTTGTGTTTTTGTTTAACAACCACTCAAGAAATGTTTTTAATACATCTAATGACACTGTGCATATTTCATCCCAAATTATGATTTCAGGAATGAATTTATCACCCATACGCTCAGGAGTCCATTTGTCACCTTTCCATCGAAAGAAGCTGTGATAAGTGCAAGCATTTACCCCTCGTTGTATCATCTCTCTGGCGAGTCTATGAGTCGGTGTTAGAACAATCATGTTAGAAACGCTAGCGTTTCCACAACGAAATAATTCAATTGCACGAGTTGTCTTTCCTGACCCACCACAACCGTTTAAATAAACTGTCTTGTATCTACATACTGGATCAGATACCGGTGGTGCATTAGAAAGTTCTGATTGAATTTCAATACGGTTACAACAAATATATTTATCATCCATGGCAACGTCTGCGGATTCACAATACTCATGTAGCATCTCCTTTTTAAATCGCCAACACCCCCAATTTTCTTCGGGATCTGTGAATTTAGCTACAGCTGATTTGTACTTATTGTGTATATACATCGAATCAGTGGCTACTCTAACCGCGGTATTAGGAAATCTATTTATCATCGAAAATAGATTAATAGAAGCATAGGCTAACATTGAACTTCTTAAGTGTGTGTACTGGGAATTATATCCATCACAGTAGGTAACAACCGTACCTAATTTCTCACCATTGGATAGAAAAGCATCCTTACGGGATACAAGTTTTCCCTGTTTCATTAAATCCGCTACAATAAAATCGTATTCAGCGACATCTATGATCAACCGCGAAGAGTATTTTGCGTTATCGTATCGTCCACCCTGGGTAAATTTACCGATTATTCTTCTTCCGAGATCTTTTGCTTGTTCTTTTTTAATTTCAAATAACTTCTTAGACCAATTTATGATTTCTTCTTCACTGAAATCTGGAAATTGTTTTCGTAGTTCGTTGATTATTCTATCTAGATCGGGTTGTGGTAGCCAAACTTCTTTCTGAGCTCGATAGCATATAATAGCCTCGGAAACAATCAACGATATTAGCATACCACAATCAATCATATATCTCAATAGCACTATTGGCATCCAGTGTTTTTCAGATAGGTGTCTACCGAGCCAAACATAACTACACGGATGTAACCCTGTAGCTAATTCAAATGATATCACACGAGCGAATCCGGTTAAATCAAAATCAGGCAATGGTCCATTAATCGCAACACGAGTCATTTCATGCGTGGGGTGTCCAAATCGTTTGAAGTACTCAGCGCATTCCCCATACCCGAGAAAACTTCCGGGATAACACGCGGCTATATCAATTGAAATCATACCATCACGTGAGTATTTCGTATTCCACAGTCCTCCATGACCAAATTCGACGCAACTCAATTTAACATCCTCGAGAAAATCATTTCGTGTTGGACGCCATGAGTTTTTTTCTCTTGCGAAGTGAGCTACCACTGATGGAATAGTAAAACTATCCGTGAGTAGTTTTTCATGGGAATTCTCCGGTGAAAAATCACTAGCGATTTTTCTCATTCTGTTATCTAATTCTTCAATGCGATATAATTCACCATTTGGTTTTACAAATTGATCGAATTCTTCATCACTTCTAAGTAACCACACTGACACAGGATCGTCTTTACACAACGCATGAATAGCATCAAATAATTTCTCTTCATAGAAAACATCCCCGACGAACTCCTTAGGGATATATTTCACGGTTCGTTCTCGTGGAAATATTGTTACCGCAGGTGTCCACGCGTGTTTGTTATGATCAATAATCTGTATTGGTGCTCCATTTTTGTTATATTTCGGTTCGTATAAAACCTCTCCGGTTATCGTCATAACGGTTATTGGGAATCGTAATGATGTTTCTAATTTAGCTATATCAGAAATCTTTGCACCATGCTGTTTCACTGTCAGTTCCCACTCGGTTATTTTCCTACGTCGCAGATCAGTTAGTTTATTTCCTCGGGATGCATTTGTGAAGTGTTCTATTATTCGTTCTGCTACACAATTAAGCCCTGACGAATATTTCATAGGAGCTAGTTTTGCGATATCGGGTTTATCATTTAACGGATATATCCCATAAACCATTGCTGTTACGGGATAAGATCTTTCGTAGTATGGTTTATCAATGCCGGTTAGAATCCCTGGTTTGGAATCTCTACTCACAATGACAGCTTTTTTATTCTTGAGGATTGGTTCAAATTTATCCTTAATAATCCATTTGCCATCGACTTCGATAATGAATTTGATTCGGAAAAAATGTCTTTTTTCCCCAACACGTGAAATTATCACTGCTGCTTTTTCATCATTCATGGTAGCATCAACAACACCATCAATTCGAAATGTTGACCAACAATAAGATGCTCCATCACGCTTAAATTCATTAAAACAGTCTCTGATTTTACTAATCATGGCTTTATCAAGAATTGTATTCTTTGGTGTATTAGAAGCTATATCGAGATTGAATTGAGCATCTTTCCAGGGGTAATCTCTCTTGGACGTTTTTTTTGGTTTATCGAGATTAAATCTAGGATTGATTTTCAATAATCTCTTAAACTCTTTCATGTTTCCGTCTATTGGACGTTTTTTGGGTTTATCGAGATTAAATCTAGGATTGATTTTGTTACGTCTTTTTGGTTTATCGAGATTAAATTTAGGATTGATTTTTAATAATCTCTTAAACTCTTTCATGTTTCCGTCTCTTGGACGTTTGTTACGTTTTTTGGGTTTATCGAGATTAAATTTAGGATTGATTTTTAATAATCTCTTAAACTCTTTCATGTTTCCGTCTCTTGGACGTTTGTTACGTTTTTTGGGTTTATCGAGATTAAATCTAGGACTAATTTTTAATAATCTCTTAAACTCTTTCATGTTTCCGTCTCTTGGACGTTTTTTGGGTCTATCGAGATTAAATCTAGGATTGATTTTTAATAATCTCTTAAACTCCTTATCAGCATTGAATTCAGCATTTTTCGAAGGCAATCTCTTGAACTCCTTGATGCTATACTAAAAACAAGTGTCTAAATGAAAGGTTTATGTATAATGAATCACTGCAATGGATCAGTCAATGAATTAGACAAATAGTATAGTATACTAATGAACCAGGAATTCAGACCACACCCAGTGAGTACAAATTATGAAGCATCCAGTGATGGTGTTGTAAGACACTGTAGACTGAAGAACCCAGTTGGGTGGGATAATGGTATGGGGTATTTGTTCTTTACTGTTGGAAAGAAGAAATATTACAATCATCGTTTCGTATTTGAATGTTTCAATGGATTGATCAAAAATGGTTTTGTTATCGATCACAAGGATTCTAATCCAAGGAACAATTCTTTATCAAATCTGCAAGCAATCACACAGAGTGAGAATTCCAAACGAGGAAGGACTGGCATTTGTTAAAAAAAAGTGAAACCAGTAAAATCTTTGAATACAACAACTAACGAAGAAAAAATATTTAAATCAATATATGAAGCCGGCAAGTATTTCAATATTTGTAGAGCCTCAGTACGATTCGTTGCAGAGGGGGTTTGTCGATCGGCTATTTCAAAAAGGACGGGACAAAAAGTTCAATTTAGTTATGTCTGATGCGTCATATTTTTCATTTAGAAATATATAATTGTTATAGAATAATGAATTCTGAAAACATGAATAGCATTTTATCCGAGATTTCAAAATTGAAAAGTTGGGATATTGAACTATCAGATGGGTTAAATCCTGATCAAATCATGTCTGATTTTCAGGATATAGAATACGGAGTTAACAACAATAAATACATGCTACCAAAGAAGTATGCGCTCATCAAAAGAATTCAGAATTCTATTAAGGACTCTCTCGCATTTTCCAGTGACGTAAGTGTGTTCGCTCCGTTGTATACCATCGTAGAACGAATACGAAAAGAATTGGGGTACGAATACGAATTGAAAAAGGAGGTTAATTCTAAAGTTAGAAACCTACGGGCGTTAATTCAAGAAAATGAACAATTTTGATTGACCGACCATTTATCATTATTTGATTGACCGACTATTAATCATTATTTGATTGACCGACTATTAATCATTTTTTTTTAGCCGACCCTCAAGGGATGTCAAAAATCGATGGTGTTAGGTCGGGATTGAAAAATTGTTTTACAATTGAAAAATTGTTTCTGATTTTAAATAATGGTCAATGAAGCATTAACAACCCGATTGGCTCGTGAACGACTGGATGCAATCAGGAGATTTGTACCAATTCGTGACTCTGTACGGAATAAACTGCAACAACGACAACAAGCGCAGACTGACTTTTCTGTGTCAAGTGAACAATTGTTTACTCCGATAACAAGTGCGACCAAAGATGTGAAAAAGTTAACTGAAGCAGCGATATACGGAGATATTCCTGAGCGAGAACGAGTAAAGAAGGCGCCGCTGCTTGATACGCTTGAAAAGATAGCAGCAGAGACCGGACAAACACGCGCAGGGATACAACAGTTATCCAGTGATATAAAAACTCAGCGCGAGTATGAACAATTAGCTGATATTGATGATTCTGTGCCTGAACCACAACCTGTTGATGTCGTCACCCCAAAAGGTATCCCCTTTATAGACAAATTCACCGAAGAAGCTATAACAGAAATCAAACGACCTAAATTAATAAAAACCAACGATTATGCAGATTTTGGCGTTTTCGCTGCCCAAAAATATTATTCAAGGGAAGAGTTTTTAAAAGACGAGTATAAAAACAGTAGAATTAAACGAGACGACTGGGTAGATTGGTTATATAAAACGAATAAGGGGATTACTGGTAATTTGAAAAAGGATACAGTTGAGTATAGATCTTTTAAAGTAGGAGTTGATAGCTATGGTATACAAAAACAACAAAGTCGAGGCCAACAAAGGAAATTACTTGATGATAGTGAGGGCGCAACTGGTACAACTGAGGAAACAAGCGGAAAGGATATTCGATTGGAAATCCAAAGGATGTCTTTGACTCTACCACGACATGTCCTGGTAGTGTTATCAATGATATATCACGATTAGAAGTTCTTATAGGAGGTTTCCGAGCTGGAAATAACTCACCGGAAATAATTAATGAAGCAGCTGATATCTGTAGACGGTTATTTGCCGGCGGTATCATGGATATCAAAACATATCGAGATTTCATTGGCGAGTTAGTGGAAAGTGGGTATCACAGTGATTAATCACCGAGACTGAATAAAAACGCTAGCGTTTCCAATTGAAAAATGGTTTCTGATTTCAAATAATGATCATACACTACAATCATGATAAACCAACCCCCGTCTACGTAGTTAATTCACGGTTTCCAGTTTATAGAGCATACTACGGAGATGGTTTAGGCAATACCATTGCAGGGTTATTTGCGAGAATGGCTCCAAAAGTGATGCCGTTAGCTAAACAACTAGGAATGAAAGCAATTGAAGTTATTCGTGATAAGGGTATTAGTGCTGTTGGAGATTTTGCTGGAAAAGCGTTTTCAACTGCGAAGAATAAAATAACATCATTAGTGAGACGAAAAAAGAAACCGTTACCATCTACAGCGGAAATGCCTGCAAGTGTTAGTAGAATTATAAATAACGCAGTAGACGAAAAATTAGCGTCGATGGCTTTAACTCCCGACCAAAGCAATATTGCAAATATGATAGCAGGAAGCGGCTTTAAAAAACTACGTCGATGAAAATCGTTTATGATTTCACGATTTAGACTCTGATAAATAGAATAAAATGTTCAAAAAATCACATGATCCGGCGTTTGATATAGACGCCCCAGTTGGCAAGGATGATTCTGTACGCGATTATCAATATTACGCCTATCATGCCATAGACTCAAATAGTCGAGCAAGAATTGAACTTCAAGTCCATGATACCAGTAAATACTTTTTGCCCTGTGAAGCGTTTATTGAAGTAGAAGGAGAACTTGTAACAGCTGCTGATACTACTGCTGTACCAGCACCGTTTCCAGCTGGTACTCAAGTCGGTTTTGTCAATAATGGTATCATGGCGTTATTTGAGAGTGCAAAATATCTCATTGATGGAAAATAAATCGAGTCGATAGATCGCGATGTTGATGTGGCTACAACAATAATCGGGTTAGCGAGATATTCCGATGATTATACAAGATCAGCAGGACCTTCTATGATGTTTGCAAAAGATGCTACAAATACCGCTGTAGGAAAACAATTCGTTGTAAGACGACCAAATGATCGTGCTGCTAACCCTGCTCCTGCTGGTATCGAAGATATGATTATAAACAACGATGTTAATTTCAATCTAGGGGCTGCAACACGTATTTCAATGTTGCAAGGAGCGCGTAAATCATTTTCATGCGCGATTCCACTGCATCACATATTTGGATTCTGTAGAAACGTCCGAAAAGTTATTTATGGGGCGAAGCATACAGTATCGCTTGTACGAAAGAGTGATGATAGTGACGCAATCTGGAGGATTCCAGCAGATGTTGCAAATCCAAATGCTGATGCCGGTAAAGTCAATTTAACAAAAATATCATTGTGGATGCCAGTGTTGACTCCAGCAATCACCGCAGAAGAACGATTACTATCATTTATGGACCAAGGAGGAAAGTCGTTGTTGAGTTGGCTAACCGTGAGTACAGATGTGAAGCAATCAAATCTGAACGGGTTATTCACGTGGAATCTAGCATCAAAACAAGGTGTTGCTGCGCCACGTCATATATTTATTGCGTTACAGGATAACACACGAGTTGGCAATCAACTCTCCAGCCATATGATATTTGATCAGTTAGGTGTGAAAGACGTCTCACTGAGAATAAACGGCCAACAGGAACCATCCGAGGATATACAACTTAATTACTCAGAAAATCATATTGCACGCGTGTATCATCGTCTGTTGTCATTTATGGCACGTGATCAAAATGTCGATACTGGTTTGCAAATATCACAATATGATTTTAAAAATCTGTATCCGATCTATTACTTCTCACTGGAACATCTCGATTTAACAAGACAGTCCGTCGTTGATATACACTTTAGAGCTAATGTGACTCGTGGTGCTATTGCTAATTATAGAGCGGTTGCTGTCATTCTCAGTGATAAATCAATGCTACTTGAAGGTGTTGGTGGAAGAATGAGAGTGGTAGATGCCCCAGTAGAAAACATGTAATTGAAATTGTAAACGATTTAGAATCAATCAATTATGTATAATGTCATATAGTGTTATTAGTGTTGCGTTAACTCCCGGTCAATTAAAAAAATTGCAATCGGAATCAGCTAAAAAATGTGGAACCACAATCACGTTGAAACCCAACCAAATGACAGGTGGTGCAAATAAACTATCGCTGACAACTCGTCAAATAAAACATTTCAATGATGCACTTGCAGCCAAAAAAGGTGTTCAGATTACTCTCTCTGCGGCTGCTATCAAAAATATGATTAAAACAGGCGGTATATTTCCGTTGTTAGCTGCGATTCCAGCATTGATTGCAGCAGCAGCCTCAGCGGTGGCTAAAGCGGCTGCGTTAGGAGCCGTTGGTACTGCAGCAGGAATGGCACTAAAGAAAGCAACTGGGAAAGGATATAAAAAAAAGGGAAAGGGTCTAAGACTACCAGGAACCCCGTATTCGTGGTACAACGGAAAGGGTCTAAGACTACCAGGAACCCCGTATTCGTGGTACAGCGGAAAGGGTCTAAGACTACCAGGAACGATTTATTAATTCAGGAATCGAAGATTCCTATGTCCAATTTTGATTTAATGGATGCTGCTAAAAAACTGGCGATTAAAAACTTTAGAGGTGTCTTTATGAAAGACCAATTACCACATCAACCAAACAGCGTTGAAACCGGAATCATTAATTTAGATAACAGCACCGGACCTGGTACTCACTGGGTTGCATACGCTATTGATCCACGTGGGATTGTCTATTTTGATTCATATGGATTAGCCCCACCAAAAGAGTTTATGCGGTATATAAAAACCCTTCCAATGAAGACTTGGTATTCTACGCTACCAACACAACAAATGAATGACCCACCAATATGTGGCAGCGAAGTATTAAATGTCCTTGACGCTATTTCTAACTCCTTGAGTAACCCAAGCGGAAAACCACCACATGTTGTCGTGAATGAATACACTAGCAATCGCTTTTTAGAGAGAGAAAGAGTTTTACAATAACATGATTGATATTTGGGGGAGATCTTTGAAACCCAAACCCGATGGCACTGCACCACCTGATTCTGTCAAGGATATAAAAAAATAATTGAAGATGAAATCGCTGAGACGTTAAATTTAACAAGTGTTGATCCTAATGAAATAGTTGTATTTCAAGACAAACAGGGTAAATTGAAATCCAGTGATGTGTCATTGGATGATATTTTAGTTAAACAACGAAACGCAATCGAGAACACCGTTGCGTTATTTTCCGATCAGGGTAAATTGAAAACCAGTAATATTTCTCTGGATGATATTTTGGTTAAACAACAAAACGCAATCGAGGATACTATCGCGTTATTTTCCGATCAGGGTAAACTCAAACCGGGTGTACTCGTTTCGACGATTACAGATCGATTAAAAACTCTCAACGATGAGTTAAAAAATTTTGTGGTTGTACTGGCAACGCTTGAATCTAAAATTGAAGATAACGGAAAACAGTTTTCAGTTTTTCGTAGAAATATCATTGATAAATTTATTGGAACCCAGTTGGATAAAATTGAAATAAAACTCCCGGATATTAAAAAATCCATCGATGAGACGAAAACTTTCATCGAAGCCGTCAAAGGTGATTTTTCGAGGATGATAACAATCATTGAAAAAACAAAAATTCCTCATGAGAAAACCAACAACGTAGTATATACAATCCAACACGGATCATTTGAGTGGACACCTGCAAACAACAAATTAGATATCACTGCTACTATCAAGGGTATTTATCGATTAACGCTGGTAGCACCAATTCAATTTAATATATCATCGTCGAGTTCATCCGGGGTCAATAATGTGATATCAACGATCATCGACAAGGATAAAACTGAAAAGTTCACTATAACAGCTACTGATAAAGATTTGGCTAGAACTTCGGTATCATGGTATGTAGAATTCGTAGCGGATTTAAGTAAATAACTAAATTGAAAGGATTTCACAATTGAAAACGCTAGTGTTTTTAAAATAAAAATGATTTCATCAACTCAATGTCGCTATGATCAGGTCAGAGAATTTCAGAATAGACTCAAAACCCTCACTGAGGAGTATCAAATAAAAATAAAAAAATACCGACGAAGAATCACCGCAATTGATGTTATTATATACTCGGTGTCAAGCGTTCTCACTGGTGCCGGAATAATACTAGCATCTGTTACAATGATTGCCCCGGTCGTAGTTCCAATTTGCATTTCTGCGGTGGCTACAATCGGGGGTATATCAACCGGGATAGCAAAAAAGATATCATCATGCAGCCAGAGTAAACTGCAGAATTACTTACTTCAATTTCATATTGCATCAACCGCATATTCGCAATTATCATTGATGATATCGTCGTCACTCGATAATACGATTATATCAGATAGTGAATTCTCAGCGATGGTCAGTATTTTTGATTCCGCGATATCGAAATTAGAGCGACAACATGAGTATAATAACAATGACAACACCGATGGAATCAGAAAACACGAACCCAAAAAACAAAATGATCTCAATAATATCAACATTACCAGATTGTGAGTTCTCAGTGATGGTCAGTATTTATGATTCCTCGATACCAAAATTAGAAATAAATCATGAGTATAATAACAATGACAACACCGCAGGAATTACTTCAACGAATAGTGGAGAACACGAACCCAGTACAAACAAGCATGATATCAATAACATCAACGAATCCAGAATTCAGTGTGAATTTCCCCTCTCCGGTCCCGGTGAAGGAGATAGCGCTTGCAAAACTACGAGTGTATCACAGTTGGCCTAATATCAGATCAAAATCATTTGGTGGTCAACAACCGAATAATTCTTTAGTGTTTGCAAATAAGAATAAACCCGACGGAACTCCAGACTGGAACGTCGTTTCGATACCAACAGGGTCATACCAAATCGAACAAATCAATGATGAATTCGCGCGTAGAATAAAATCGATTACTGGAGTAGAGTCAAAAATCGCTATAACAGTTCATGAACCGACGCTATCATCCGCAATTGAGATAAGCACAGAAGGATACGTAGTAGATATCTATCAAAGCTCAATAAGAACCGTACTAGGATGGCCTGAATTACCGCCCCAGAGTAAAACTCTGGAGGAAACCGTTGATTTACCAGAACCACAAAAAACTGATTATGTCACAGACAGGATAAAACCTAAAAATCCAATAAGGAGTTATAAAAAATACAACATATTTATAGAGTTTTTTGGGTTAGCATACGAACATAGGGCGGAGGGTGGACCATTGCAGGAATATAATTTTGTTAACGAACCTGAAATCATTAAAAATTTCACAGCAATGAATAATGATTTATCGCTGTTGTTAATATCTCTTAAATCCGGCTCTCTCAGCCGAGATGAATTTATCAGCGTCGTAGAAACATGCAATAAAATTATCGACGATATGGAAACATTTAATTCACAAATTATTCAAGTAATACTCGATGATAAAAACCCCACATCGAGAACAGGATTTGCAAATCAATATAAAATCCGCGTTGAAGATATCCCAACATATAAACTACCAGGATATAACGTACCGGAACTAAAAAAACTTCTCAGTGACACCATCGATATTGGTTTTAAAATAATTCATGATGCATGGAAAAAAACAGCATCACCGGAAATAAAAATCCTCAAACACAATAATGACCCAGACGGTGGCGGCAGGCATATCGCTCCGTTCAACGTGAATATATCCTCAGTGATTGCGCTTAATTTAGTGTGTGATGTTATCGAAGGAAGCTATCAGATTAATCTAGAGCAATCAAATCAAGCTCAGCAAGGATATATTCTTTATTCATTTGCACCAACAGCTCCTCCAGGATTCCTAATTATTGAAAACCCAATTAATCCTGTCTACATGCGATGCCATAATAATTCATTAACCAGAATTAATTTCAAACTCACCGACCAGTCAAATAATCTGATTGATTTACAAGAAGAGGTGTTAGCGATTAGCCTGTTTGTGAAATCATAAAGACTCGATCAAATTATTTATGATTTTTTGTTAACCCAGAACTGAAAACTTTAGCAGCAGAGAGGGTGGATGACAACAAGTTGCGACCAAAATTAATTAAAAAATCGTTTTCATTTTTTTAGTTAAAATGATTTCGTAGGGAGATTTCAATCAATTTTTTGTCTGAAAACGTTGTAGGGTTCACCTTTTTTTGGTTAAAATAAGATCGTAGGAAGGCTCGTTTTAGGATTTCAATCAAAATTTTGTCTAAAAACGTTGTAGGATTCACCCTCTCTGCTGCTTCTTACAATGTCAATGCATTGGTAAATGTCTACGATGGCATTTCGTCATTCAGAATCTTACCACAAAGGTTAAAGTTTGCAAACAAAATTATAAGGCTTTCGCAATACCGTTATGCAAGAACTTCTTTTTGGTGGAGTCATTTGCATGAAATATTCTCAAAGCGGAAGTCGCGTAAAGATATATTTTCATTACACAAATATACCAATCATTAATCAGATTTAGTCTTGAACATGGCGTTGCTGAAGGATGATTTGAATTATCTCACTTGTTCGCTTAAAGATTCACGGAGGACAAAGCCAGCATAACATTGATGTAGACTGGTGACGTCTTCGGTCTAACTTGTATGCTATTTGCGCTTTGCCCATAGTTCAGATCAATAGGACGTATTAGATCAAAACGTATAAAGCTGTAGCCCTGCGACTGTCATAGAACACAGTGTCCCTGCAGAGCTAAACCATTAAAAGGACGACCCTTAAATTGATAGTCTAATACAGCAAGGAAACATACAGGTAAAATCTAATGATAGAAAGAGAATGTTAGAAAATTAAATCGAGTAGTTCTTTCCTTAATAGTGAAAAGCTCATCCAACTTTTAAGGGTATATCTTCCGCGCAGCTTCTGGCTTTTGCGAGGTCACTCAGGACGAGAGCGTTCTTCTTGGCATCAGTAGAAGTGATACTGAAATACTTTTACACTGTGCTGCCAAGTCGTTAATGTTTCATTTGAAATAAAGAGATTTTTAAGCTCATGAGCAATATCATGTTCGGGAAAATCAAGGAGGATCTACGTAAACGGACCAGAGTTGACCCCTTATGTCATCGCACAATATGAAGACATAACTGAGTTATAAACAAATAACCTTTAACTGGCATAGTCTAAAGAAACATCGCAAAATATTTAACTTTCATTGGCTTATCTGCGTTGGCAAAGCCAAAATCACCCAAACACCCCGACTGAACTAAAAGGTACGTGTTTCCAAACTCGGGGTTTGCGCGCTGTGCATTTGCATTTGCTGTGCCAATTATTGTTGCAGCTGATAATGCAATAATTATGTCGAATCGACTGTACGTGACTGCACCATCTGCGGACGATCAACAGTGATATTATGTAATCAAGGATTTCACAGAAGTTCTTGCGTCGTCAAAGACATTTTCGTCGTCCTCCGTTGTTTTATTTTCAATAATCCACGTAGCTCCCGTCGATTGCGGCCATGGCCCAGTACAAATTTACCTTGGGTACGATAATGTGACGAGTATGTGGCATGAAAACCCAGTGTGAATATTTTTGCAAGGATGTGCAACAAAACAAATGTCGTGTATGTAAGAAAACAATGCGAACACGTGCCTAACGTCATTGAGGACAATGTAAAGACGTTGATACTGTTTTGAGTGGATGACTCTCAAGACCTGGTCCGATTGTGAATACAGCCAAATGCTTTAAAGATATCAAACACGAGAGATACTGAGATGGCTTTTATTGCTTTCCAGCGGCGAACGAAAATTTTTAAGTAAACCTAGATAGACCCAGAGGCGACATCAACATCATCAGAGACGGCGCGCGCGTTAATGCACAATATTATAACATTGTTCACATTTCAAGATTTGTAGCTTCCACATGTCACATTCATATAGCATTAGCAAAGCTCGTTAAAAAGAAATATTCTAGATACGGAAGTGGCATCTATATTACTGAAAAGTACAAACATTATAGCGAAAGCCATTTAGATGGCATGGGCTTTGTGTGGATCAAGCATGTGTTGTCTCTTAGTATAGCTTTGTCTGTGGGTTTTACGTAGAATATAATGGTTTTAAAATGCCGTATTAATTCCTAACATGTTCATTGTCTGGAAAAAATGGTAATATCAAACATGGATCGTGAGTCAGTGTATTGATTTTTGTAAGAGCGTAAGTATTGTATTTTGCTAGTGTTCCATATTGAGAAATGTGACGATAGGGACGAGTGTCGGTTGTCACATGAACAAGTGTTTGGATAATTATTTCTTACGTACTGGTTTTGTTCAACTACTGTCAAGTCATTGATACTGCAATTCAATAAAAACAAATATAAGTGATATGTATATTTCTCAACTTTAAGAATATGTACTTTTGTTTAATACAATACATCGACAGATTCTTCATCTGCTCCACCCTCTACCCACCCCTCCGTCACTTCAGTTATAAAAATACACTTTACGAGTTTGCCATTTAAAACTGCACAACCATATGTTGAACCTGAACATAAATTGGGAGACACTATATTCAGATTCGGATTAACCTATTGGCTTTAAAGGTCATATTCTTAGGTCCTCATAATGTTTTAGTACCCCCCCCTCCATTTCGTATTAAACAGATGAGCGACCTTAACTCCCATTATTTTTAGGCCATTTATCCACGTCCTGACTATAAGAGAGAAAGACAAACAATCTAGGACCTCTTCATGCACATTGTTATATATGTGAGGTATATGATAGAAGTCGAAAGAAAGCGATTATTTTTTAACACAATTTCTCGTCTGAAGTAAAACGTATAATATTAAAACCTAGTTCATGCAGGTGGCGCCGTGACTGCAAGTTTATTTAGTTTGTCCTTAACGATTCTAGATAAGGTAAACTTGCAGTCACGGCGCCACCTGCATGAAGTAGGTTTTAATATTATACGTTGTACTTCAGACGAGAAATTGTGTTAAAAAATAATCGCTTTAAAGCAAAATGATTTGAAATTTCCACAAATCTTGTGTATTTTACATTGTAATCTTAATTACCTACATGTATACTGATTTCTAATTTTATAAGGGAGACAAAACCGCTAACGTGTACTCTTAAGCGAGCGCATAGGTTATATCCCTTCTCAATGAAATTGACAGTTTCACAGGTACCAAATTATATGGCAAAACTATTCAGATTCCGCTGTCACTCTTGGATGTACGAGAATATACAATTTTCTTATGCAGGGCGAATATTTTTTCTTGAAAACCTAAAGTTGAACACAAGACTGCTAAAGCAATAATATGATTATTTTGTTTCCTTGTTGAACACAGGAGTAGGTTCTCTTATAAATCGCTGCCATTTTATTTTCAGACTGGTAAAAATGTCAAGTCCGAATATGAATATAATAGTTTGTGTCGGCGGACTGGTATCAAGTTTCGGTTCTTTTCTCTACGGCCTGGACTTTATATTCGCTGGAGAAACGGAGACTAACTCAATCGTGTGTCAGGTAACTCGTGCTAAAGTGTATTCGTGCTTGGCTCGTTTTTTGATTATCAATCGTCACAGTGCTCTGTCTCGTTTAGTAATGATTTAGTGAATATTGTATTCGAAGGTGACCATTTTAAAAGCATGATAAGTTCGGATGATAATATACTCATTACCCTTTAACTGGAACTCTCATTTAAGAAAAGATTTTATCTTTTGTCGAGTGACTGACCCTACCCCACCATCTTCACTTTACAGAAAATTCCGATATGTTAACCATATCTACACTTTACATATTGTTAACATTTTGGAACCTTGGTAGGCTAAGATGCCTCCTTCAAAGGATTTTTTCCTTTAATTAAAACTTTGTATTACATACGCTGGAGAAAATGCATCGGAACTCATTCATTCTTCTTGCTCACGCTATTACCCCTAAAAGGGATAATGGTACCAATTGCTAACAAAATTAATTGAAAAGAAGGAAAACAAAACATAGTCCCATTAGTACTTGTCAACTTAAAGAGACTTTCACATGATGAAATTAAAACTTTGCTTGCCTTCTGTTTACCACAACATCGAGGCTTTGATAGTAGATGGACATTCTTCACATAACGTTTTGTAAAGTGCACTTCCAGTGTAAATTTAAACATAGTGTTCACGTTTCCGATCGTCGATCGGTATTCCAAGCATGGTCATTATTTAATCGCCCAAGAGGGACGATCAACCAAATCAGCAATAAAATACGTTGAGATTTCATAACTGGGTCAATGTGTGATTGTCAAACACAATATAGTTCACGTTCAAATGAAATATTTTTAATAAACTGTTTCATTATAAGTCCATGAGATGGACAGATCGAAAGAGACGTATGCAAACAGACATCCAAACAAAGTAGAAAAATAAATGACAGACAGCGACAGCCACATACACAGGTAACGACAACTAGACAAACATATTTAGCTTCTTTATATTACCCTGTAGGCAAAGAACTGGCTTCTGGTAAGCTCTTTTACTGTCATTTCGGCCCCATCTTCGCCAAGACCTGGAGAGTTCATCGAATATTTAAACGTGCAACAAAAGGGAGTATGGTACGTCTCTTTCATTGTTTGTCAATGAGTTCTCTTAAAGTGTCAATGGTATTAAGCTACTTCCAAAAATGTATTTAATCTAAGTACTCTGAAGACCAATGATGTGAAAAAATTTCCACTTTTTTATAACATCATGCAATATTGCCAAGAAAATGACATCAAATGAGGAATTGAAAACAAAAATAAATGCATGCATCATTCACAAATGTATTCTAGTTCCATCGTTTGTGTCTGTAAATAATCATGAAGTTCGTAAAGAATGAATTTTAATTGAAGATTTTTTAAAAAAACTATAGCATTGTTTCAGTCGTATATATAAACTGCATTGTAATATAACCTTTTTGTTTTATTAAGATTATCACAGACCAGAGGTTGTTGATGCTTCTGGGATTAGCCTTTATAGTAGACGCGATCATATTGACCGCTTGGCAGGTGGTTGATCCTCTTTTCGACCGGTCGTTCGAGGTGAATGTAACCATTCAGGTAAACTACATGACCCTACACTTCGTCGTATGGAGAACATATGCTTGTACCATATTTTACTACATGTAAAATGCTTACACAATTAAAGTTTCAAAATTGTTTTATAGTTAGAATTAGAGTACCGGATAATTTCTGTAAATTTGTCTGATACGTATGACATTTTTATGCTCTTTGTGGAGTGTACATTTGAATTGGCTCGTACCGTGAAGGTGCTAGCACGTTTCCGATAATGTGACGTGTTTTTAGCTGTTTGATAGCAACTTCATGATTAGAAAATTCTAAGATCATTTACAAGCAATCTAATTTCTGTTTTCACCTGGGAAGCTTCATATTTTCCTGTTACCAACATCTTACCATATTATATTTAACTATTATTGTTCTTATTTATATCGCTGGTCGATATTAAACATTTTTTATTTTTAAACATATAACCTATTGAATGGCGCTAAATAGCCTAAAAGTGCTGGTGCGCCGTTAAAATTCATTCATTCAATCAATCAATCAATCAATCAATCAATCAATCAATCAATCAATCAATCAATCAATCAATCAATCAATCAATCAATCAATCAATCAATCAATCAATCAATCATATAATAAGGCAACAGGTTCAAAGAGTAAGTTTACAAATCCGACCGCTTTTCAAAATGTGATCCCATTCAATTTCAACTTTTGAATATTTTGTCAGTATTTACCATGTCGTTTACGACATTGCTGTTATATTGTTTGTATCAATTTCAATTATTGCACTTAGTAGATCAGCGTATGGGTGATAAACCGGAGTTTACATAGAAAGGTCAGAATTATATAAATCAAACCAAATCTCGTAAAAAGAACATATTCACCTCTACTCGAGAGAGAAACGATTACTGCAATTGTTTTTTGATGAGAATGTTTTCTCATAAACTCTTAGCAACGTTGTTTTCCATGATCTGATAGTGGGAGGGGGAGGGTGGAAGGTGGAGGGGATGGGAGGGAGAGGGGAGAGGGGGAGGCAGGGGAAGACGAAGGAGAGGGGGGAGGAGAAGGAGAGTTCATGCTCTCTTAAGAGATGTTACTCATAACAGTGAATCGTGGGGAATTCGGCAATGTGGATATACATGGATGCTGTAGCGATGCAAGTCTCATTTGAGTTCCGAAGAAACGGACTAACTTTATTGAAATACTCAACGTTAAACTACATTCCAAGATCAATCTAAGCAGCAGCAGAGGGGGCGAATCCTACAACTTTTGCGACAAAATCGATTTAAACCGTCAAAACGGCAAATAGTGCCTTCCTGCGAAATCTCATGTTTTAACCAAAAAAAGAAAATAAAGTCTCCATTTGGTAAATAGAGCCTTATTGATTTCTTGCTCAAAACATGAATTTGCGCGGGTGATACTCTATTCGCGTTTTCGTTGCTTAACCATAAAACGTCGCAGCGATGTTGTCATCGCCCCCTCTACTGCTATTGGTTAATAATTCTTTTACGATTTCAACCGAATATTTGATCAAGTCCGATACGATATCGTGTTCGAGGGTCATGTAAATTTATTGTTATAAATCCGTGTGGAGTCGACTGAGCATGACTAAAGAAATTTCGAAATTGATTGAAGTCCATATCAGAGCACCATGTCTGCCAAATATTTCGTAACGTATGTGTATCAACGCCGTTAAACACAGCAAGAATATTACAGTTATCTCTGGTCACTTTTGGTATTTGTGTGTAGCGTTGAGTGACATATATCACATCAATGCTTTTATGCCTGCCTCGGGAAAATATTCTAGCTGGGTTTCTTTGTTTATCTAACATGACATCATCGTATACAACTAAATTGTTGATACTTCCATCGAGGCCTTCTACTGATGGTGCCTCGTCAATATCGGTTATAAATTCAATAATACACTCGCCGGCAATCTCTGAAGCGTTTTCATTAAAATCTTTTAGCACTTCATAGCATCGTTGATTATCTACACTAGGAGCAACTAAATACAACTTATCCCATTTCATCCATCTCATTATTAAATTGAGCAGCAATTGAGTCTTGCCGGATCCAGATGGTCCAATTATAATTGCGCGGATAGAGTTTGGTAGCGCTGCATGATGCTTAACTGGTTCTTTTGTTTTAGTCGCTGAAAAATCAATTATATTCATATCTCTATACATAAATTATGGATCTATATTGTGTGAAGTGTAAAACGCGTACTGGCACAAATGATGTGACGACGATTACAACTAAAAATAACAGATCAGCACTTACTGGTAGATGTGCAACATATGGTATAAAAAAGATTAGATTTGTTTCTATGAAATCCGGAAATGTTTTTAAAAAAAACGAGGAGGTGATATCGCAGCCAAATTTGCAAAACTCCCTGGAACCCCATGGGCAAAGTACCCCGGAGAAAATCACCTTCCAGGATATAGCTACTGTGGTCCCGGAACACGATTAGATATCAGACTTGATGATCGAAATCAGCCCCGACCCGGCGAGTATCCGATAAATGCTATTGATAAGGCGTGTCATGCTCATGATGTTGCATATAAAAACAGCAATTCGCAACACAGGCATCTAGCTGATGTGAAATTAATTCATGCATTAAATGCTATTCCTGATAAATCTTTCAAAGAAAAATTGGCTTCATGGTTGGTAAAATCAGCTATGAAAGGCAAATTGATGTTAGGTGCCGGTAATTAATAACAACATGGAATCTATTTATTATTCTCCAAAAGGATACTGGAGGGGTAACGCTGCAATCAATAAACTCGCCAATGCCGCAAAAGTGAAAAAGGCCACTGCGGCTAATTGGTTATCCAAACAGGCTATATGGCAAATTTATCTACCGCGTCCTAAACAAATCAATTTCTCGCATTTTGATGTAACCAGACCCAATGAAGTTCATCAAGCTGATTTATTGTTTTTACCACATGACGGTGGTTACAAATATGCGTTAACTGTAGTTGATGTTGCGAGTAGATACAAACAAGCAGAACCGCTAAAAACAAAATCATCACCTGAAGCTGCTTCTGCATTTGAAAAGATTTATCGAAGGGTCCTCTGCATTGGCCAAATCTATTACAAGTTGATCTTGGCAAGGAATTTCAGGGTGCAGTGTTATCTACAATGAAACATCACAATGTCACAATACGACGAGGACATACTGCACTACATCGCGATCAGGCAATTGTTGAACGATTTAATCGGACTCTTGCTGAGCGGTTATTTGGTTATCAATACGCAAAAGAATTCATCCAAGAAAAAAGATCCCGTGAATGGGTCAAAAGGTTACCAGGGGTAGTTGCAGCGCTAAATAACGAGATTACCAGAGCAATCAATATGAAACCTAACAACGCAATAAAAAAAGTATATACCACAAACACAGCGGGATAGCATTTCTCAGCCAATTCTTGGCAATGTCACCGTGAGATATTTATATGAACCAGGAGAGCTTGAAGGTGGTAAAAAGAGGGCTACTGATTTTAATTTGGAGTGTCACTACGCATAAAATATTTACTATAACACGATCAACTGGTAGACTTCCAATCTATAAATTGGATTCAACTGCCCCTCAGCGGGGTTTTACACGTGAACAATTACAAGTGATTCTTGAAGATACTCAATTGCCACCGCATGGTCTTAACTAGCGCCGTTGCGTCTATTGCACTCAAGACAAGTCAACATCACATTGTTTCTGACATGACCGAGATTGTTATTTTTTCTGTCTACGGTAAATTGGCGAGGATCTTTATCCGAATACTGCCAACGCATTATACAATTGCAACTTGCGCAGTGATTATTCTGTTATTTCTTCAAAGTGATTATTAATTCAGCATCAATATCAAATTCTCGTTGTTTTTTTTTTGTCTTGTTGTTTGTAACCGGAGAGTTTTTTGTTAATAATTTTAAAATCAATATCATCCATTGTTGTGTCATTATCATCGAAAACAATTCTTCGAAGTTGATTTATTCGCCGTACTCTAGACACTGCAAGATAGATTACATTTGACCACTCAATGCGATTATCGACTATCCAAACATTTGTATCCGCGATGGTTAATCCCTGTGAGGAATGTATTGTTGTTACATAACCCAGTGTCCATGGCGATTTATCAGCGCGCAATGCGTATTCGACAACACTGATATCAACCAGCACAATATCATTTACTACGAGAATTTGCTTTTCGCTTTGTCCTGGAATATCAACTTCAATATTTTGTTTTCGTGTATCACAGGGTCTATAACACAGCGGCACTGGGCGCGTTGGAAATTTTTCTTTGTGTGTTTCAAATAATTTCATCTGAAGTGTGTCTCTGACTATTTTCCTACTTGCTACTATCAAATCATTCGGTCTCCATGTTTCACAAAAATCATTCATGGGAGTTTCTGAAATTATTTCTCTGATTATTTCACAGTGGATTCTATCCGGTTGTAATCTAATTAATTTCTTGACTTCACGCAATTGTTCATCAAGTGTTCTATAATCAGTATCAATTTCTTCATAATAGTCAACAAACCCTTTCAACCAATCATGCGGGGATAAACCGTCAAATGGTGGTGGTTGGCCATGATCGCCGCACATTATTACTTTCGCATTCGCGCGCAGTAACCAATCAAGAAACATTTTTAATACATCTACCGAAACCGTACATATCTCATCCCAAATAATAACCCTCGGGATAAATTTCTCACCCATTCCTTCAGGGGTCCATTCATCACCTTTGTATCGAAAAAAGCTGTGATAAGTGCAAGCGTCGACGTTTCGTTGTTTTATTTCTCGCGCTAATCTATGTGTTGGTGTCAGCACAATCATATTTGTGAAATCCGTAGGATTTTTCCCTCGATATAATTCAATTGCCCGAGTCGTCTTTCCCGACCCGCCACAGCCGTTTAAATAAACTGTTTTATATCTACAAATCGGATCTGATATCGGTGGTGCATTAGACCGTTCTGATAAATTATCTCCTTGTAAGTAACTGTTTTTAATCTCAACATCTGCTGATTCAGAATAATCATGCAGTGTTTCCTTTTTAATTCTCCATGTACCCCAGTGTTCTTTGCTACCGCTAGTAAATTTAGTCACCTCGTTGATGTACTTTTTGTCAATATAAAATGAATCAACTGCAACTCTAACTGCAGTGTCAGGAAATCTATTTATCATTGAAAATAAATTGATACAAGCAGAACCCAGCATAGACGACCTCAAATGTGTATACGGAGAACTGTAACCGTCGCTGTAAGTAACAATTGTACCCAATTTTGTTCCATTGGAGAACAAAGCGTCCTTGCGATCCACATATATGTTTTTAGATACTGCATCTGCAATTACAAAGTCATATTCGGTTTTATCTATAATCAATCGTGAAGAATATCTTTTATAGTCACATTTGCCACCCTGAGTGAATTTTCCAATTATTCTTCTACCGAGATCTTTTGCTTCACTGTTTCGTTGATTAAATACCCGTTTGGACCATTCAATGATATATTTTTCATCTGCCTGAATATGTTTTCTGGATTCGTCAATTATACTATCAAGACTTTCTGGTTCTGGTAACCAGACATTAGTTTGTTTCCGATATGATATAATTGCTTCACTGACCGTCAACGAAATTAACATTTTTGTATCAATCATGAACCGTAATAACGCTATTGGCAGCCACTTCTTTTCAGACATGTGTCTACCAATGCAAATATAACAAGAGCTATGAAATCCTGCTGCGAATTCAAATGATACTACACGAGCAAAACCGGTTAAATCAAAATCAGGCAGTGGTCCATTAATCGCAACACGAGTCATTTCATGGGTGGGGTGTCCAAATCGTTTAAAATACTCAGTACACTCTCCATAACCAAGAAAACTCGCTGGATAACAAGCAACCATATCAACTGAAATGATACTTTCACGGTCGTATTTGTTATTGTATAAACCGCCATGATTAAATTCGAGGCAACTAGCCTCAATATCTGGCAAGAATTCAGTTCGTGTTGGTTTCCATGTGTTTTTCTTTCTTCCAAAATGAGCTGCAACCGATGGAATTGTAAAACAGTTTGTCAATAATTGTTCATCGGTGGCTTCCCCTATTGTTAAAAACCCACTAGCTGTTTTTTTTCATCTTGTTGTGAAACGCTTCAGTGCGGTATAATTCACCATTTGGTCTTACAAACTGATCAAAAATATCCGTTTGATTTTCAGCGCTGCGAAGTAACCACACTGACACAGGGTCGTTTTTACTCAAATGCGCAATAGCATCGAATAGTTTCTCTTCAACGAGAAAACCATCCCTGGAATATTCTTCTCCCAAGAATTCCTCGGGTATATACTTTATTGTTCTGTTCCGTGGAAATATTGTGACCGCGGATGTCCATGCGTGTTCGTTATGATCAATAATTTTAATTGGGGCTCCATTTTTATTATATTTTGATTCGTATAAAACTTCTCCGGTTATCGTTGTAACGGTTATTGGAAATCTCAGTGATGTTTCTAATTTCACTATATCGCTAATACTTGCTCCGTTCTTCCTAACTGTTAATTCCCAGTCATTTATTATTTTGCGTCTTAGATCGGTCAATTTATTTCCCCGGGATGCATTTGTGAAGTGTTCTATTATTCGTTCTGCTACACAATTGAGTGGCAAAGCCATTGACGACGAGTATTTCATTGGTTTTAGTTTTCCTATATCAGGTTTTTCATTTAACGGATATATCCCATAAACAACTGCTGTTTCAGGGTATGCTCGTTCATAATATGGTTTGTCAATTCCAGTTAACAGACCCGGCTTAGAATCACGGCTAACAACGACTGTTTTCTTGTCTTTGAGAATTGGTTCAAATTTTTCTCGTATAATCCAACCGGATGATTCTACACGGATAATGAATTTCACTCTAAAAAATACTTTTTGTTGTCAAGTTGTGATATTATCGTAGCTGCGTTTTTATCGTTCATAGTGGCATCTACAACACCATCAATTCGAAATGTTGACCAGCTATGAGATGCTCCATCACGTTTAAATTCAACAACACAGTCACGAATTTTTTTTATCAAGCTGTTATCATTTATTGCCCGTTTTGGCACATCTTTGAGGGTTCTATCGACATTGAATTTAATATTTTTGTAGGGCTTAGATGCTGATAATCTCTCGAATTCCTCAGTCATATAATTAAAACAAGTATTTAAAAAAGAAATTTATATATAATGAATCACTGCAAATGGCTTATGATTGGATCAACAACCCCGTGTAACAAATCATGCAGAAGCGAATTCTGTGGGTATCATTTACAGAGCGTTTGCAACGGTTCCCTTGGCCCCCTTCCGTGCCTCCGATGTGGGGTGGGGGTAAGGGGAAAATCACAATTATGTCTCAGTTGTGGCGGCAAACGATACAGGGAACTAAAACGCTATTATGACAGACGAATAAAAAGTACCGTCATTGACCCCAACGATGACAAAATCATAAAGACCCCTCAAGATTATATACAGAGACTTATAATTAAAGCAAATAATAAATTAGAAAAATAGTATTATTATACAAATGAGCCAAGACTTCAGACCTCACCCCGTGCTTGTTAATTATGAAGCATCCCGTGATGGTATTATCAGAAACCGCAGATTGAAGAAGCCAGTTGGATTTATGACTAATCGAGGGTATTTGATGTTTAGTGCTGGGAAGAAAAATTATTACTGTCACAGATTCGTCTTCGAGGTGTTTAATGGAATAATCAGGGATGGTTTTGTTATCGATCATATTGATTCTGATTCTCAGAATAATACTTTATCAAACCTACAGGCTATTTCACAAAGTGAGAATTTAAAACGAGGAAACACTGGAAAATACTCGAAAAAAGCGAGGCCTATAAAATCATTAAATTCAGTTACTAACGAAGAAAAAATGTTCCAATCTATGAATGAAGCCGGTAAATATTTCAATATTTGTATACCCTCAGTACAATTTGTTGCAACAGGAGTACAAAATTCGGCTTTTTCTAAATAAATTGAACAAAAAATTCGATTTTCGCATGTCTAATAACACCAAGGGAGATAACTCTTTCATAACCTTAAATATAACCAAGGGAGTTATCTCCCTTAGATTGTGTCAACTCGTTTATGGGTTATCTCCCTTAGATTGTGTCAACTTGTTTATGGGTTATCTCCCCTTAATTGTGATTCAGCGTTCATAATTATTTAACTGTTTTGTAAGAAAAGAAATCAAATATAAAATGTTTTCAAACAATTGTATTCTTATTTTTAGTGTTTAATTCAAATATTTTGTCTCATTTAAATACTGTGAAACAGCATTAATAAGTAATTCAAGGAAATAAAATAACACACCTGTGGATTGACGCTGCTGTATTAAGTCACCTTATATACTATATGAAAGGTATAAAGCTGGGGCTTTCGAAAGTCAATCCGACCGATCAAAAATAACCCACGCCATTGACACGTGTGCGTGGTTGACTTTTCTCAACCATGCAACCGGGTTTGATTTCATGGGCTGCTTTTGATTGGTCGGATGCCCTGAAACAAATAACAACCATGGATGTAATTAGCTCTCCGTCACATATGGGTAGCCCCGTATGGTGTTCAAAATGAATTACCGGCCCAAAAAACGGTTAAAAAAATCACCATAAGGACTGAAGGATATAAATAAATAAATACAAATCGAAATCGAAGATTAAAAATCGAAGATTAAAAGAACCACAGCGGCCTATATCAAGGGGGCCAAATGACTGACAACCGCTCATCATGGTTGTTATTTATTTTTGTCTGCATTTATTTTAAAAAATATATTTATATACAGAATTAATTCTGCATTTATTTTTGAAAAATATATTTATATTCATATACAGAATTAATTCTACATTTATATTTATTTTTGAAAAATATATTTATATTTATTTACAGAATTAATTCTGCATTTATTTTTGAAAAATAAATTTATATTTATATACAGAATGAATTCTGAAAAATATATTTATATTTATATACAGAATTCATTCTGCATTTATTTTTGAAAAGTATATTTATATACAGAATGAATTCTGAAAATATTAACGGCTCATTTTTTTTTGAAAAATATATTTATATACAGAATGAATTTTGAAAATATTAACGGCTCATTTATTTTTGAAAAATAAATTAGAAATATGTATTATCATATATGAATTCTGAAAATATGAATAGCATTATAGTTGAAATTGCAAAATTGAAAAGCCAGGATATTATACTATCAGATGGTTTAAATTGTGATCAAATTATGTCTGACTTTCAGGATATAGAATATGGTGTTAGCACTAACAAGTATATGCTACCAAAGAAATATGCGTTAATCAAAAAAATTCAGAATTCTATTGGGGACTCTCTTGCATTTTCCAGTGAAGTAAGTGTGTTTGTCCCATTATATACTATCGTAGAAGGAATACGAAAAGAACTGGGTAGGGAATATGAATTGAAAAAAGAGGTTAATTCTAATATTAGAAATATACGGGCGTTAATTCAAGAAAATGAACGATTTTGACCGAAATCGACTACTTGACCGTAAAATCTCAAGGAGATTTTCAACTGAAATTGATAAAAATCAGTGAAAATGCATTAAAAATATTTCACAGCAATGAAAATTCTATGAGAAAAATATTTTTTATTGTTAGTTGCAGCAATCATGATTTTGAAATGGAAAATCCTATGGGAAATAGACTACTTTACCCTACGAATTTTTTTTTTTATCAAAAATCAATGAAAACAGACAAAAATCAATGAAAATTGGTCAAAAATCATCAAAAATGAATCCTAACAGCTTTTCCCTATAGAAAATCCCATGCAAAATTGACTACTTGACCGTAAAATCTCAAAGATATTTTCAACTGAAAACCACCAAAACAGTCAAAAAATCAATGAAAATCAATGAAAAACCACCAAAAATTAATGCAAAACCACCAAAAACAGTGAATAAAAAATAAAATTTCTGTTTATAAAAAATATTTCATAGTGAATAAAAAAAATAAAATCAATCCAACAATTATCAAAATGAATCCTAACAGCTTTTCCCTATGGAAAATCCCATGCAAAATCGACTACTTGACCCGACTGAAATTATTGGTGATTTTTGGTTCTTTTTGTCATTTTTTGGCATTTATTGACTGAAATTATCGATTTTTGGTCAAAAATCATCAAAAATGAATCCTAACAGCTTTTCCCAATGGAAAATCCCATGCAAAATCGACTACTTGACCCAATTGAAATTGATCAAAATTATCAAAATCAGTGAAAAAAAACAGGCAAAAATGCATCAAAAACAGTGAATAAAAAATAAAATTTCTGTTTATAAAAAATATTTCACAGTGAATAAAAAATAAAGTTTCTGTTTATAAAAAATAAAATCAATCCAACAATTATCAATCGAAAAAGGCTACGGGAATTCAAATTGAAAAATTGTTTGCAACTTCAAATAATGGTCAATGAAGCATTAACAACTAGATTGGCTCGTGAGCGACTAGATGCAATTAAGAGATTTATACCAATTCGCGACTCTGTCAGGAATAAACTGCAAGAACGACAGAGTCTTCAGACTGACTTTGCTGCGGGATCTGAAGAGTTGTTTAAACCAATAACTACAACAACGAAACAGATAGTGTCAACAATCTCTGAACAAGGATAAAAACAAGAAGAGACTTTTCTCCCTGTGTTAGAAAAAATAGCAACAAGAACTAAACAAACAAAAACATCCTTACAATCACTTCCTCAGGTTATATCAGAACGAAAATTTGAAGAATTTCAGGAAGAACTAGTTAGTGAACTACCTAAATCAATTATATTTACCGAGAGCGCTAAAAAACGAATTCTCAACGAGGATATAGACAATTTAGGTGAATTTGCTGCTAACAGCTATGATTCACAAGAGAAGTTTTTTAGGGACAATTATACGGATTATAGAATGTCCCATAATGAATGGGCTGATATAGTGTATGAAATAAATACTGGGAGTTTAGATAGAAGGATGAAGGAATACAGGGACTTCAAGAGAAAATTTCAACTCCAAATAAGACAGCCATACTTTGAGAAGAAATTTCTGGGGAGTGGTCTAGATGGAAACGCTAGCGTTTCATGTCCTGGTAATATTCTCAGTGATATATCACGATTAGAAGTTCTCATCGGAGGAAAACGAGCTGGAAATAACTCTCCAGAAATAATTAATGAAGCAGCTGATATCTGCAGGCAGTTATTTCAAGGCGGTATCATGGATATCAAAACATATCGAGATTTCATTAACGAGTTAGCGGAAAATCATACTGATTATTACAGCGACTAAGTCGAAAATTCTTTGGATTGGAAATTGCTAGCAATGAAAATCAGTAGATAAATATCATTTGAATTACTAGTAATTAGAAATTGCTAGCAATTGAAAACACTAGTGTTTTTATAATAAGATGATCATACACTACAACCATGACAAACCAACCAGCGTCTATGTGGTAAACTCACGATTGCCTGTTTATAGAGCATATTACGGAGATGGTTTCGGTGATACAATTGCAGGGTTATTTACAAGAATTGCCCCAAAAGTGATGCCGTTGGCTAAACAATTAGGAATGAAAGCAATCGATGTTATTCGTGATAAAGGTATTGGTGCTGTTGGAGATCTTGCCGGAAAGGCATTTTCTGCAGCAAAGGATAAAATAACATCATTAGTGAAATCACGAAGAAAGAAACCGTTACCATCTACATCGGAAATGCCTGCACAGGTTAGTAAAATAATAAATAACGCAGTAGAACAGAAACTAGCGTCGCTGGTGACTCCAAGTGACCAAGATAACATGATAGCAAACATGATAGCTTGAAGTGGCTTTAAAAAACCACGATGATGAAAATCCTACGATTGGGAATCTTTTACGATGAAAATCCTACGGATTTCACGATTTAGATCAATGGATATATAATAAAATGTTCAAACGGTCACCTGATCCAGCATTTGATATGGATGCCCCAGTGCGTAAAGATGATTATGTACGCGATTTTCAATTTTATTCTTATCACGCAACACAACCAGATCTCCGATCGCGAATTGAACTTCAAGTTCATGATACCAGTAAATATTTTTTGCCTTGTGAAGCGTTTATCGAAATCGAAGGTGAACTCGTAACAAATGCTGCAGCTGATAAACCATGTGACAATAACCCAACTATCAAAGTTGGTTTTGTTAATAATGGGATCATGGCGTTATTTGAAAGTGCAAGATATCTCATTGATGGAAAAGAAATTGAATCAATAGACCGTGAAGTTGATGTTGCCACAACAATAATAGGGTTAGCAAGATATTCTGATGATTATACAAGGTCGGCTGGCCCGTCTATGATGTTTTCTAAGGATATTACTGATCACCCTGAACACGTCCAGTATTCTAGAGTAAAGGCAACACATGCTTCTTCAGTTAATCCAGCACCAGCCGGATATACAAGACCAGCTGGTGATTTTGATGTCATAAATAATATTACTAATTACAACCTAGGATTTGCAACACGTGTAGTAACATTACAAGGACAGCGTCGACAATTTTCATGTGCGATTCCACTGCATCATATATTTGGATTCTGTAGAAACGTCCGAAAAGTTATTTATGGAGCGAAGCATACAATAGCACTCGTGCGAAAGGGTACTGATAATGATGCAATCTGGCGTGATGCTGGTGTTGCTGATGGTAAATTCATTTTATCAAAACTAGCATTATGGATGCCAGTGTTAACTCCATCAATCACCGAAGAACAGCGACTGCTATTATTTATGGATCAAGGAGGAAAGTCGTTGTTGAGTTGGTTATCAGTGACTACGGATATTAAACAGGATAATGTTGATGATATATTTACTTGGCATCTGGCATCAAAACAAGGTGTTTCAGCTCCACGTCATATATTTGTAGCGTTACAGAATAATGTGCGAGTTGGTAATCAAGAACGAAGTCATATGATATTTGATCAGTTAGGTGTTAGAGAAGTCTCGCTGAGAATAAACGGCCAACAGGAACCATCTGAGGATATACAACTTGATTACACTCACAACCATATTGCACGTGTATATCATAACCTGTTGTCATATATGGCACGTGATCAAAATGTTGATACTGGTTTGCAAATATCACAACTTGATTTTAAAAGCCTCTATCCGATCTATTACTTTTCATTGGAATATCTTGATTTAACAAGACAATCTGTCGTTGATATACACTTTAGAACCCGTGTAACCCGTCCTGGTGGTATTGCTAATTACAGAGCGGTTGCTGTCATTCTCAGTGATAAATCAATGCTACTTGAAGGTGTTGGTGGAAGAATGAGAATAATTGATGCACCAGTGGAAAACAGGTAATTGAAAATCCTTCAGATTTTTCCATTGAATCGTTTTACGATTTAGAATCAGTCTATTATGTATAATGTCGTATAGTGTTATTAGTGTTGCGTTAACCCCCGGTCAAATCAAGAAATTGCAATCAGAGTCGGCTAAAAAATGTGGAACCACTATCACGCTGAAACCCAATCAAATGACTGGCGGGGCGAATATATTGTCACTGACAACTCGTCAAGTGAAACGTTTCAATGATGCACTTGTAGCAAAAAAAGGTGTCCAGATTACTATTTCTGCGGCTGCTATCAAAAATATGATTAAAACGGGCGATATATTCCCGTTATTAGCTGCGATTCCGGCCTTGATTGCAGCGTCAGCCCCAGCGGTGGCTAAAGCAGCGGCGTTAGGAGCCTTTGGTACTGCAGCAGGAATGGTACTAAAGAAGGCAACTGGACAGGGATATAAAAAAAGGGAAAGGGTCTAAGACTACCAGGAACCCCGTATTCATGGTACAGCGGAAAGGGTCTAAGACTAGGACCGGTTCACTAACTCAGAAATCTTCGATTGAGGAACCGATGGTTCCTATGTCCAATTTTGATTTACTCGATGCTGCTAAAAAACTAGCGATAAAAAACTTCAGAGGTGTCTTTATGAAAGATCAATTGCCGGCACAACCAAACAGCGTTGAAACCGGTATTATTAATCTCGATAACAGCACCGGGTCCGGAACTCACTGGGTTGCATACGCGATTGATCCACGTGGGATTGTTTATTTCGATTCATATGGATTAGCACCGCCGAAGGAATTCATGCGTTATATAAACCGCTTCAAAACGCCTCACTGGTATTCTACGCTACCAACACAACAAATGAATGATCCACCAATATTCGGCAATGAAGTATTAAATGTCCTTGACGCTATTTAAAAATCTGGAAAACCACCTCATGTTGTTGTAAATGAATACACTAGTAATAGCTGGAAATCAAAGATTTTAGAGAGAGATGCATAAAATAATATGATTGATATTTGGGGGAGATCTTTATCAGCGCTGAAGAAACCCGAACCCGATGGCACTGCAGGAATATCTGCAACCGGTGATATAAAAAAAATAATCGAAGATGAAATAGCTGAAACGTTGAACTTAGCAAGTGTTGATCCTAATGAAATAGTTGTATTTCAAGATCGTCAGGGTAAATTGAAAACTAGTAATGTGTCGTTGGATGATATTTTGGTTAAACAACGAAACAAAATCGAGGATACTATTGTGTTATTTTCCGATCATGGTAAACTCAAACCGGGTGTACTTTTTTCGACGATTACAGATAGATTAAAAACTCTCAACGATGAGTTAAAAAATTCTGTGTTGGACCTTGCAACACTTCAATCTAAAACTGAAGATAACGGAAAACAGTTTTCAAATTTTCGTAGAAACATCGTGGATAAATTTATTGGAACCACGTTGGATAAAATTGAAATAAAACTCCCTGATATTAAAAAATCCATCGATGAGACGAAAAACTTCATCGAAGCAATCAAAAATGATTTTTCGAGGATGATAACAATGATTGAAAAAACAAAAATTCCTCATGAGAAAACCAACAACGTAGTATACACGATCCAACAAGGATCATTTGCGTGGACACCTACAAACAACAAATTAGATATCACTGCAACCGTCAAGGGTATTTATCGATTAACACTAGTGACAACGACTCAATTTAATATTTCATCGTCGAGTTCATCTGGGGTCAATAATACGATTTCAACGATCATCGACAAGGATACAACTGAAAAGTTCACGATAACATCTACTGATAAAAATTTAGTTAGGGTTTCAACAACGTGGTATTTGGAATTCGTAGCGGATTTAAGAAAATAACGGTTTCAATTGAAATCGTAAACTGATTTAAAAATAAAATGATTTCATCATCGCAATATCGCTATGATCAGGTCAGAGAATTTCAAAATAGACTCAAAACCCTCACTGAGGAGTATCAAATAAAAATAAAAAAATACCAACGAAGAATTACCGCAATTGATGTTACTGTGTACGCTGTGAGTGGTGTAATCACCGGAGCTGGTATTATACTATCCTCGGTAACATTGATTGCCCCGATAGCTGTTCCAATTTGCATTTCTGCGGCAACAACAATCGCGGAAATAATTTCGATAATAACAAAAAAAAATATCATCATGCAGCCAACGCAAACTACAAGACTACATAATTCAATTTCATGTTGTATCAACCGCATACTCGCAATTATCCTCGTTGATATCGTCATCGCTCGATGATACAATTATATCAGAGAGTGAGTTCTCAGCGATGGTCAGTATTTATGATTCTGCGATATCAAAATTTGAGCGACAACAACAGTATAATAACGATGACAACACCGATGGAATTACTTCAACAAATAGTGGTGAACACAAACCCAGTACAAACAAGCATGATCTCAATAACCTCAACGAATCTAGAATTCAGTGTGAATTTCCCTACCCCAGTCTCCGTGAAGGAAATCGCGTTAGCAAAATTACGAGTGTATCACAGTTGGCCTAATATCAGATCAAAATCATTTGGTGGTCAACAACCGAATAATTCACTGGTGTTCTCGTATAAGAATAAAGACGATGGTACCCCAGACTGGAACGTTGTTTCGATACCAACCGGATCATACCAAATTGAACAAATCAATGCTGAATTGTAACGCAGAATAAAATCGATTACTGGAAAAGAATCAAAAATCGCTATAACAGTTCATGAGCCGACGCTATCGTCTGCGATTGAGATAAGCACAGATGGTTATGTCGTAGATATTTATCAGAGTTCTATTAGAACCGTACTAGGATGGCCTGAATTACCACCCGGGGGGAAAACCGTTAATTTATCAGAACCACAAAAAACTGATTATATCACCGACAGAATAAAATCTGATAATCCAATAAGAAGTTATAAAGATCACACAAATTCTATAGATTTTTTTTGGTATTTTTTGGTTTCAGATACAAAAAAACTAGAGAGTGGGTGGGAGGGGGGGAAAGGGTTAGATTAGAGCAATATCGTGTTGTTGACGAACCTAAAATCGTTGAAAATTTCACAGCAATGAATAATGATTTTTCACTGTTGTTAATATCTCTTAAATCCGGCTCTCTCACCCGAGATGAATTTATCAGCGTCGTAGAAACATGCAACAAAATTATCAATGATATGGAAACATTTAATTTGAAAATTATTCAAGTGATAATAGATGAGGACAATAGTCCCTTATCGAGAACAACATTTGCAACAGACTATAAAATCCGCGTTGATGATGTTCCAACATTCAAACTACCAGGATATAACGTACCAGAACTAAAAAAAACTTCTCAGTGACACCATCGATGTTGGTTTTAAAATAATTCATGATACGTGAAAAAAAACAACAAAACCACAAACAACAATCCTCAAACATAATAATGACCCTGAAGGCGGTGGTAGACATATCGCTCCGTTCAACGTGAATATTTCATCGGTGATAGCATTGAATTTAGTATGTGATGTTATCGAAGGAAGCTATCAAATAAATCTAGAAAAATCAAATCAAGCTCAGCAAGGATATATCCTGTATTCATTTGCACCAACAGCTCCTCCAGGGTTTCTAATAATTGAGTCCCCGGTTAATCCAGTCTATATGCGGTGTCATAATGATTCATTAACCAGAATCAATTTTAAACTCACTGACCAGTCCAATAATCTAATTGATCTACAAGGTGAGGTTCTACAAATTAGTCTGTTTGTAAAGTCCTAAAAGGATTTTCATCGTAGTGATTTTCATTATTAACCCATAGCAGCAGAGGGGGCGAGTGACAACTTTTCGCGACGTTTTATGGTTAAGCAACGAAAAAGCGAATAGAGTATCACCCGCGCAAATTCATGTTTTGAGCAAGAAATCAATAAGGCTCTATTTGCCAAATGGAGACTTTATTTTTTTTGGTTAAAACATGAGATTTCGCAGGAAGGCTCTATTTGCCGTTTTGACGGTTTAAATCGATTTTGTCGCAAAAGTTGTAGGATACGCCCCCTCTGCTGCTATCTACATAAACTTAAATTACGGGTATAAAATATACATGTAAAACTACCACATTTCTTCATTTCCCATCAGAACATAATAGAGATAATTAAATATCGATTCAATTTACGACAGCTAAATAATCGAAAATTTAATATTTCAGACTTAACACCGCAATCATCTAGTAGAAATGTATTTGACTCGATTTAATCTAAAATACCAACATAATAAAGTCTTTATGTAAAGAGTATTTTATTCATAAAATTACTAATTAGAGTATGAAGATTGTAGCAAACGTTGTATTTTAGCAAAATCAATAATAAAATTACTAGTAAATAAAAGTTCTTCAAACACACTTTTTAACACATTATATTAAATAATAGTAGGGAAATATTTAAAAGCCAATGTTGCACATGTACCTATGTTAGACCAAGCTCTTACTTAAACATCTTAACAATTAAAACTGCCTATAGTATATTAAACATTTTACGCAGACAGTATCTAAACTGTAACGATACAAGTCTACTTTTAGTTCCGCCGAAACGGACTAATTTATGCCAAGCAAAACTAGCTCTTAACAAAGTTACTTAGGATGAGGTCAAATATGGTCATATGTCTAGTCATTGTTTCGCCAGAATTTCAGAGTGAGGCTTCATCGTTTCTAACAGACTACCGTCTGGGTTCATGTACGTCATTAGACAGACAATTGTGCTAGATCAACTTACTCACAACTCAGAGAAAATCTTTGGAATTTGTTAGTCCCATCACCACACCACTCACAGAATGTAATTTGTAGGATCCAAGAGAACTGTATAGTGCAAGAGAGTTTTGCCTTAGTTCATTAGGGCGCAGTCTTTATTAAAATAGTGTATAGTAGTAAGCACAGAAACAAATGAAATTAATCCCAATATATTTTAGTAGAAAATTACTTTCAATATAATTTCATGACAAATTATTTTCAATACAGTTTAAGAGAAAATCTTGTCACTTTTTCTAAAAAGTTCAGTCCTAAATAGAAACATATTCAACAGAATAATGTTTACATGGAACACGTTAGTGTTCGACTCCCCATTTATTACCAACGCAAAAAGGGCACGAACAGTGTTCAAAATAATCCAAATATCCAAGATGTTCAGCATACGTTGGCATAGTGTTCAGTCATGAGTTGGTATTGTGTTCTATTTACTTCGCTTGAACATTGGTGAATAATGGTGCATTTCTTGCCCGCGTTTCAACATTAAACCGCCAACTTATAATTTCGTAACCCAACCAGACATGAAAGGTTGGCAACTTGTTTCAGAACACATTTTTATTGACAGTTGATTTTAGTCTTGTTTTAGAAGTTGCAAGAGACAGACAATGCCGTATAACGTGAATGTATGTGACGTAGTATTTGTCAATGATATCAAATATTTTACGCGTAAAAGAAATGGTTAAATTCACGATTTGGACAGGGATGTATTGAATAGAGTGTTTTCTATTCGACAGTAATCTCGCTATCTTGAGGAGTTTTGAGCTGAGAAGGGGATTTACAAGTAGATGGGGACACTGATGACTGTATGATCAAAATGTCAATTAGTTCCTAAGTTACGACGTTTATACAAAGGTCTTTTAGACTTCATTTCATTTTGAAACTAACATACTTAAAACTTTACTTGTTACGACATTTGTGAAACGTAGCTACAGATTGTCATTCTGCTGGATGGCCTTATAATCTCAAGTATGATATTTGAAAGCTTCAAATTTTGAAGCACAAACATTCATGTTCGTTTAAAATCAGCGTTTGCGAAATACGTGCCAAGCTCTATACCGAATTTACTGTGGGTTGTTTGTGTCTAATTTACTGTGCTTTAGCTTGGAAGTTTCTTCCCGAATGGCTATTTATCTCGTTTGTTTCGTTTTTGATGACACTATTTGCATGCAATACGTGTCATACAGGTTGCAGAATAAGCTTCTAGTAAGTATAAACCAAACGAAAATCAATGACCCGCATTTACCAACATAGCGCGTTCCAATTATGTAACAATTCTTCAGACGGAGGTTGAGTCACTTTATATTTTTATAAACTAAGTATTACATTTAACTGTTTGATTGATATTTTTACTTGTATCGTTACTAACCTTAATGATCTAAATACTAAAACTAACGACATGATCAATATAATTGAACTAACGACATGATTTACATATTAGAACTAACATGATCTATATAATAAAACTAATGATATGATCTATATATTAGAACTAACTACATGATATTCATACTAGAATTAACAAGATCTATATAATAAAACTAATGACATGATCTATATATTAGAACTAACTACATGATTCCCATATTAGAACTAACATGAGCTAACCAGATTATCCACATACTAGATCATGCTATAATATTTGTTACAAGAAACCGATTGCTTATCTGACATACAAGCCTTTAAACATACTGACAGCTGAAGTGTCCCAAAAATAACGCCGTCACACAATGTCTTTTATATTGTGGTGTGGTTTCTATACAACACAGCAGCTCCAAAGGTCGTTTAGTGCTGGGTCAATCGGAGCCAAGTACCGCGTTCAAGAACACGTACAAGTAACCGAACTCACATGATCTGAGTGCAGAATTTAAACCCGCATCCTTCGATTGCAAATCGGAAATCTAACAACAGCACCCGTGCAGGACCAATGCGGTTGCCTAGTGGTTAGAGTGTTCGCCTCAGATGCGGTAGGTTGTAGGTTTGATCTCCGGCCGCGTCATATCAAAACAGCTGCCTCGCTTGGCGCTCAGTATTAGACCGGTCGGCCAGGCGTCATGATAACGTTAATGTGTGGGACAACATGCATGATGCCCCAGTGCTATACATTATTATAAGCTGTCACACTGCATACATCAAAGCGATATGACATAAACATCGTTAAAACTAAGTTAAACATCCAAATCACACACACACGCCCTCGCAGCTCCTGACCTAAACTTGAGCTAGAGTATTTTGATACGATCTTAAAGCTTACGTGTACCAAACTGGACCTAGTGTACCCGCCTATGTTCTGAAAGAGCACACACACACACAGAGCGAAAAAGTAGTTTTGCAGCGAGACCATGATACATATATAGAATGATTGGGGTTGGTGTCCCCAAGAGCCTTTAAACAAGTTATTTAAACGCATAGGTGAAATGTTTTAAGAACTGTAATACCTACATGAACACATAGGACCTTCTTGCACACAAGTAAATGCCCTAATATATTCCCTCAGACACGTTTGTTCGGGTGAGTAAAACTATGTAATTAACTGCTTGCACGTTTCGAGTCCTTTTGTTCAGTGATACATGCTATGTCATATCAATTGGACATATATTTATCAACGTTTAACCGAGCTTCGTGTTTTGGGGGAAAATCTGTTTTAAGTGTACAAGAGATTAAACGTAATGCATCTTTGAAAGCATTCAACAGAATGCCTTCATATACTAAACGATCCCCAATTAATTACAAGTTTTAAATTGATATAGTCAAAATACCATTTGTGTGAAAAGGACACGTTGCATTTTGTATGCATGACCTTGGAAAATATCGTTACAATGGGTAAACAATCGTAGCATTTTTTTAATTCGCGAGTGTACAAAGCACACTAATACATGTTATGAAAGGGAATGCTTAATTCCAAACGGGCTTATTAGTTTCGACACTTGCCACACAGGTAGTCAAATCGTTTTGTTTCCATCGGCCTGTTTATTTTTCAAGAAATTTTCTACTATTAAATCATGAGTTACCCCTGTTGTTTAAGTTTCTCACTAAGCCGATTTTGTTTACTTTATCACAGATCAAACCTAATGAAATTGAAACGACCATTAACAGTTTCATCATCTACGAATGCAGATCGACTTATGGTGTTATATGGCTATGCGTCGTATTGCTGTGGAAATGGCTCCTATTGACGGTCGGCCTATATCTGGCGTGGCAGACGAGGGAAATAGCTATACCTCAAATGAGCGACTCCGCAACTACGACTGCTAACATTTTCCTTACAGTGTCTTTCTTCTGTGTCACAGGGATGGTTATCTTACCAACAGGAATTGCCGGATGCTAGAGTCATTGTGAGCATCGTTTGTGTTTCGGCTTACACAGTGGTGATACAGATGTCGCATTATTGTCCAAAGGTAGGGTTTAGTACGTTGTTTTTATGTCCACGTGTTTCTATGAAAATGGGAGTCCTTCGACGAGGGATGAAATCTGTTTATCGTACTGTTTGCAAGTGATGTCCTTTTGAATTGATAATAGTAACATATACATGTGACAAAGTTGAAATTTACAGCTGTTATGTTTGGCCAAGTGGTCTAACGCTCTTGACGTTACCGGCCACTTAATCTCAGCTCTGCGCGGATTTGAGTCTTGGCTCGGGCAATGTGGGCATTTAAGAAAGCGCCAGAAGCTTCCCTGGGGCCGTTAGTTCTAACCGGGGTTTTCCAGGGTTCATCCTCCACCAGTTATACTAGCCATCCTATTTAATCTATCTTGCGCTGAGAAATGGCATTAAACCCTAAAACAACAAACAAACAATATATATGTTTGAATGATAACGAGTGCCACGAAACTCTATTACAAATCAAAGACCAGGGATGTATCTATTTCGGAAGCTGTAGAGGCAGAGACTTCACATGATTAGATTGTCCATGTCCTACATCACAACTACTTCATTGCAATACAATTATACCCTAACCAATTCTCTACTTAACCATTATCATATAACCATTTCTTTAGAAAACTGCATTTCCTACTAGAACAAAAAGCGAGGAACATAAGTCATATTCCAGGAAGAGTCTTAATTCACATAACAGCATTTCTAAAGCAATGCTCGTGTCATAGCTGTATGTGCGGAAAGGTATTTTCTTAAATGAAGAGTCCCCTTTACTAACATAAGGTTCTTGTGACTTTTTCATGAAACTAAGATTTTGATACCTTCCATCCATCAAACCCATAGATGGATCAAGACGTTTCTTCAGGTGTTCTAGTTTGCTATTGAGTTTACAATTCGTCCTTTGTGTCCTCATGCAAGTGGTTGTTTCTTGCGGGCATAGGTAATGTTTTGAATTACTTCGCAAAGCTGGTAGATTACCCATATGTTCCAGGTTGAAAAAGTTAGTTCTTTTTATTTCTTGTATAGGTGTGCTTCTGGTGGAAGAAACCTGATAATGTTCGGATGAAGTTATCTATTTCGTCAATGGCAAACAAAGTGGAATTTCTTTCTCACGAGAACGGAAACGCCCGAAACATTTACACATTGGTTTGAAGTCTGGACCCATATCTTGGGTATGTCACAGAATTTCACTACATGTATGAAGCGTGTTTGAACAGCTATAAATAATAGTTAGTTTTATAATAAAGTTCGTAATAAGCAAATAGCCTGTCAAAAACTCCCATCAATGTATTCTCTTATGTCTACTACATCTTTTCCCAGCACAATTATCCAATTTTTAAATTTAATTTTGTATTCACTTTTGTTATGCTGTTCATACATTGGATCAATATTTAATGGAGGATATGCCAAAGTTTAAATGCTGTGTATAGCCTATCGTGTGCTGATAAACGGCGTTAAACCCTGCAAGAAGAACATCAGGATGATGTCAGACGGCGAATTCACGTGCCCGTGAGTTACCAGTGCGATCTATGGTGGTTCTTTGCAACATTCAAAACTATTTAGGCACGAATTGGCGGCGTACAAGCATCCATGGTTACTGGCTGCACAAAGTACAGATACAAGACTGCGCCTTTTGCGTCGATATGATTCGTATACAGGTCTCTTGAAATGCTGACTACGTATAGTGACTTGTAGCCTGGGCTCATTTTCATTTGATCCAAACACTATTGGGTTTTTTCTTACGTGGTACTAAGTTAAGTAAAGCAACGTTTTCTCAACTGAGATATTTTCATTTAAACGTTTCTGATTACTCATTTCATTATCTTCGTTATGTGCACCTTTTACAGCAATCCATTAAATCTCACTTATCGCATCAAAGAGTACCTTATATGTTCTTCAAGCCATAGCAAATTAGTTGTCTTTCTTATGAAAGGTTACTGTCATAGACCTCTGCTACTGTCAAACATGTATGAATCCCACGTACTGAATGCGCAGATGCAGGTCATTTTATATAACATATGTTCTACATGACCTGTATTAAATTGATTAACAGGTTTGATAAAACGATAAAGTTGCAAAACAATTTTAATCACTTTCACCTAGTACTTATATTGTGTAGCAAACCAAGAAACAAGATACCATAAACGCACTAATAATATCAAAACAACGATGAAAACTATATACTGCATTTTTGAACAATTGTCTTAACCAGTTGAGTCGGAGAGATATAAAAAAGGTATCAAAATTTTATATATAATAAAAAATTAAAACATTAATGATAAACATCGTGGAGTTATCAGAATCACATGAATAGTAAAATGTATCCTCCTATGTGTAAGCCCCAGAATTCACACTGTCCAACGAATGTTCCTTTAAGGCACGTGCAAGGAACAACTTTTATCATAAAGTTCGTTAGAAAACATTTTAGTATTTATGAAAAATATCTTCAGATTATCATCATCATACTCTTTACTCTTTGAAATGGTAAATATGGTATTATCGAATTCGGCATGCAGAATGACATTCACCGTTTCGGTAAGAGCTCCTGCAAACTGAAATTCCACACGCAGTTGCCCAGATTTTATAGGGTGGAAATGTCCCTCGTCGCTGCCTTGGTCTGGAGTGAAATCAAAAGCCCACAAAGTGTAACATCCTGCATAATCGTCGTAGGAAAAACCGTGACTGGTGTTAGTTACTAACTGTCCTTTGGCTTCGTACAGCGACAAGTACGACCTCAAGTAATTCTTCTGGGCAAAGTCGGGTTCAAAGTGTGGGGTACACAAAGTTTTGCCATCAGGACTGACTTCGATTTTGGATACTCCGTTGTGCTTAAACTGGAAAGGATTTTGATCGTGGGCACCGTTGAGGGCTGCATTGTTGACGATACCAATGAATAAACGTTTCGGTAACTGTCCTTGGAAAAGATGATCTTCGATCTTAGAGTCCAGTGGCAATGGTGAAACTTTTTACTTCCACTCGTCGTATCGGATAATTGGCTGTCGTTCTGCTCAAAGTGTGACTGCTATAATTTCCCACTTTAGGTAACACTTCCACGTGACCTACGTATAACCTGGCTTCTTGGATAATGGTTTTGTATTCGTTGGCATGAGCCATCAAATGGAAAAGAGTACTGCTATGATTCAGTCTCAAGCGAATATCCACCCCTTTCAGCAAATACTTCTCTTGAAACGACATATTCAAATGCAAACGATCGAACAGTTCTAAACTACGTCCTTGCATACTTTTCTTTCCACGCTCGTTATAACCCATATTGTGAGGATCGTCATCTACGGTTAAAGTTGTGTCGTTAAACTTGTTATCACCTGCTGTGTCAGGTTTCCATACCACGCAAGCATATAAATGAGTGGTCTTGGTTTCTTTACCCTACGTCAAGAGATTTTCGAGGTACGCTCGGTAAGGGTAAGTATCCATGCTACTGCTTACCAGTTTGTTATTTATGTAGAAATCCACATCGCTGAAGAAGGAATGCATGAAATTTTTGACGGGTTGCCCTTTGATTTCATACTCGATGGGCGCTGAATCAGTCAAAGAGGAGACGGGATGAAATTCGACCCATTGGGCTTCTTGCATGGTTATCATCGTGGGTGGCATGGCAAAGAGATCCAGTTCCGACTTGGAACAGGCTCAAGATTCTTGGTGCATCATTTTTTTCTCTCAGTCTCTGTTTTACTTTTAATAATCAAAAATGTCTAAGTCTCGAGCGGTTCTTTTTTTCTTGGTCTTTCTAGCTTTAGAGGTATGGAGACTTTTGGAAGGGTGTCTTCGTCGATGCTTTCTGCCTTGTCCTTGCTGTGTTCTCAGGGAAACAGGAATGCCAGACTCAGTGCCGTTCAGGGCATTAATAGGACTTTCTCGTCGACCCAAAATCTCTTTACCCGTTCAAAGAAAGACATTTTTGCCTGCTATCAAAAAGCTTCTTTGGGGTTTTGTTTATCAATGAGTACATTGTGAAGAAAACCTTTGCCGTGAGTCAATGCGGCATTTTTTAAGGCGTGAAATCCTCGTGTCACCATCGGTTTCGAAACAGGGACCACGGAACGAAAGGCTGATTTAAACATATCTCCTAAACTATGTCCTCGTTGTCGAGCGAATCCTCGGTACACAGGATACATCATTTTTTCAGTTGTTCGAGAATCGTTTTTGAAAGTTTCACTGTGACTTTCCCTTTAGTAAATGAAATATTTTGCCCCAATTCTCCTTTTATAGTAATGTTGACACTGTCGAAATACGACTTACTGACGGGTAAATAATGAGAATGTAGAAATTCGCGGTGAACATGATAGGTATTTCCACCTTCCTCGTCAGCGGCGGTGGCAGAATAAACTTTAAAAGGAATGACACGCAGTAACGGTACAGAGATGTGTCCTACCATGTTGTACTCCACCACATGTTAGTACACAAACATCAAGTTGAGTCCTCGATTTATTTCTACAGGGAATCGATAATATTTCGCAAAATCCGAGTTAGTGGTTACGGATTGTATTTCATTTTTCTTGACCACCATCCTTGGGTCTCCACCTAAAGTATCACAATTCAGGACAAAAGGTAATGGCCATCCTTTTATCCTCTGAAAATGTCATCATTAGGCTACGAGCCACTTTATGGTACTCAAAGGTTACAGTTTTTTTGGCTTTCTCCATTGCTTTACCATACAAAGTATTGACCCTGGTAGCAAGTGTAGTCACTAAATGTTGACCACTAAAATAATAACCAGCATGAATGGTGATCACATAGGTGGTCCCTTTAGTTTGTGGGTCCTCTGTTTTCTTTGTGTCACTGCCAGTGATACCTCGTTCGACTAAGTTTTTTTGCTGGTCATACAATCCCACCGCTGCCACAAAAATGGTAACGTAGTCGAGCCGACCCTTTGAAACCAGGCAGGGTTTTAGAGAAACAACAAACAAACACGTACGGGAAAACAATTATCATATTAAACACAGGTACTAATGATGTGATAATAACACACACAAAGGCATATAAAGTAAATATAAAACATATATGAAATACAAGTTGACTACTACGTCAAATTCAGGTAGTCAAAAGAAATAGCAAATTCATGTAAACTTCATGCGTACAAATGACTCTAGTATACTTTCATTTAAACACTTATGTAGTAAAACACTACTGTTATAAATTATATGTAGTCAACACACTACTTGTTGTGTTTCACTCGTAGTCAAAGTACTACTATTGTAAATTGTATGTAGTCAACACACTACTTATTGTGCTTCACACGCAAACACTACTATTGTAAATTATATGTAGTCAACACACTACTTGTTGTGTTTCACACGTAGTCAAACACTACTGCTGTAAATTATATGTAGTCAACACACTACTTGTGTTTCACACGTAGTCAAAACTACTATTGTAAATTATATGCAGTCAACACACTACTTGTTGTGTTTCACACATAGTCAAACACTACTATTGTAAATTGTATGTAGTCAACACACTACTTGTTGTGTTTCACACGTAGTCAAAATACTACTTCACTAAATACAAGTTGACACGCCCTTCTCTCTCTGACACTTTCCCCTCCACATGTATGCCCGTACGTCGGCACTATATTGGTGGGTCATAGTAGCATTAGCACGCAAGACTTCATGGAATTCATAAACCCATCTGCCTGCTCATCACCGGCGAGCTGAACATGAAAAAAATAAACACACCTTTCCAATAGTCTAATTTAATTGGAATGGGTTTTATCGAAACTATTAAAAGAATGTACGATAAGTATGACGTAGGAATACTATACAAAATAAATATACGTGATGCAACGACAATAATACATACGTAATATGTTTTTGAAATTAGTTGTGATAGCGACTAGATGAAATTACTCGCTACCACATTAAATATAAAACATATACGAAGCGATGTGACTACATAAGACAACGAACGTGCTTTCACGAAACTGAATAATTAATATGAATAATAAACAAGAGTTGACTGAAAAAACACATGCGACTCACCCAACTCTTTGGCTCTAAATTACACTGGCATCTGCCCGACAGCTGAATTTGTCTAGAGCTTCCCTCTAATATTTACTGTGCCCTTTCAGTATCTCCTACACGATATTTATACAGTAGCGCGCAATAATGTATTAATTCGCACGTGCCGCGCGAGCAATGAAAAGCTTCACGTGACACGACGAAAAATCACATTTACAGAACCATTACGGTGCGCTACACAAGACACCCTGTTTATCTGAAAAGTATGGTAGACTGAATAAACCATATCGGGCATTTCGTAACACACCTCCCCCTTTAGAAAAGTATACCTACTTTCTAAGACGACGAAATCACGCGATATGGTCAACAGAATGGCTCAATTTCTACTAAGGTAATCTGCAACTACATTTTCCGTAACTTTGATGGCTTCAATCTGGAATCTGTAAGGTTGTAAAGACAAGGCCCATCGCATCAACCGTGAATTATTAATTTTGGCCTTATTGAGGTAGAGTAGATGTTGATGGTCTGTTTCCAAATTGAATTCTCGGCCATGGAGGTAGGTTTGGAATTTATCTATTATCCAGACTATTGCTAAGCACTGTTTCGCTATTACCGAGAATTTTTTTTTCTCTCGGAAGCAATTTCCTGCTGGCGTAGGCGACTGGGAGTTTGATCCCATCTTGTTCCTGTAATAAAACCGCCCCTAGTCCTAACTTGGTTCTCAAAATGAACACTTTGTTCAGTTCTGGCAACTTTAGTATGGGGGCTTCTGTTAGCAGCTTCTTTAAAGTGTTAAAAGCTCTGTCTTGATTCTACCCCCACTTAACTTTATTTGGCTGTCCCTTTTTGGTCAGGTCTGTTAAAGGACTGGCAATGGCCGCGAAATTAGGGATAAATTTACGATAATATCCTGCTAGCCCAATAAATGAGCTAACTTGCATCTTTGACACAGGTGGCAATGGATCCCTGATTGCTGCAAGTTTCTTGGTTTCGGGTTTCAATTCGTTTACCCTCCCAACTACGTGTCCCAAACATTCTAAACTCCCATACCCCACGTTGCATTTGGTAGGTTGTACAGTTAACTTAATATGACGTAATCGATATAGAACCCTGACAACATCGCGCAGATGCTCTTCCTATGTATCGCTGTATATAAAGATATCGTCAATATAGGTTTCCACATGCTGCAGCCCTTGCATCACTTTCCACATTAGCCTTAGACAGCTAGCCCCGGCTTTTACCAACCCGAAGGGTAAAACTCGAAACTGGTACAGTCCACTCTCGGTGACGAACGCAGTGATTTCTTTCGTTTCCACCGACAATGGTATCTGTCAATATCCCATCCAGCTTCGTAATATATTTGTGCCCTGCCATACGTACGAAGATACTTTCTACGTCCGGTATTGGTTCGGCGTCAAATACCGTTCGCGTATTCATTTGGCGAAAATCAATGCAGAACCTGTTTGTGCCTTCTTTCTTTTTTTCTATGACAACAGGCAATGCATAAGGTGAGTCTGACTTCTCTATGACTTCTCTATGACTCCTAACTTAAGCATTTCTTCAACTTCCTTCCTGATGATGTCCCTGGATGCATGAGGCATAGGGTAACCCTTGACCCGAAATGGTTCATGTGACGTAAGTTTAACTAAAACATCTGTCTGACCGGGTTTGTCCGAAAATACGTATGGGTATTCGTCAACATGATCGTGAGCCTCCTTTCTTTGATATTCCGTCAAATCGCGACTCATATTGACTCGTCTTACCCATCTCGTACTCCAGTAATCCCCTCAAATTAAGTGCTGGAACGGATTCTTGTTCCTCACCATCTTCAATGATGGCTACACCCACTACTTTTAAAATTTCTTGTTCAATATTTGCATTCGCTCGATCGTGATAGCGTTTCAATAAGTTAGCATGGAACATGCGGGACTTTCCACCTACATAGTTAGTATAATCCATACCTCCCTTTCATCTATGACGGTAAATAGACCTTTCCACTGTAACATTAATTTGTTTCTATCAGTCGGCAGTAAAATCAAAACTCTGTCACCCTTTTGAATTTTCTTTCGCGCGCTTTTGAATTATAATAGCGAGCTGCGCGACTACTAGATTGCCTTAACGTTTCATGGGCTATTGCACAAGTCTCTCAACGTGTCCTTCAAATCACACACATACTGGTATGTGGTTCGAATCTCGTCATCTGTCTCGTCATCCGACCATAATTGTCTTAGAATTGTCATCGACCCTCGCACCGTTCTGCCATACAAGAGTTCAAAAGGTGAAAACCCTAGACTCTCTTGAGGAACCTCTCTGCATGCAAACAATACTGCATGGAGATATCTGTCCCAATCGTTCAGACGTTCTGCACACATCCGTCGCAACATTTGTTTGAGTGTTCCATTGAACTTCTCAACTAGCCCGTTGCATATTGCGTGATACGGAATTGTCCATAGTTGCTTGACTGATAAAAGTCTACTAACTTCTGTCATGAGTTCTGACGTGAACTATGACCCACAGTCTGTCAGAATCTCTTCCGGTATCCCTAGCCTACTGAACATTTCCACTAAGGCTTCGGCCACTCGCTCAGTTAAGATGGATGGTAGAGCGACGGCTTCCGGGTACATGGTTTCATAATCGACCATGGTCAAGATGTACCTATTCTTACGATCTGTAAGAGGTGATAACGGATCAACAATATCTATCGCCACGCGTTAGAATGGAGTTTCGATCAAAAGCATTTTACCGATAGCTACGCACTTCACTCTCCCATTATATTGCATTTTTTGACAAATGTGGCATGATCTGCAATACCTAGTTACATCACCGTGAGCCCCTGGCCAGAAAAATTCCATAAATACTCGGTCTTTGGTTTTTGTAGACCCCAGATAACCCCCCATCGTTGACTCGTGTGCTAACTTCAACACATGCGGTCTGTAGTTCTGTGGCACCACAACCTGTGTAAATCGTCTGCCTTTACGAGTAGTATGCTCCCTATGTAAAATATTATTGTTATATTTAAATCTGTGGCTTCCGCCACCTTTACATTTCATGACTTCCTCCGACGCGGCTTTCTAATTACCGACAACGACTCGTCTTTAGTTTGCTCTTTTATTAATGACCCTTTATTTATCATTGGTATGGCATCAGGTACTTTCAGTTTTGGCAACGGCTTCTTACTCCCAGTGGCTTGCGACCTAGTTTCAATAGCCATGGAAGTTGGAATATCGGCCATTGGTATCCCCGATGCTATGGGATTCAATATCCCTTCTATGTTACCCACAATTAAATCATACAACGGTCGCTTTACTCAAGACGCTGCCACTGCGCCTGTCCAATAGGGTGTTTCGATGTGGACACATGCAGTCGGCACTTGTACTGCAGTATTATCCATCATTCTGACGGACTGTTTTTCCAAGGTATTGACCTGGCCTTATCAGACTCTGCTTAACAACAACAGTATTACATCCAGTATCTCTAAGTAATTTCACCAGAACTATTGATAGTTTTCTCTTTTAAGTATTGGAATAGTTCCTTACTACATACTGCTAGCAATTGATCTCTGATGAGAAAATCACATACTGCATTGTAAGTCTTTGCGACTCCTACGCAAGCTAACCAACGGAATAGGTAATTAGATATCCTATATACAAATTGATCGAAGCATTCTCCATTTTCTGACTTGTTAATCGAAATTTTTCCTTAAAACCCTTTTCCGTAAGTTCAAAACCTTTTCAGCAATACATCCTTTAACAAATCATAATAACATCTCAAGACTATATTGGTAGATTCCCAAGTATATGATTAAACCAAATAATTAATAAGACGAATAGTATTTAGTATATAAATGAACCAAGAATTTCAACCACATCCCGTTATTACCAGTTATAAAGCATCTCGTGACGGTATTGTCAGACACCGCACACTGAAGAACCCAGTTGGTGTTGTGAATAATCAACCGCGAAGAATATCGTTTGTGGTCGTATTTTCCTCATTGTGTGAATTAACCAATTATTCCTTTACCGACATCTTTTGCGTGTTTTTTCTAACTTCAAAGATTTCTTCAGACCATTTCACGATATATTCTTCCTCGAGATCGGGGAATTGTTTTTTGCTTTCGGTGATTATACTATCTAGACTATCGTGTTGTGGAATCCAGACTTCAGTCTGCGTTCGATATGTTATAATTGCTTCACTGATAATCAGCGATTTCAGCATTTTAGAATCAATCTTATACCGTAATAAAACTATTGGCATCCAGTGTTTTTCAGAGATGTGTCTACCAAACTAAACATAACAACACGGATGAAGTCATTAGCCAATTCAAATGATACCACACGAGCGAATCCGGTTAAATAAAACTTGGGCAGTGGTCCATTAATCGCAACACGGGTCATCTTATGTGTGGGATGTGCAAATTATTTTCAAGTACTCAGACCACTCTCCGTACCCAAGAAAGCTTTCTGGATAACACGCAACCATATCAACCGAAATAATACTTTTAGGGTCGTATTTTGTATTCCATAATCCACCATAGTTGTACTCAATGCAGCTCGATTAGATATCTGCGAGAAATTCTGCGTGTATTGGTTTCCATAGATTTTTCGTTCTCGTGAAATGAGCTGCAACTGACGGAATTGTAAAACAGTTTGTTAATAATTGTTCGTCGTAATCCGTTGAAAAACCACTAGCTACTTTCTTCATTTCGTTGTGGAATGCTTGAGTACGGTATAATTCGCTATTGGGTCTTTCAAATGGATCGAATTTACCCTCTTCGTCTTCAAAACTGTGAAGTAACCACACTAACACAGAATCTTTTTTTACTTAACTCGTAAATAAAATATAAAAAAAAAATTCCCGTGTAATATTTTATGGTTCTATCCCGCGGAAATTTTGTTACCGCAGGTGTCCTCGCGTGTCCGTTATCGTCAATAATTTTGATTGGAGCTCCTTTTGATTTATATTTTGATTCGTGTAATACCTCTCCTGTTATCGGCATTATGGTTATTGGGAATCTTAATGATGTTTATAATTTGGTTATATCTTGAATTGTTGCTCTGCATTTCTTCGCTGTTAATCCCCATTCGTTTATTTTTTTGTATCTTAGATCCGTCAATTTTTTTGCACGCAACGCATTTGTGAAGTGTTCTATTATTCGATCTGCTACAGAACTTATCCTGACGAATATTTCATTGGTTTTAGTTTTTTCAGATCGGTTCATCATTTATCGGATAGATTCCATAAACAACTGATGTTACAGGATAGGATCTCTCGTAATACGGTTTGTCAATTCCAGTCGGAAGTCCTGGTTTGGAATCCTTACTCGCAGTGACAGTTCTCCTCTTTTTCAAAATGGATTCAAATTAGCCGCGTATAATCCAATTCCTCGTTTCTGAGCGGATAATGAATTTCACTCTACAGAATACTTTTTCTTGTCAAGATGTGAGATTATCACTGCTGCTCTTTCGTCATTTATGGTAGCGTCAACACTGCCATCAATTCGAAATGTCGACCAACAGCGAGACGCTCCATCGTGCTTGTATTCATTAAAACCATCACGGATTTTACCTGTCATGCTTCTATCACTTATTAGACTCTTTGGTGCATCAGTGGAGACTCTATCGAGATTGAATTCAACATTTTTCCAAGGGGTAATTTTCGATAATCTCTCGAACAACTCCATGCTATAATTAAAACAAGTATTTAAATAAAGAATTTATTATCTAAAGAAACATTGCAAATGGCTTATGATAGGATGAGTAACCGCTTGTAAAAAATCATGCAGAAATGAATTATGTGGATATCATTTGCAAATTGTTCGTCGTGGAGGCTTAGGTCCGCTGTGGGGTAGGTGTGCGTGGTAAATCGCAGTTATGTCTCTATTGTGGTGGTAAAGCGCTATTGAAGTGCTATTACGGTAATAGAGTTAAAAACTCCATCAAAGATTTCGTCGAGGACTCCATCAAAGATTCCGACTCTGACCTTGACTGTGTCAGCGTCCTTGACAGCGTCAATGACAAAATCATAAGAACACCTCAAGACTGTATTGATAGATTCCGAAGTATATGATCAAACCAAATAATAATTAGACAAATAGTATTTAGTATATAAATGAACCAAGAATTTCAACCACATCCCGTGATTACCAGTTATAAAGCATCACGTGACAGTATTGTCAGACACCGCAGACTGAAGAACCCAGTTGGTGTTGTGAATAATCATGATATTTGAAGTTTGTAGAAGGAGGGAAAACTTATTATTGTCATCGATTCGTCCACGAGGTGTTCAATATATTGATCAAGGCTTGGTTTTGTTATTGATTCCATAAATGGTATAAAAACTGATAATTCTTTATCGAATCTACAAGCTATTTCACAAAGTGAAAACAATAACCGAGGAGGGACTGGCAAACACTCGAAAAATTCGAAACCCATAAAATCATTTAATACAGAAAATAACGAGCAAATAGTATTTTAATCAATGACTGAAGCCGTAAAATATTTCGATATTTGTATACCCTTAGTACGAAAAGTAGCAGAGAATATAACCCGATCGGCTTATTCTAACAAATGTAAAACAGAATTCAATTTACATACGTCTGAAGGAGCAGCAGAGGGTAATTAATAACAACATGGAATCTATTTATTATTCTCCAAAAGGTTACTGGAGGGGAAAAGCATCAATCGGTAAATTCGCTAGCGCCGCGAAGGTGAAAAATAACACTGCAGCGGATTCGTTATCCAAACAAGCGATATGGCAAATTTATCTCCCGCCGCCTAAACAAATTAACTATTCGCATTTTGGTGTGACCGTTCCTAATAAAGTTCATCAAGCTGATATATTATTTCTTCCGCATGATGGTGGTTACAAATACGCGTTAACTGTAGTTGATGTTGCGAGTTGATACAAACAAGCAGAACCGCTAAATACAAAATCATCAACTGAAGTAGCTTCTGCATTTGAAAAGATTTATCGAAGGGTCCTCTGCGCTGGCCAAATCTATTACAAGTTGATCCTGGCAAGGAATTTCAGGGTGCAGTGTGATCAACAATGAAGCAACATAATGTCACTATCAGACGATGGCATACTGCACTACATCACGATCAGGCAATTGTTGAATGATTTAATCGTACACTTGCTGAGCAGTTATTTGGATATCAATACGCGAAGGAATTTATTCAGGATAAACGATCCCGTGAATGAGTCAAGATATTATCAGGCGTAATGATCGCGCTAAATAATGTGATTACTGCAACAATTAATATGAAACCTATCAATGTGATTAAAAAGAAGTATATTCCTGTAAAACCACAAAAAGATTTTCCAAAACAACCAATACTCGGTAATGTCACTGTAAGATATTTATATGAAGCAGGTGAACTCGAAGGTGGTAACAAAAGAGCTACTGATCCTATTTGGAGTGTCACCGCGCATAAAATATCTAATATAACACGATCTACGGGGGGACTTGCAATCTATAGACTGGATTCAATTGCTCCTCAGCGAGTATTTACTCGTGAACAACTAGAAGTGATACCCAAAGATACTTAATTACCGCCACGTGGTCCTAACTAGCACCTCTTCGTCTGTTGCATTCAAGACAAGTCGACATCACATTATCCCTGGTATGACCAATACTGCCTTTTTTCGGTCTACTGTAAATTGTCGAGGATCTTTATCCGACCAGCACCAACGCATTATACAATTGCAACTCGCGCAGTGATTATTCTGTTGCTGCTTCAGCGTAATCATTAATTCGGCATCACTATCAAATTCTCTATTATTTTTTGTATCCTGTTGTTTATTATTGTTCATCCAGTGCTCTATGATCAGTATTAATTTCTTCATAATAGTCTACAAAATTCTTTAGCCAATCATGTGGCGATAAACAGACAAACGGTGGTGGATGGCCATGATCGCCGCACATTATTACTTTTGTATTCGCTAACAATAACCAGTCGAGAAATTTTGTAATACATCTAATGACACTGTGCATATCTCATCCCAAATATAAATGTCTCACCCATTCGTTCAGGAGTCCATTCATCCCCTTTCCATCGAAATAAACTGTGATAAGTACAGGCATTAATTCTTCGTTATTTCATCTCTCTGGCGTGACTGTGTGTTGGTGTTAGTACAATCATGTTTGATTTCCCACGAAATAATTCAATCGCACGAGTCGTCTTTCCTGACCCGCCGTTTATGTAGCTGGTTTAATATCTACATATTGGATCAGATATCTGCGGTGCATTAGATAGTTCTGATATCTGATTATTCTTCAAATATTTATCTTTAATCGTAACATCTGCTAATGTGGAATAGTCAAGCAGTATTTCCCGCTTAATTCTCCATGATCCGCAACTCTCGTCAGAATTGGTAAATTTGGCCACTGCTTCTCGATGTTTTACATCTATATAAAATGTATCAGTGGCTACTCTAACTGCGGTGTCAGTAAATCTATTCATCATCGAAAATAAATTGATAGAAGCATAAGCTAGCATAGACGCCCTCAAATGTGTATACTGAAGATTTTCTCCGTCTGCGTAAGTGAGAATTGTTCCAAATTTGTTCCATCGGACAAGAAAGCGTCTTTACGATCGAGATATATACCCTTAGATGTTATATCCGCGATTATAAAATCGTACTCAACGCTATCTATAATCAACCGTGAAGAATATCGTTTATTGTCGTATTTTCCACCCTGAGTAAATTTACCAATTATTCTTCTACCGAGATCCTTTGCGTCTTTATTTCTAACTTCAAATAACTGTTTGGAGCATTTCACGATATTTTCTTCGTCAAGATCGGGAAACTGTTTTCGTTGTTCGCTGATTATGCCATCTAGATTGGGTTATGGTAACCAGACCTCAGTCTGAGCTCGATATGATATAATTTCTTCACTGACAATCAGCAATATCAGCATTCTACAATCAATCATATACCGTAACAGCACTATTGGCATCCTGTGTTTATCAGATATATGTTTACCAATCCAAACATAACAGCACGGATGAAGTCCTGTAGCCAATTCAAATGATACCACACGAGCGAATCCGGTTAAATCAAAATTAGGCAGTGGTCCATTAATAGCAACACGGGCCATCTCGTGTGTTGGATGTCCAAATCGTTTAAAGTATTTAGCGCATTCTCCGTACCCGAGAAAACTCGCCGGATAACACGCGACTATATCAACTGAAATAATAGTTTCAGCCGTGTATTTTGTATTCAATAATCCACCGTGGTTAAATTCTATACAACTTCATTTGATGTCTGTGAGAAATTCAGCTCTTGATGGTTTCCATGTGTTTCTCTTTCTCGCAAAATGACCTGCAACCAACGGAATTGTAAAACAGTTTGTTAGTAATTGTTCGTTGTCAAAACTCTCCGAGAAACTACTAGCTAGTTTTTTTATTGCGTGTTGGAGGGCTTCAGTGCGGTATAATTCTCCATTGGGTCTTACAAATTGATCAAATCTGCCCTCTTCGTACTCAAAACTGTGAAATAACCACACTGACACAGGATCTTTTTACACAACTGGTGAATAAAATCAAATGGTTTCTCTTCTCCGGAGAACTCTGCGGGTATATATTTTATGGTTCTATCCCGCGGAAATATTATTACTGCAGATGTCCATGCGTGTTCATTATGATCAATAATTTTGATTGGAGCTCCATTTGATTTATATTTTGATTCGTATAATATTTCATCGGTTATTGTCATTACCGATATTGGGAATCTTAATGATGTTTCTGATTTAGTTATATCTTGAATTGTTGCCTCCCGCTCCTTTACTGTTAGTCCCCACTCGTTTATTGTTTGTGTCTTAGATCCGTCAATTTGTTTCCACGCAGCGCATTTGTGAAGTGTTCTATTATTCGTTCTGCTATACTATTCAACGACGACAGTTTCATGGGTTTTAGTTTTTCAATACTCGGTTTATCATTTAACGGATAGATCCCATAAACAACTGCTGTTACAGGATAAGATCTCTCGTAGTATGGTTTGTCAATTCCAGTCAGAATTCCTGGTTTTGAATCTTGACTCACAGTGATAGTTCTTTTATCCTTCAAGATGGGTTCAAATTTATCCCGAATAATCCAATCTCCAGTGTCTGAACGGATAATGAGTTTTATTATAAAAAAATACCCTTTTCGCCCAAGATGTGAGATTATGTTGGCTGCTCTTTCGTCATTCATGGTAGCATCAACGTTAGCATCGATTCGAAATGTTGACCAATAGTGAGATGCTCCATCGTATTTGAATTCATTAAAACAATCACGGATTTTACCTATCATGGTTCTATCACCTATTAGATTCTTTGGTGCTACGGAGACTCTATCGAGATTGAATTTAGCATTTTTCCAAGGCGTAATTTTCGATAATCTCTTGAACTCCTTCATATTATAATTAAAACAAGTATTTAAATAGAGAATTTATTATATAATGAATCATTGCAAATGGCTTATGATTGGATCAGTAACTCAGTGTAATAAATCATGCAGAAAGGAGTTCTGTGGGTATCATATGCAAAGCTTTCGGCGTGGAAGCCTTGGTCCAATTCCTTGTATAAGATGTGGGGTAGGGGTGCGAGGAAAATCACAGTTGTGTCTCGGTTGTGGTGGTAAGAGATACATATAGTTGAAGCGCTACTATGATAAGAGAGCTAAAAACTCCATCAATGACTCTATCTCTGACAGCGTCAACGACAAAATCATAAGAACACCCTAAGACTACATTGATAGATTTCCAAGTAATATCATACTTCAACCAAATAATGAATTAGACAAATAATAGTATAGTATATGAATGAACCAAGAATTCCGACCACACCCCCTGATTTCAAACTATGAGGCGTCCCGTGATTGCATTATCAGAAACCGTAGACTGAAGAAACTAGTTCGGTGGGATAATGGTGTGGGGTATTTGATGTTTAGTGTTGGAAAGAAGAAATATTACTGTCACAGATTCGTGTTGGAGGTGTTTAATGGATTGATCAAGGATGGTCTTGTTATCGATTACATTGATTCCAATCCGCATAATAATAAATTGGATAATCTGCAAGCTGTTACACAGAGTGAGAATTTAAAACGAGGAACTGGAAAATCCTTGAAAAAAGCGAGACCTGTAAAATCTTTTAATACAGTAACTAATGAAGAAATAGTATTCAAATAAGTGGGTGAGGCTAGTAGGTATTTTGATATTTGTAGTGCCTCAATACGAACCGTTGTAGAGAATTTAACCAAGACGAAAGATTTAATTTTCGTAAGTTTAAATCATGTGTTTGCATTATTCTATATAACACCAAGGGAGATAACTCGTTTAGGGCTATTTACGGCCTATGAAGAGTTATGGATTTCAATGGGTTTTTCCGATTATTTCTGTGGAAATATAATATATTATGTAAGAAAACGAATCAAATATGTAGTATTTTACAAATAATTGTATTTTTATTTGTTGTGTTTTTTCTTCTTTCTTTTAAGTATTCGGTTTTGTTTCATACACAAAAGGTATATGGATTCGTTCATTTAGTCAGTTGTGGCTTTGTGATAGATCCATTGACGTCATTCATTGTAATCCATTCATTGTACATCACAGCTGTTCGCTATTGATTCCATTAACTTACCTATATATTATATATAAGAACCATTAGCTTAGTGGATATACAAATATTTTGTAAGAAAACGAATCAAATATGTAGTGTTTTACAAATAATTGTATTTCTATTTTTTTCTTTCAAGTATTCGGTTTTGTTTCATACACAAAAGGTATATGGATTCGTTCCTTCAGTCCGTTGTGGCTTGATCGATCCACTGACGTCATTCATTGTACATCACACCTGTTCGCTATTGATTGTATTATCTTACCTACATATTATATTCAAAAACATATACCGCATATAAGAACCATTAGCTCAATCGGTAACGTGTTCGAAACTCGTAAAAGGCATTATTGCCAACGGTGCCGACAGATGGTTTTAATGGGGGGGGGGGCACCCCCGAAATTCAAATTGCAACCACTATACCCACCACACCAAGCCGTGGTGTGAATGATTTTTTCATTCAACCCAGGGTGACTTTGTGGGGGGTATATGCGGTTGCAATTTGAATGTAGGAGTGTCATCATTCATTATCATTGTATATATCCATCCATTCATTCATTGTATATATCCTTCCAATTCATTGTATATATCCTTCCACTCATTCATTGTATATATCCATCCAAGTCATTGTATATATCCATCCATCCATTCATTATACAACTGCCATTTGGAGTTGTATTGTACATATATATATATATATATATATATATATATATATATATATATATATATATATATATATATATATATATATATATATATGTACCGTCCAATATAATCTATTGTTTGTTTGTGATGTCTATTCACTAAACATATCCTCTTGTGATTCTAACCCGTTATTTGAGGAGTTAGATTCACTCTTAGGGGAATATGCTTCGTGATATATAATCTATTGTTTGTGCTATCCATTCACTAAACATATCCTCTTGTGATTCTAACCCGTTATTTGACGAGTTAGATTCACTCTTAAGGGAATATGCTTCGTGATAACACTGGCTCTGGTTAGATGTGAAAACACCTGACTAGACCCTATGAGATGTATTGCCGTATATATAACCTATGGACGCCTTCGATGTGAATAACACCTGAGGCGCACAAATGGGGTTCATCATATATCATCGCATAATATCCCTTGGCGTGAGTAAGATGTTCAAACAACTTGCCACGAATGGGATTCATATATCCATTCATTGTATATATCATCGCATAATATCCCTTGGCGATTATGCGATGTGGGGTAGGGGTGCGAGGAAAATCACAGTTGTGTCTCGGTTGTGGTGGTATCATCGCATAATATCCGTGAGCAAGATGATCAAACAACTTGACACGAACGGGTATCATCGCATAATATCCCTTGGCGTGAGTAAGATGATAAAACTACTTACCACGAACGGGGTTCATTTTTAAAAAAATATATATATTGTAGTATAAATATATATAATTATATATAAATTATAAAAATATCAATAGAATTATAACTGAAATCTCAAAACTGAAAAACCAAGGAATTAAATTATCTGAAAATTTAAACCCTGACCAAATTATGTCTGACTTTCAAGATATAGATTACGGTATTATAACTTACAAATATATGCTGCCAAAGAAGTATGCGCTGATAAAAAATCCAGAATTCTATTCGCGATTCTCTTGCATTTTGTAGTGACGTAAGTGTGTTTGTCCCGTTATTTACTATCGTGGAAGGAATACGAAAAGAATTGGGCCGGGATTATGAATTGAAAAAGCAGGTTAATTCGAAGATTATAAATATACGAGCGTTAATTCAAGAAAATGAAAAAAAATGGATGCCTCTGGATGTATAACTAACGATTTGACATGCATAGCGCGTTAGTAAAATTCTTGCTATAAATACTTCACTGCATGAACAGATGTTGCAAATACAATGGAAAGGTATGTAATCAATACCGGCTTTGATAAATAAACAAGGAAGTAAAATTAACTGAAACATATTTTTGTTGCTTGTCTATCTGAGTCGGGTTAAAACGTAGAAATTATTTGATGATGACAAAATCACTACATCGTACATTAATTGGAAATTGCTTTACTATTTCCATAATGATCAACGAAGCATTAACTACAAGACTAGCGAGAGAGAGATTGTCTGCAATTTGGAAATTCTTACCAATTCGCGACTCTGTCAGAAGTAAATTACAAACTAAACAAAGTCTTCAGACCGGTTTTTCTGAGGGATCTGCAGATTTGTTTAGACCAATTACCAAAGCAACGAAAGGGGTAGAGCGAGCTATATGGGGGGATGACTCCGAGACAAGAAAAGCCTCTTATTGGTGAACTTGACAAAATAGCAACGGAAACTGTAAAAATAGCAAGAAGATCCAAACAAACATAAAAATCTTGAAGAACACTTCCTGGTGATATAAGAACAACAAGAACGACAACTTCAGGAAGAAATAAAACGATTAGGCGATATTGATATTAGATCCCCACCGCCTGAACTCTAAGCACCACTTACAGAAGAAGAAGAAATTGAACTATCAGGTGATATTCCTATTATCTCACCACCATCTGAATCACTTGAACAACAAGGCGTTGTTGCAAGAGAAGAATATCCACCTGAAACGATATTTACTGATGATGCGTTAAATATAATTAGAGAAATCAAAACAGACTCTGAATTAGTTAAATTTACTAAAGAAAATTTTTAAAAAAAATAAGAGATAAGTATTTAAAAGACGACGAGTCTAGAGATTTTATAAAAAGTATGGACGCCTGGGCAAATAAAGTAGTTTCAGCAAATCGCCGTAAACCTAAAATAACAAAAGAAATAAGTCTCGCTTTTTAATAATTTTATCGCTATGATAAAAGGTGTCACACAATCATCACCACCATATACCTGGAATTTCAGGTAGTGGTCTTATTCAATGTCCTGGTAATATTCTCAGCGATATAGCACGATTAGAAGTTCTCATCGGAGGAAAACGAGCTGGAAATAACTCACCGGCTGAAGCGGCTGATATCTGCAGGTGGTTATTTCAAGGAGGTGTTATGGATATTGGTTTATATCGAGATTTCATTGATGAGTTAGTTGAGCATCAGGGTTATCACAGTGACTAATCACCACATTAGATAAATATCATTTAAATAAGATGATCATGCACTACAACCATGACAACCCAACCAGCGTATATGTAGTAAACTAACGATTTCCTGTTTATAGAGCGTACTATGGTGATGGTCTCGGTGATACCATTGCAGGGTTATTTGCAAGAATGGCTCCAAAGGTAGCGCCGCTAGCAAAACAGTTATCAATGAAAGCTATTGATGTTATTCGTGATAAGGGTATTAGCGCTGTTGGAGATCTTGCCTGAAAAGCGTTTTCAGCCGCGAAGGATAAACTAACAGCGCTAGTTCGACGGTGAAGGAAACCACCATTGACGACTCCGTCGTTGCCGTTACCATCTACAGCGGAAATGCCCCCGAGTATTAGTAAAATAATAAATAACGCAGTGGATCAGAAACTAGCGTCACTGGTGACTAACGCCCAAGATAACATAACCGCAAATATGATAGCGGTAAGTGGCTTTAAAAAAACCACGGCGGGGTCGTCGACATCGATGATTTAGACCTTGACAAATCAAGAAGAATATATAATAAAATGTTTAAACGGTCCCCTGATTCAGCGTTTGATATGGACGCCCCAGTGCGCAAAGATGATTCTGTACGCGATTATCAATTTTATGCCTATCACGCAATACAACCAAATCTTCGATCAAGAATCGAGCTTCAAGTTCAAGTTCATGATACTAGTAAATACTTTTTACCGTGTGAAGCGTTTATCGAAGTAGAAGGAGAACTTGTAACAGATGTTGCAGCCAATACAGCATACGCAGATGACCCACTTGTCCGAGTGGGTTTTGTCAATAATGGGATCATGGCGTTATTTACTAGCGCTAGATATCTCATTGATGGAAAAGAAATTGAAACCATTGAGAATGATGTTGATGTTGCCACAACAATAATAGGGTTAGCAAGATACTTCGACGATTATACAAGATCGGCAGGTCCATCTATGATGTTCGCTAAGGATATTACTGATCAACCTAATCACTCCTCGTATATTAAAATACGAACACCACGAGCTACTGCATCTGATCCACAATCCGATACCTGTGAACACAGAGCTAGACCGGCTGATGCGTTTGATATTGTCGGAAGCGCTAACCCCGATTACAATCTAGGATATGCAACGCGTAAAGCAATGCTACAAGGAGAGCGTCGACGAATTTTATGCGCGATTCCACTGCATCATATATTTGGATTCTGTAGAAATGTCCTAAAATTCATCTATGGAGCAAAACATACGGTAGTACTCGTGCGAAAGGGTACTGATAATGATGCAATCTGGCGTGGTGATGAAGCTGGTCTTGCTGTCGGTAAAGTTATTTCATCAAAACTATCACTGTGGATGCCAGTAATGACTCCATCAATTACCACGGAGGAGCGATTACTATCATTTATGGACCAAGGAGGAAAATCGTTGATAAGCTGGTTATCGGTGTCCATAGATACTATAGATTCTGATATTAATGGTACATTTACATGGCACTTAGCAGCGCGACAAGGAATTTCAAGTCCGCGTCAAATAGTTTTTGCGCTACAAAATAGAGCGCGATTAGACAGTCAAACACGTAGTCATATGATATTTGATAAATTAGGTGTAAATGAAGTCTCGCTGAGAATAAACGGTCAACAGGAACCATCCGAGGATATACAACTTGATATAGAAAACAATCATATTGAACGCAGATTGTTGACATATAGGACGCGATCAAAATGTTGATACTGGTCTGCAAATATCACAGCATGATTTTAAAAATCTATATCCGATCTATTACTTTTCGTTGGAACATCTTGATTTAACAAGACAGTCCGTAGTTGATATACACTTTAGAGCTCGTGTAAACCTGTTAATTACAGAGCGGTTACTGTCATTTTCAGCGACAAATCAATGCTACTCGAAGGTGTTTTCGGAAGAATGAGAGTGATAGATGCGCCAGTAGAATACATGTAACAATTAGATCAATCTGTTATTGTATAATGAAATACAGTTATATTAGTGTTACGATAACTCCCGGTCAACTCAAGAAATTGCAATCGGAATCAGCTAAAAAATGCGGATCCACAATAACACTGAAACCCAATCAGATGACTGGCGGGGCGAATAAATTGTCGCTGACAACTCGTCAAGAAAAAAAAACTTCAATGATGCTTTCAAAAAAAAAGGCGTTCAGTTCACTCTCTCTGCAGCCGCGATTAAAAACATGATAAAATTAGGTAGTATATTCCCGTTGTTAGCTGCGTTACCAGCGTTGATTGCGGCAGCTTCCCCAGCGGTGGCTAAAGCGGCGGCGTTAGGGGCCATTGGTACCGCGGCAGGAATGGCACTAAAGAAAGCAACTGGGAAGGAATATAAAAAAGAAGGGAAAGGGTCTAAGACTACCAGGAACCCCGTATTCATGGTACAGCGGAAAATGCCCGAGACTAGGACAGGTTTACTCTCGACAACAGCACCGGACCCGGAACCCACTAGGTTGCATACGCGATTGATCCACGTGTAATCGTTATTTCGATTCATATGGATTAGCGCCGCCTAAAAATTCATGCGTTATATAAACCGCTTAAAAACTCCTCGTTGGTATTCCACGCTACCAACACAACAAATGAATGACCCACCAATATGCGGTACGTATTGAATGTACTCAACGCTATTTCAACATCTGGAAAACCACCACATGTTGTCGTAAATGAATATACTAGCAGTCGCTGGTAACGACGAAGTCGTCAATGAAAAGATTTTAGAGAGAGAGATTATATAGAATAAAATGATTGATATTTGGGGGAGATCTTTATCAGCGCTGAAGAAACCCAAACCTGATAGCGTTGCAACCGGTGATATAAAAAAAATAATCGAAGATGAAATAGCTGAGACGTTGAACTTAGCAAGTGTTGATCCTAATGAAATAGTTGTATTTCAAGATCGTCAGGGTAAATTGAAAACCAGTAATGTTTCTCTGGATGATATTTTAGTTAAACAAAGCGGCGTAACCGAGAACACCGTTGCGTTATTTTCCGATCAGGGTAAACTCAAACCCGGTATACTCGTTTCGAAGATTACAGATAAATTAAAAACTCTCAACGTTGAGTTAAAATTCATACTAAGTTTTTTTGGTGATCCAGCGACAACATCACCGAATTTACCATCAATACAAACCTCCATGGACAATATAAAAACCTCCATTGACAATATAAAAACTGTCAACGATGAATTAAAATCGATTATGACTTTCTTCGGCGAACCAGCGGTAATATCACCGAATTTATCATCAATAAAAACCTCCATGGATAGATTAATTGAGCTTGATTATAAAATTGATAAATTTGAAAACAAGTATCAGAATCATGAAAAGAAATTTACTGCACTTTGAAATAAGTTATTAGAGAATTTTTTTGAAATCCACCTGCTGTCATAATAAAACTCATTGATGTAAAAAAATCTCTTGATGAAATAACCGCGATCAATCGGCAAATAGAAGCTATCAACACTGATATTAAAACAACCAACGATATCATCAAGCATGATATGCCAACGATGATAAAAATACTTGAAAAAAACAAATATTCCACATGAGAGAACCAGCAACGTAGTATACACAATTAAACACGGATCATTTGCGTGGACACCATCCACTAACACGCTAAGTATCACCGCAGCTGTCAAAGGTATTTATCGATTAACACTAGTGACGTCAACTCAATAAAATGTTTTGTCAACAACTTCATCTGGAGTCAATAATACGATATCAACGATCATCGACAAGAATACAACTGAACAATTCAGGATGACATCTACTGATAAAAATTTGGCTAGGATTTCAGTAACATGGTATGTGGAATTCGTAGCGGATTGAGTAAATAATTAAATCGCTAGCTGTTTCAATTGAAATCTGTTATAATAAAAATAAAGTGTCATCACTGTTAACTTCGTCATCAACGGTACCTTCAGTATCTCAATATCGTTATGATCAGGTCAGAGAGTTTCAAACTAAACTCAAAACACTCACTGAGGAGTATCAAATAAAAATAAAAAAAATACCGACGAATAATCACTGCAGTTGATGTTACTGTGTACTGTTTATCAGGTGTAACCACTGGAGCTGGTATATTACTCTCCTCGGTAACAATGATTGCTCCAATAGCTGATCCAATCTGCATATCAGTGGCGACAACAATCGCGGCAATTATTTCAATAATAACAAAAAAATATCATCATGCAGCCAGCGTAAACTGCAAGATTACATAATTAAATTTCATGTTGTATCAACTGCGTACTCACAATTATCCTCGTTGATATCGTCGTCATTCGATAATACATTTATATCAGATAGTGAGTTCTCAGTGATGGTAAGTATTTATGATTCTGCGATATCAAAATTAGAAATACAACATGAATATAATAACAATGACAACATCGCAAAAACTACTTCAACGAATAGTAAAAAATACCGAACCAATTCAGCAAATAACGGAAAATACCACACCAGTAAAGACGAGCATGATATCAATAACCTCAACAAATCCTGAATTCAGTGTGAATTTCCTTATTCCGATTCCCGTGAAGCAGATCGTGTTAGCGAAACTACGAGTACACCATTACTGGCCTAATATTAGGTCGGTAGCATTTGGCGGTCAACAACCGAATAATTAATTGGTATTTGCGAGTAAAAATAAAGAAGACGGGACTCCAGACTGGAACGTTGTTTCGATACCATCTGGGTCGTACCAAATTGAACAAATTAATGCCGAATTACAACGTAGAATAAAATCCATTACTGGAAAAGAATCGAAAATCGCTATAACGGTCCACAAGCCGACACTATCATCTGCGATCGAGATAAACTCATCAAGTTATGTCGTAGATATTTATCAGAGTTCTATAAGGACAATACTGGGATGGCTCAAAATCCCACCTCGACAAGTTAACATACCACCTGAACCACAAAAATCTGATTATGTCACCGACAGAATAAAACCCGCTAATCCAGTAAAAAGCTATAGCGGTTACACCAGGTGGAAGTTTTTCACTGGAATGATAGACGACCGCAACCGAAGATATTACGCAACTCGACAGGATAAAATCACTGGAAATTTCACAGCGTTCAATAACGATATTTCGCTGTTATTAATATCTCTTAAATCCGGTACTCTCACCCGAGATAAATTTATCAGCGTCGTACAAACATGGAACAAATTAATGACATGGAAAAATTTCATTCGCAAATTATTCAAGAGGTATTAAGTGACAGTAATCCTAAAACGAGAACAGAGTTTACGATAGTGTATAATATAAGCGTAGAAGATATTCCCACGCTCAAACTACACGGATAAAATATCTCAGAACTACAAAAATCTCTCAATGATGCCATCGATGAAGGTTTCACAAAAGTCCATGACGCATGGAACAAAATAGCACCACAACCACAAACAACTATCCTGACGTATAATAATGACACAGACGGAGGCGGGCGGCATATTGCGTCACTAAATGTAAATATATCCTCGGTGATTGCATTGAATTTAGTATGTGATGTTATCGAAGGAAGCTATCAAATAAATCTCGAGCGATCAAATCAAGCTCAGCAGGGATATATTTTATATTCATTTGCACCAACAGCTACTCCAGGATTTATAATTATTGAGGATCCAACTAATCCAGTCTATATGCGATGTCATAATGATTTGTTAACGAGAATTAATGTCAAACTCACTGACCAGTCAATAATCTAACTGCTTTCCGAGGCGAAGTCTTACAAATTAGTCTGTTTGTGAAATCGTAGTGATTTTCATTGTTAACCCCATAGCAGCAGAGTGTGTGTGTGTGTGTGTGTGTGTGTGTGTGTGTGTGTGTGCACAACGACAATGGCGTCTTTTATTGCCAAATGGACCCTTACGAGGAAGCCTTAGTTTACCAAATAGACATTTCTATTAAATATTTACTAGGAAGCCTCAATTTGTCAAATAGACCTTTCTATTAAATATTAACTAAAAAGGAAGCTTCGTCGACGATTATAATGTTTGTCGGATTCCCTGCCCCCCCCCCCCCCCCCTCTGCTGCTGACGGTAATAACTCATGCGGGCTTGTGTGTGTGGCTTGAAACAACGATAACACTTTTGTTGTAGTCACGAATCTCAATCGGATAATGTTTTTTGTGTGGTTTAATGTTTCATCGGGTAGAAGTTTTCCGCATCAGGCAATCTCTTGTTGTATCAGTTTCTTAGTTTGAGGCTGAGTGCCCTTTTGTTAGATCTTATCAGTTTTATTTTTTTTTTTGGGGGGGGGGTTCAAAGATGCCATCTGGTTGCGGTAAAATTAATATAATGATGACACAATTCCCCATACACTACGGGAGTGAAACAACACAACCCTGATTACCCTACATGTACCCAAATTACTTCCTGACAAGCAAAGAAAAACTGCAACAATAATAATAACAGATTTGTCGACAAAAAAGGGGGATACACAAATTGGAAAATATACCACAGCCTACAGAATAACTGATTGATACACATATATCGCATTCTCCAAGAAGATACTGGAGGGGTAAAGCAGCAATCGGTAAACTCGCTAGCGCCGCAAAGGTGAAAAATACCACTGCAGCGAATTGGTTATCCAAACAGGCGATATGGCAAATTTATCTACCACTGCCTAAACAAATTAACTACTCGCATTTTGATGTCAGCGCACCTAATGAGGTTAATCAGGCTGATATATTATTTTTGGCCGCATGATGGTGTTTACAAGTATGCGCTAACCGTAGTTGATGTTGCGAGTCGATATAAACAAGCACAACCTCTAAAGACGAAGTCATCAACTGAAGTTGCTTCTGCGTTTGAAAGGATTTATCGAAGGGGTTCTCAGCATTGGCCAAATCTATTACAAGTTGATCCTGGCAAGGAATTCCAGGGTGCAGTGTTATCAACAATGAAGCAACATAATGACACAATCAGACGAGGACATACTGCGTTACATCGCGATCAGGCAATTGTTGAACGATTTAATCGGACACTTGCTGAGCAGTTATTTGGATATCAATACGCGAAGGAATTTATTCCGGATAAACGATCTCGTGAATGGGTTAAAAAATTACAGGCCAAATTCTGGCGCTAAATAATGAAATTACTGCAACAATTAATATGAAACCTAACAACGCGATTAAAAAAAAGTATGTACCCGTAAAACCACAAAGTGATTTTTCAAAACAACCAATATTCGGCAATGTCACTGTAAGATATTTATATGAAGCAGGAGAGCTCGAAAGTGGCAAGAAAAGAGATACTGATCCTATTTGGAGTGTTACTACGCATAAAATATCTAGTATAACGAGATCAACGGGTAGACCACCAGTCTATACAATTGATCCAACTTCTCGTCAGCGAGGATTTCCTCGTGAACAACTACAAGTGATACTCGAGGATACTCAATTACCGCCGCGTGGTTTTAACTAGCACCTCTGCGTCTGTTGCACTCAAGACAAGTCAGCATCACATTATCTCTAGTATGACCAATACTGCTATTTTTTCTGTCTTCGGTAAATTGGCGAGGATCTTTATCGGACTAACACCAACGCATTATACAATTGCAACTCGCGCAGTGATTATTATGTTGTTGTTTCAGTATTCTTATAAATTCGGCATCAATGTCAAATTATCTGTTATTTTGTTTGTCCTGTTGTTTATAACCAGAGAGTTTTTTTTTCTGATTATATCATCGCTGACAATATCAATCATTTTAGTGTCGGTATAGTCTAAAATAACTCTTCGATGTTGATTTATTCTTCGTACTTTGGACACAGCAAGATCAACTAAATTCGACCACTTGATGTGATTATCTATGATCCAAACAATTGTATCGGATATAGTCAATCCTTGCGAAGAATGCATCATCGCTGCGTATCCTAACTTCAATGGGGATTTATCAGCGCGCAATGCATCTTCGACAACACTGATATCAACCAACACAATATCATTTAACACGAAATTCTGTTTTTCACTTTGTCCAGGAATATCAACTTCGGTATTTTGCCTTCGTGTATCCTTGGATCTATAACACAGCGGCACTGGAAGTGTTGCAAATTTTTCATCTCTCTTGCAAGTCTGTGTGTTGGTGTTAGCACAATCATGTTTGATTTCCCTCCAAATAATTCAATCGCACGAGTCGTCTTTCCTGACCCACCACAGCCGTTTAAGTAACTGGTTTTATATCTACATATTGGATTGGAACACGGCTTTGCATTAGATAGTTCTGATATCTGATTATTTTTCAAGTAGTTGTTTTCAATTGTAACATCTGCTGATTAGGAGTAATCACACAGTATTTCCTCTTTTAATTCTCCATGATCCCCAACTCTCGTCTAAATTAGTGAATTCAGCTACTGCTTCGCTATATTTTACGTCTATATAAAATGAATCAGTGGCTACACTAACTGCGGTGTCAGGAAATCTATTGATCATCAAAAGTAAATTAAAAGAAGCATAAGCCAGCTAATACGACCTTAGATGAACGTATTTAGGATTTTCTCCATCTCTGTAAGTAACAATTGTACCTTATTTGATGCCATCGGATAAGAAAGCATCTTTACGATCGACGTACATACCCCTAGATGTTACATCTGCGATTATAAAATCATATTCAGCGTGATCTATAATCAACCGCGAAGAATATCGTTTGTGGTAGTATTTTCCATCTTGTGTGAATTAACCAATTATTCCTTTACCAAGATCTTTTGCGTGTTTATTTCTAACTTGAAAGATTTCTTTGGACCATTTCACGATACATTCTTCGTCGAGATCGGGGAATTGTTTTTTGCTTTCGGTGATGATACTATCTAGACTATCGGGTTATGGTAACCAGACTTCAGTCTGCGCTCGATATGTTATAATTGCTTCACTGATAATCAGCGATATCGGCATTTTAGAATCAATCGTATACCGTAATAACACTATTGGCATCCAGTGTTTTTCAGAGATATGTCTACCAAACCAAACATAAGAACACGGATGAAGTCTGTTAGCCAAATCAAATGATCCAACACGAGCGATTCCGGTTAAATCAAAATCGGGCAGTGGTCCATTAATCGAGCAGCAGAGGGGGTGAACCCTACAACTTTCCGAGGGTCGATTCGGAAATCTGAGGCTTCTACCAAATAGTAAAAAAAATGGCGTCTATTCGATAAAATAAGATTTCCTTATATACGCCAACGTCGTTGTCACTCACCCCCTCTGCTGCTATGGGTTAACAAAAAATAATAAATGATTTGATCCAGTCCTTAGGATCTCACAAACAGACTAATCGCTAGCACCTCTTCTTGTAGATCAATTAGATTATTGGACTGATCTGTGAGTTTGAAATTAATTCTGGTTAGCGAATCATTATGACACCGCATATAGACTGGATTAATCGGAGATTCAATTATTAAAAATCCTGGAGGGGCTATTGGTGCAAACGAATAAAGAATATATCCTTGCTGAGCTTGATTTGATCGTTCGAGATTAATTTGATAGCTTCCTTCAATAACATCGCATACTAAATTGAGCGCAATCACTGAGGATATATTCACGTTGAACGGAGCGATATGCCTACCGCCACCATTTGGGTCATTATTATGTTTGAGGATTTTTATTTCCGGTGATGCTGTTTTTTTCCATGCATCATGAATTATTTTAAAACCAATATCGATGGTGTCGTTAAGTTGTTTCTTTAATTCTGGTACGTTATATCCTGGTAGTTTGAATGTGGGGATATCTTCAACGCGGATTTTATAATCTGAAGCAAATCCGTTTCTCGATGTGGGATTATCTTCATCTAATATATCCTGAATAATTTATGAATTAAATGTGTCCATATCGTCGATAATTTTGTTGCATGTTTCTACAACGCTGATAAATTCATCTCGGGTGAGAGAGCCGGATTTAAGAGATATTAACAACAGTGAAAAATCATTATTCATTGCCTTGAAATTGTTATTGATTTTAAGATCGTGAGCAGTAAGAATTCTCTCTTCTATATTTAATAAATTGTGACTGATATTAAAAAAATCTGTAGTGACTTGGTGATCTTTATAACTTTTTACTGGATTATTGGGTTTTATCACGTCGGTGATATAATCGGTTTTTTGTGGTTCTGGTAAATCAACGGTTTTCACCCTGGTGGTAATTCAGGCCATCCTAGTACGGTTCTAATAGAACTCTGATAGATATCTACGACGTATCCTTCTGTGCTTATCTCAATTGCGGATGATAGTGTCGGCTCATGAACTGTTATAGCGATTTTTGATTCTTTTCCAGTAATCGATTTTATTCTACGTTGCAATTCAGCATTGATTTGTTCGATTTAGTATGATCCGGTTGGTATCGAAACAACGTTCCAGTCTGGAGTTCCATCGGGTTTATTCTTATTCGCAAATACCAGTGAATTATTCGGTTGTTGACCACCAAATGCTACCGATCTGATATTAGGCCAGCTGTGATACACTCGTAGTTTTGCTAGCGCTATCTCCTTCACGGGGACTGGGCTAGGGAAATTCACACTGAATTCAGGATTCGTTGATGTTATTGATATCATGCTTGTTTGTACTGGGTTAGTGTTCTTCACTATTTGTTGAAGTAATTCCTGCGGTGTTGTCATCGTTGCTATACTGTTCTTGTCGCTCTAATTTTGATATCGCGGAATCGTGAATACTGACCATCACTGAGAACTCACTATCTGATATCGTTGAGGTTATTGAGATCATTTTGGTTTTCGGGTTCGTGTTTTCCAATTCCATCGGTGTTGTCATTGTTATTATATTCATGTTGTCACTCTAATTTCGATATCGCGGAATCATAAATACTGGCCATCGCTGAGAACTCACTATCTGATATAATCGTATTATCGAGTGACGACGATATCATCGAGAATAATTGCGAGTAAGCGGTTGATACAATATGAAATTGAATCGAGTAATCTTGCAGTTTACTCTGGCTGCATGATGATATCCTTTTTGTTATCCCGGTTGATATACCCGCGATTGTAGCCCCCGCAGAAATGCAAATTGGAACTACAACCGGGGCAATCATTGTAACCGATGCAAGTATTATTCCGGCGCCAGCGAGAACGCCTGACACCGAGTACATAGTAACATCAATTGCGGTGATTCTTCGTCGGTATTTTTTTATTTTTATTTGATACTCCTCAGCGAGAGTTTTGAGTCTAGTTTGAAATTCTCTGACCTGATTATAGCGATATTGCGATGATGAAATCATTTTTATTTTAAAACGCTAGCGTTTTCGATTGTGAAATCCGAAGGAGTTTCCTTTCAATTGAAGCCGTTAGTGAAATTGCTTTGCAATTTTCAACTTAAATCCGCTACGAATTCCACATACCACGTTGTTGAAACCCTAACCAAATTTTTATCAGTAGATGTTATAGTGAACTTTTCAGTTGTATCCTTGTCGATGATCGTTGAAATCGTATTATTGACCCCGGATGAACTCGACGATGAAATATTAAATTGAGTCAATGGTGTTACTAGCGTTAATCGATAAATACCTTTAACGGTTGCAGTGATATCTAATTTGTTGTTTGTAGGTGTCCACGCAAATGATCCGTGTTGGATCGTGTATACTACGTTGTTGGTTTTCTCATGAGGGATTTTTGTTTTTTCAATGATTGTTATCATCCTCGTTGCATCACCTTTGATTGCTTCGATGAAGATTTTAGTCTCATCGATCAATTTTTTGATATCAGGGAGTTTTATGTCGAGTTTATCGAATGTAGTTCCAAGAAATTTATCCACGATATTTCTACGAAAAATTGAAAACCGTTTTCCGCTATCCTCAATTCTAGATTGAAGTGTTGTTAGTTCCAACACAGAATTTTTCAACTCATCGTTGAGAGTTTTAAATTTATCTGTAATCGTCGAAAAAAGTACACCCGGTTTGAGTTTACCCTGATCGGAAAATAACACGATAGTATTCTCGATTGCATTTCGTTGTTTAACTAAAATATCATCCAACGACACATCACTGGTTTTCAATTTACCCTGTTTGTCTTGAAATACAACTATTTCCCCGGGGTCAACACTTGTTAAGTTCAACGTCTCAGCGATTTCATCTTCAATTATTTTTTGTATATCCTTGATAGAATCAAGGGTTGCAGTGCCATCGGGTTTGGGTTTCAAAGATCTCCCCCAAATATCAATCATGATATTACAAAACTCTTTCTCTCTCTAAAATCTTTGTTGACGATTTCGTTGAAAAATCTTCGATTTTCGCCAGCGATTACTAGTGTATTCATTTACGACAACATGTGGTGGTTTTCCCCTTGGGTTACCCAACGAGTTAGAAATAGCGTTAAGGACATTTAATACTTCGCTGCCACATATTGGTGGGTCATTCATTTGTTGTGTTGGTAGCGTAGAATACCAAGTCTTCATTGGAAAAGTTTTTATATAACGCATAAACTCTTTTGGTGGGGCTAACCCATATGAATCAAAATAGACAATCCCACGTGGATCAATAGCGTATGCAACCCAGTGAGTTCCGGGTCCGGTGCTGTTATCTAAATTAATGATTCCGGTTTCAACGCTGTTTGGTTGATGTGGTAATTGATTTTTCATAAAGACACCTCTGAAGTTTTTAATCGCCAGTTTTTTAGCAGCATCGAGTAAATCAAAATTGGACATGGGAACCATCGAAGATTTGGGAACCATAGGTTCGGAAATCGAAGATTTCTGAATTAATAAACCGGTCCTAGTCTTAGACCCTTTCCGCTGTACCATGAATACGGGGTTCCTGGTAGTCTTAGACCCTTTCCCTTTTTTTATATCCTTTCCCAGTTGCCTTTTTCAATGCCATTCCTGCCGCGGTACCAACAGCTCCCAACGCTGCCGCTTTCGCCACCGCTGGGGCTGCTGCCGAAATCAATGCTGGAATCGCAGCTAACAATGGGAATATACCGCCTGATTTTATCATATTTTTGATAGCAGCCGCAGAAAGAGTAATCTGAACACCATTTTTTGCTACAAGTGCATCATTGAAATGTTTTATTTGACGAGTTGTCAGCGATAATTTATTTGCACCACCAGTCATTTGATTGGGTTTCAACGTGATTGTGGTTCCACATTGCTTAGCTGATTTAGATTGCAATTTTTTTAATTGACCGGGTGTCAAAGACACATTGATATTACTATATGACATTATAGATAATAGATTGATTCTAAATCGTTTACAATTTCAATGAAAAATCGAGAAAATCGTTTACGATTTCAATCAAAGATTTTCCACTGGTGCATCTACCACTCTCATTCTTCCTCCAACACCTTCAAGTAGCATTGATTTGTCGCTGAGAATGACAGCAACCGCTCTATAATTAGCAATAGCACCAGGACGGCTCACATTAGCTCTAAAGTGTATATCAACGACAGACTGTCTTGTTAAATCAAGATGTTCCAGCGAAAAGTAATAGATCGGATATAGATTCTTAAAGTCGTATTGTGATATTTGCAGACCGGTATCGACATTTTGATCACGTGCCATAAACGACAATAACCTATGATACACGCGTGCAATATGATTTTGACCGTAATCAAGTTGTACATCTTCAGATGGTTCCTGCTGGCCGTTTATTCTCAGTGAGACGTCTTTAACACCTAATTGATCAAATATCATATGACTGAAACGTTGATCGCCAACTCGTGTGTTATCCTGTAACGCTACGAATATATGACGTGGCGCAGCAGTGCCCTGTTTTGATGCTAGATTCCAAGTGAATAACCCGTTGATATTTGATAATTTAACATCTGTACTCACGGTTAGCCAACTTAGTAATGATTTTCCTCCATGGTCCATAAATGATAGTAATCGTTCTTCTGCGGTAATTGCTGGAGTCAACACTGGCATCCACAATGATATTTTTGTTAAATTGACTTTACCGGCATCAGCATTTGGATTTGCAGCATCTGCTGGAATCCTCCAAATTGCGTCATTATCATCACCCTTTCGCACCAGTGCTACTGTATGCTTCGCTCCATAAATAACTTTTCGGACATTTCTACAGAATCCAAATATGTGATGCAGTGGAATCGCGCATGAAAATGATTTACGTCCCCTCCCCAACATTGAAATACGTGTTGCAGCTCCTAAATTGAAATTAGGATCGTTGTTTATGATCATATTTTCAACATCAACATCAGCGGCACCAGCATTATTCTTTGGTCGTCTTACAATAAATTGATTTTTTCCAGCGGTATTGTTAACATCTTTTGCAAACATCATAGAAGGTCCTGCTGATCTTGTATAATCATCGGAATATCTTGCTAGCCCGATTATTGTTGTAGCCACATCAACATCGCGATCTATCGACTCAATTTCTTTTCCATCAATGAGATATCTAGCACTCTCGAATAGCGCCATGATACCATTATTGACAAACCCGACTTGAGTACCATCTGGATACGGTGCTGGTACAGCAGTAGTATCAGCAGCTGTTACAAGTTCTCCTTCTACTTCGATAAATGCTTCACAAGGCAAAAAGTATTTACTGGTATCATGGACTTGAAGTTCAATTCTTGATCGACTATTTGAGTCTATGGCATGATAGGCGTAATATTGATAATCGCGTACAGAATCATCCTTGCCAACTGGGGCGTCTATATCAAACGCTGGATCAGGTGACTTTTTGAACATTTTATTCTATTTATCAGAGTCTAAATCGTGAAATCGTAAACGATTTTCATCGTAGGATTTCATCGACGTAGTTTTTATAAAGCCACTTCCTGCTATCATATTTGCAATATTGCTTTGGTCGGGGGTTGCCACTATTGACGAAGTCAATTGCGCTAGTTTTTCATCTACTGCGTTATTTATTATTCTACTAACACTTGCAGGCATTTCCGCTGTAGACGGTAACGGTTTTGAAAATCCTTTGGATTTCATCCGTGATTTCACTAGCGCTGTTAATTTATTCTTCGCGGCTGAAAACGCTTTTCCGGCAAGATCTCCAGCGAAATCTCCGATTTTGCTAATACCCTTATCACGAATAACATCAATTGCTTTCATTGATAATTGTTTAGCTAACGGCATCACTTTTGGAGCCATTCTCGCAAATAACCCTGCAAGTGTATTACCTAAACCATCTCCGTAGTATGCTCTATAAACCGGAAACCGTGAATTAACTACATAGACGCTAGTTGGTCTGTCATGATTGTAGTGTATGATCATTATTTGAAATCAGAAACAATTTTTCAATTGTAAAACAATTTGTCGATTGGAAACGCTAGCGTTTTATTCAGTCACTGTGATACCCACTTGATAATTCGCCAATGAAATCTCGATATGTGTTGATATCCATGATACCACCTTGAAATAATCGCCTGCAGATATCAGCTGCCTCATTAATTATTTCCGGTGAGTTATTTCCAGCTCGGAACCCTCCTACAAGAACTTCTAATCGTGATATATCACTGAGAACACTACCAGGACATGAAATCCTTGGCTTTTCACTGGAATCTTGCAATCCACTTCAGCTATAACCAGCTGCTTCATCCAGTTTTTCTTCATCCGTGGGTTGTAAATAATCAAAAACATCATCATCAGGTGGTAGTTGTTGTTTTTTAGGCGAGAAAGATATTTTCTTTGCAGGTTGCTGTAGCCGCCTTTGCAATTTTGGCGGTTTTTGTTGTTGTTTAAACTCTTCATATTGATTATACATTGTACCCACCGCATCGATATATTCGATGTATGATGCACTATCTGTCTTAATTTGACTTTGTTTAGTTTTGATTTTGTAGAATATATTAGCCCAGTGGGTTATACTTCTAACATATTTATGATGTTCTGGTTTCAACATATTTTTCCTGTTTTCATAAGTCGTAACAACAAGCGCAGGAATTTCTGTTGGATCAGTCTTATCAATTGCTGCTAACCCTTCCTCGTTAAATCTCACGCGTAAATCATCTACTGTTCTTTTTGATTCTATTTTTTGTACAGCCTGTTTTGTTTGTTCAGTTTTCGCTGCCATTTTTTCGAGTTCACCGATAACAGATTTCCCCGTCTCGGGATCATCTCCCAGTATAGCACGCTCTACCCCTTTCGTTGCTGTGGTTACTGGTTTAAACAAGTTTTCAGATCCCGCAGCAAAATCAGTCTGAAGACTCTGTCGTTGTTGCAGTTTATTCCATACAGAGTCGCGAATTGGTATAAATCTCCTGATTGCATCCAGTCGTTCACGAGCCAATCGGGTTGTTAATGCTTCATTGACCATTATTTGAAATCAGAAACAATTTTTCAATTGTAAAACAATTTTCCCGAACCCGACCTAACAGACGAAAACAATTTTCCAATTTGACATGTCGGATGATTTTTAACACCACCGTGGAAGTATTTAACAGATGAGGAAAGTCACATAATTGCTATAAATAAAATAATTCTGACACTCCCCTCATTCTGAACCGTCCATCAATTTTTTATTCACTGATTTTGACATTTTCAATCAAAAAATGCTAAAAAAAAAATGAAAATTTCTCTAAGGGGGGTCGACGATAAAATCTCTTTGAGGGTCGGTCACTGTCAAAATCGTTCATTTTCTTGAATTAACGCCTGTAGGTTTCTAATTTTAGAATTAACCTCCTTTTTCAATTCGTATTCGTTACCTAATTCTTTTCGTATTCGTTCTACAATAGTATATAACGGAACAAACACACTTACGTCACTGGAAAATGCGAGAGTCTCGAATAGAATTCTGAATTTTTTTGATGAGCGCGTATTTCTTTGGTAGCATATACTTGTTAGTGCTAACTCCGTATTCTATATCCTGAAAATCAGACATGATTTGATCAGGATTCAACCCATCTGATAGTTTAATATCCTGACTTTTCAATTTTAGAATTTCATCAATAATGCTATTCATATTTTCAGAATTCATATTCTATAACAATGACATACTTCTAAATGAAAAATATGACGCATTAGACATAAATAAATTGAATTTTCTGTCCGGTCTTTTTTGAAATCGCAGATCGATAAATCCCCTCTGCAACATATCGTACTGAGGCTCTACAAATATCGAAATGCCTACCGGCTTCATATATCGATTGAAATATCTTTTTTTCGTTAGTTATCGTATTAAAAGATTTTACGGGTCTCGCTTTTTTCGAGCAAGTGCCAGTCTTTCCTCGTTTGGTATTTTCACTTTGTGTAACAGCCTGCAGATTTGATAAAGAATTGTTCCCTGTATTAGAATCCTTGTGATCGATAACAAAATCATCCTCGATCAATCCATGAAAACATTCATACACGAAACGATGACTGAAATATTT